>MPGH01000012.1:21284-127805 GCA_001937105.1 Colletotrichum chlorophyti | reverse complement strand
GAGAGAGAGAGAGAGAGAGAGAGAGAGAGAGAGAGAGAGAGAGAGCTCGCCGTGTCTACATTGTACAGATCCCAAGTAGATACGCATGGCGTAGAGTTCTCGCTTGTCCCACGCCATTTTGACTTTGTCATCTCGGCGCTGCTTCTCAAACTTCTAAGCTTGTTGAAATTGGTGCCAATCTACTCCGAAAGCTCCGTAATGCTTACTGCATCCCACACGGCGTGACGTGAGGTAGGTTGCTTGTCGGTCTGGCGCAGACACCACCGCCTCCTACCCTCCTCCCAACGGCCTCCATCCGAACGCCTCGTTCTGCCTCTCCTGTCACGACGTGAGACTAGAACGTTTCAATCGCCGATCCCAAGCCATTGGGTCGTGCCGTTCAACAAATTGTGTCGCCGAGAACGATAGTGGGCGATATATGATAGCTTTCCTATGTAGGGTGTATTATCCTGCGCCCTTGTCTTTTGTTTCGTACCCATCCACTCTTGACTTGGGAACAGCCTCCGGGGGAGAGTTGTACATCGCAATACCTTACCTTAGTCCCCCAACTGTGTTTGCTTGAGAGAAACAAGGGGGCAAATGGATGAGGTCTCGAGATCATCGACACATCTCCGGTGATGATACTTTGGTCTTTGCACCCACCCTCCCGGCCACCTATTCATCCTCAACGTCTGGAAGCCACTGGGTTCAACACCGTCGCCGTCGACCGTTGGAACCTTTTTCTTATCATTCGGAAGCGGACGGCCCTTGCAGTCACGCTAATGCAGGTGAAGCTGGCCGTCATCTCGTCCTCTCGCATGGGGGGTTGAGTCTATCGCGTCCCCCATCCCCCAACATCCAGTCTTGCAACAACTTTTGTTCGCTGTGTCTTTAATCCCTTTCACAATCGCCATCGCTAATCAACTTCCTGAACGGCCCAAGGCTGGGTGGATCTTTGTGGGGATAAAACCCGAGCGAACATTCTTCATTCTAATGCAGCCCCATTTCCATTGCATCGCTCCATTGCCCACATTCAGAAGCTGCCATTCTTNGGGGGGGGGGGGGGGGCCATCTCGTTAGCTGCCTTGCTATATGCCCATGCCCTTTACGACGCCATGCACTCTGTCGTGCCCTTGCCATGCCATGCGCAGTGCATGCATCGATTCCTGAAGCCTGAAGGATTTGACGTCCTCCTAGCCTTTGATATACACCGGGATCCTCTCTGCTGGTCTCGCGTCTGTGCTGATAGCTGCTCGGTTCCGGCAACCGTCTAGATTAGTCTCCCTCACTTTCGACAGGTGCTTGATATCGGTTCCACGGTCTCGACTTCGTCCTGTTCAAAATTGGTCGTCGGAGCTTGTCATTGCATCAATGCAAAAAGAACGCCACATCGTGTGTGTTCGGCACGGATGGCTCGAAACGTCCTCCGCCCCCGCGAAGGACCTTTTCCCGCGGCCGTCGAACCCAGGTTGGTGAAGAACGCGACTGGAACCGGATGCGTGGCCCCGAACGGGCATCGCTCGACTGATAGTCCCCGAGCCGTGGTGACATCCCAGCACGTCTGAAGAAAGTTTACTCTTGCCACCCTCGGCGAACTGGCGGTCCTCGAATCTCACGTTGCCATCGCCTCTCGAAGCTTTCGAGGCGTCCCCACACCAATTATCAAGGGTCCTTCGAACCTTCTTCTTGCGCCGGACAGCCAACTTTGCTTTGCGTACCTGATCTCCGGTGGATGTTCGGGGTTCGAGAAACCGCCCACTGACCAAGGACGAGCGGAGCGTAATACTGATTAATCAACTAGGCGGCCCGACCGGCCCATCTTCCTCCAACGTTTGTTTCTGCCAACGATGGGTAGAACGTGGCTTGCAGCGCTCGCTTGAACTCAGCAGGGGGTCTTGCAAGAACCCATCCGTGAAGGGGTTTTCAAGTGGGAGCAACAATCGACAACCCAAGAGAGGCGGTGCAGAACTGGCAGATCTGAGGTGGGGGAAGCTCTCAGGCTTCAGCTCTCCATTCCGGGTTCCCACTCAAGCTCCAGCTTCTCAGCAGCTGGGGCGAAGGACGAGGAGGATTGGAGGCCAACAGGCACGCCCGGAACAGACAGCCGCTGCATCCCGTATGTGCGAACCATGGGCATGGAACCACTGGTAGACCTAGTCACAGCAGTAGTCAAGTCCTCCCGCGCTCCCCGGCGAGACGACCACAAAAAAAAAAAAAAGAAAAAAAAAAAAAAGACCAAACAAACGTGAGGTTGGTTTCTCTGATGCGGTTGGCCTATTCCCGTCTGGTGCTTGAGATAAGGTAGTCGGAGATCAGGCCAATGGGCCATTTTGACAACTTTTCGTAACGTAATGGATCCAGAGTGTCGGGCTCCCATGTTGCCCCCTTTCGCTTCGGCCCCCCCCTCCAATCCCTCCGCGGCCGCACCCACACCCACGTTTTGTATGATGTGCTGCCCATCCTCATTTCAATGGGCTTGCCTAATGGCAAAGCTGTCCGTCCTTCTGTCGCCGTAGAACTCGGCCAGACGGATGGCGGGGGGGGGCAGCATCACGACCGCCCCTCGTAGTCTTCCAAGAATCTTGCTTTTCTGACTCTGCGTGACTGACACATGCAGATCAACCACTTCCGCGGCCGCGCGATCGAGGTGGTAGAAGAAGAAACGTTTGGTCTTCGGTCGGTAGTACGACACGGCATGAAAACAATAAAAAGAAAGCAAACGCAATCCAAGACATAGCCGAGCGTCGTCAGCGGCAGTTCATCTCCATGCGCCGTCAGCCACCATGCACTCCGCTTCACGCATCACACTCCTGCGACAGTTGAGATGCATTCGGCTGCAGGAATCTAGTATGCAACGGGCGTTTCGTCAATGGCCACGCCGGGCACTAAGTGAGCTAATGAAGGCTACGCCCGCATACGGAAGCTCGACCATCAAACGTTTGTCTCGTAGTGTACGACATGACAGCGCCTGATCGGTTTCAAAGAACGCCGGTCCAGCTGTTGGGATCTCAAGGAACGATAGGTTGCGAAGGGGTCCAGAGGTGAATCGGACGATGCGTGCCAACAAACTACCGAGAGTGGAATCATGAGCCATTGTGAACGCGTTGGCGCAGCATCTCGTCAACAATGCAAAGTGTTCAGGTGTGCCGGATGCTTTTGCCCGGGGCGGGTCATTGAGGGGCTGTCCTCCGTTCTCAATGATTCCGGGCCACCGGCAGAACTAGCCACCCGTCACATTCTGCTTTCACTCCGTGGAGCTTGACTCCCGGCCGCCTTGTCTCCCGATCGGTCCCAGAAGCCCGCTCCGCCACGAACGCAGCCGTCCTCCCAAGCGGAGCCGAAGATGGTCTCCACTCGACGGCCCCGGCATCGGGTGATGAATTGCAATAAAAAGTTGGGCCCTTGGGAAGATCTCTTCCCGGAAAACCCACGCGGCGACCATGGGGCCTCTCATTTGTATCCAGATCCAGTTGCCGATCTTCCGTCACGGCGACCGGATCCGGCGACAACACTCAGGGTCTAACGGTATAATTTCGGCGGGATCCGTCGTCCCGACGGGATGGTTTCATTGCTCATGGTTCGCGAGCTCGGCTACGCTCTTATATTAATTGGAGGATGAGACGCTGGAGACTCCTTCACGAGAAACTTTGGAAACGAAAGCCTTCCTCTTACCTGTTCAAGCATAGAGCCGAGTCAGTCGAGCAAGCGTATTTGCTACTTGGGCCAGGGTTCTGCCATCACCATCCTCCATCTCCACTGAATAACGTGAATAATACGACGAGTTTAGTGATATGTTTCGGTCGAGCGCCGCTGATCGTGTTGATCCGGGCTGTCAACCGAACGTCAGGAACACCCAGTTTGGTAAACGAACCCTTTCTGCCCTACAATAAACCTTAAAAGTATCCTGCATGGTTAGGATGGATGAGAAAAACAGCAAACCAAAGAACTCTAGCACGCGCCGGTCTCTTTACTTTTTTTGCTTCTTCTTGTTTTCAACCAAAGGTAATCGGATACCTTCCAAACTCCGGACGCCGTTATGCCTCCTTGCTGACAGGATTTCCCCCCCTATTTTCCCACCGCTCCGATTCGGTTTGTCGATAGCGAAAGATGCTTGATCCCTGCAAGTGGGCTAGGTCGAGACACGCTGAAATGGACTGTCACCTCGTCGGAAAAGGGCTAAGGACTACTCCTGTAGAGGGTTTCAAATCAACAGGAATCCAACCGGCTCCAACTCTATCTCCCCGGAGTCATCTTCGTTTAATTTGAGCGCTTGTGTTTTGTTGTTTACCGCTCGTTCCGGGAACATTGCCCACTGTCTATTCCTCTAAGCGTTCCGCACCGTTCGGGGGACGCCACGTTCACCAAGACGAGACTCAGAGGGCGGGTAAGCCCGCGTGACGTTTGCTGAGAACCGGTATAGATTTTCCGTCCGGACGCAGAGGGCATCGTGACATGAATCGCGGGTGGGCTCCATGCATGAAAAAGCCGTCTGCGGAGCCGTGAGCTGCATACGGCACTTTGGAGTACCCCGAGTTTGCCTTGCCCTGCCCTGTTTTCCTCCGACTCCGATCAATTTCCAAACGTAACGGCGCGCCTGGCATCATACATACGTCTGTCCCACGGCTGCCCCTGTTGCCTCTCCGCTTTTATGCGCACCATTCAGAGGCCGACATATCCCTCTTCCTTTCCCTATCCGGATTGTCGGGTGTGTCCCACTGAACTCCTGTTCGTCTCTACAAGCAGCCTCCGTCGCTTAGTTCTCCCCGCAGACGATAGGCTCGGCAGTGACTGGCTCGGTTTTGTCGTCAGGATCCAGGTGTTCCAAGTCCCTGCTAGTGTTTCATTTCTTATTTGCTCTAGTTAGACACTCCGTTACTGGGTCAAGCCCGCTCAAGATGCGCAAGATCGGACGACTGTAACCTCCTCTTGCTGGCCCTTCATCTCATTGACGGAGTCTTCCCTGGCGGCCGCTCCATTTATATTGCTCTTGCTGGCATTGTCGCTCTTTTCTTTCCCAGGCCGAAAAGGGCAACTTCCTCCAATAGGGGCTGAGGGTGGGTACGGAACTACGAACAGCTATGCGGCCAGGCTTGTCGACCTCCTTAGACAACTTGGTAATTTTAACTACGTGATGGCGGTTTTTATTTTTTTTACGAGATCTTGAGCCCTGCTAGTGTGGGAAGTCGATCGCTCTTGTTGTTTACTCTTATATCCGTTGTGATGTTCCCGCCACCGAGAGGCGCGTTTCTTCATTCTTTTGCTGTCTCATCGTCCTGTGTCACGACCACACCTGTCGTTACTCTCTTCTTTCGTTGACCGATTTCATTCGACACCATGCGTTTCGGTTCCATCTTCTCTCTCGCAGCTGCGCTGCTGAGCACCACCGTTCAGAGTTACGGCAATCCCGGCGCCTGCTCGGGTCAGTGCTGGAGCCACGATCCTTCGGTCGTCCGCCGTGACGATGGCACCTACTTTCGATTCGAGACCGGTAGTAAGATCGGCGTCTGGAAGGCCCCCGACTTGGTCGGCCCTTGGACCTACCAGGGCGCCGCTCTGCCCCAGGGTAGCAAGATTAACCTCAAGGGCAACGATGACCTCTGGGTGCGCCCTATCTCATACTTGTTCCTCGAACGCGCTCTAACAGATGATTCGTTATAGGCACCCGATGTGAACAAGGTTGGCGACCAGTACATCCTTTACTACACCGTCTCGTCTTTCGGAAGCCAAAACTCCGCCATCGGTTACGCGACTTCGCCGACCATGGAGGTCGGCTCTTGGACCGACCGGGGCGCCGTAGGAGTTGCTTCTTCCACCGGCAGCCGCTACAACGCCATCGACGCCAACCTGGTCAAGTCCGGCAACAACTACTTTCTCAACTTCGGTTCCTTCTGGCAGAACATCTTCCAGGTGCCCTTGAATTCTGCCGCTACCAAGGCCAACGGCAATCCCTACAACGTCATCTTCAACACCACCTCGCCCCAGCCTGTCGAGGGCGCCTTCATCTACGAGCGCAGCGGTACCTTCTGGGCCTTCTTCAGCTCCGGCTCCTGCTGCGGCCTTGACAGGAACCGCCCTGCCCCCGGTAACGAGTACAAGATCTTTGTCTGTCGCGCCTCCTCTGTCAATGGGCCCTACACGGACAAGAACGGCAAAAGCTGCACCAGCGGTGGCGGCACTCTTCTCCTTGCGAGCCACAACAAGGTCTACGCGCCTGGTGGCCAGGCTGTTCTGGCTGATCCCAAGCGCGGTGCCGTTCTTTACTACCATTACAGTGAGTTTAAGCAGTTCTATAGACAGTTCCTACTCCAGACTGCTAACGTCCAATAGTGAGCACCGACATTGGCTACGCCGACTCGCAGACTCAGTTCGGCTGGAACGTCATCTCCTGGTCTGGTGGCTGGCCCTCCGTCTAACGTGTGGGGAATGGATGGACGAGGGTGCGGACCCGATACTTATTTCACTTCTTGTCGATATTAGTTCAGTACATACATCTTTGCTCAATGCTGTCACTTCGGCATTGGGTCACAATTTACGTTGAGCAGGCAGTCTCACCAAAACATGGCACCTTTCTTGTCACACAGACAGGCTCGCAAGTGCAAGTACCGATCCGGGCATCCTTAATCTCTCCGCTGCAGTGTCTCAGTTGATGGCCTAACACTTCGGTGGCTCTCAATCCGTGGGCCCCTTGGCATGTCTTGGTCATATCTGCCCCTTTTACCTCTGCGCGCCCCTTCTCAGCTGTTTCGGGCCGATGTCGGAAAGCCAAGTCGGAGGAGATCCAGGTTGCTCTCCATAACGCAGACACGTAATGTGTAGTAATGTTCTCGCAAGATGTCAAGAAGAAAAAGAAAAACGGTATATTTTCGACTAATTCACAATCTTCAACTCAAGGACGCTTGGCCCGCAAAAGTTATCCACTCGTGTGCCACCTAGTAATTCCACCAAAAGAGCAAAACAAAAAAAATCCAATCCTCTGTCCAATCATGGTTTACTTCTCACCAATACCACCAATATGTCCAACCCAAGTGTGAGTCTCGTCGACGACTCCAAGCATTGTGGCTCGTCGGTTTAGACACCACACTATGCGGTCTTGTTCTCGGGCGCTCCGTCGGCGCGGGGGCCGCCCTTAGAAGGAGTTGAGGCAGCGGGGAAACCGGGCGGGATTTGGTACGGAGAGCTGATTGGGAACGGGAACGGAGCCGGGAAGGGAGGTCCGGCGGGAGGGGGAGAAGGACTTCTGTCGCCGTCACGGTTGCCGCGGCCACCATCACGATCACCCTTGCGGTCACCTCCGTTACGGTCGTCGTCATTGCGGTCGCCGCGGCCACCGTCACGGTCACCCTTGCGGTCGCCTCCGTTGCGGTCGTCGTCGTTGCGGTCGCCTCCCTTGCGGCCGCCTCCATTGCGATCATCGTCATTGCGGTCGCCTCCCTTGCGGCCGTCATCATTGCGGTCATCGTCATTGCGGTCGCCTCCTTTGCGGCCGCCTCCATTGCGGTCATCGTCATTGCGGTCGCCTCCCTTGCGGCCGTCGTCATTGCGGTCGCCGTCATTGCGGTCACCATCTTTGCGGTCACCATCTTTGCGGTCACCATCTTTGCGGTCGCCATCTTTGCGGTCGTCATCCTTGCGGTCGCCATCATCGCGGTCACCCTTGCGGCCGTTCTTGTCCTTGTCCTTGTCGCCTTCAGCAGCAGGTGCAGGAACAGGCACGGGCAGAGGAGGAGCGGCAGCCGCCACAGGCGGAGCTGCCTGCCTAGCTACCTGGGCGGGCCGGCTCAGTGCGCTTGTAGTTGTCAGAAAAGAGCGTGAGAAAAATGGACTTGGATTAGACAGCATACCTTCGCTCGCGGGTGTCCACGCCAGAGGGAGCGCCGTTGGCACCCATGGTGGCTGCGACCATGACGATGAGTGACTTGGAGAAACGCATCTTGGAGTAGGAATAGGCTTATTGGGAGTTATGGCTATGGCTTTTGCCGTTGAAAGGAGGATTAGGATTATCGAGATTGGCCTTGGAAGGCGTGTGTTAATGGTTACTATTAGATTAGAGAAGAATGGTAAGTGATGATGATTGAGTGTGAGTTGAGAGTGATGAGGAATATTGGAAAGATGATTTGAAGAAAAAGGTCTGATTATATACTTCTTTTGCTACCATCACAGCCTCGAAGCAGTTTCATTCTTCACACCCTTAAGCTGTAAGTTCGCGGTGTCGACATGGCTCCAGACTGATCACATCTTTCCGCTCCATCTTCCCCAACGGTTCGTTTCCCATAACGGGACGCCTCATGAGCTGCACAAGCTGCCGGCAGTCCGTCATGCATTCTGCATCCGCATATGGCAACTCTGGTCGGGGCGCTGGCCAATGTGGCTCGTGCTGGTTTCGATGTCCTGGACCATCCTCCGGCACCACTGCTCGTCATGCTTGATTTGTAAGGTCCGGCGAGCGGTTTACGAATTGGCCTACGTAGTACGAATTCGCTTGAAAACTCTCAAAAGGACCATCCATCTGATGTCCTGCATCTTCAAGCCGCGGCCGATGACACAGGTCCTTCCTTGTTTCTGTTGCGGCTCTGCTGCCTGATCCATAACGCGGACTGGGATACTCGCTGCTCATCCTGCAAGATTTCCTGCATCTCCCCAATCTCTAAAAACTACTGATTGATGCAAATGCCACGATACGTACCGATTCTTATGCCTCGACGAACTGCGGTCAGGATGTCAATATGATGTCAAACCCTACATGCGACTTCTCTCAACTTCTCCCAAATCTAACACGATCTTCTACGGTTATCGATGCGTTTAGTGTTGTACTGCCTCCCGATATCGGGCAGGGCTGTGGCTGCTCACAAACTGGGAAGCACATCTCCTGCTGAGGATATTTCGACCTCAATCGAGGACATCAAGTCTGCCAAATCGAAGATTTTCCACTGGATTACTCCAAAAGCTGCAAGTACCACCCTCACGGCTTTTGCCAGAGATTGATCATGCCACACACCAACTATGTGTGTCATGACAGATTGGTAGTGTGTTCGGATCTTGCAGGGAGCCTTCTTCAACATTGAAAAACGATGTGATGAAGCTTAGCCAATGAATGGACCAGAAAACACTTGACATTCTTCCTGGGGTGAGACCAGCTACAATCACAAGCAGGACATGCCCTTCAGCTCGCGCCGCAAGAATACAATTCTAAGCCTCAAACCATCTTCCGGTCACTAGTCCTTATTCATGCATTGTTTACTATCCTCGAGAATGCCACTTGTGTATCGGCCCATACTTGTGATGAGCAGGAGGTTCTAGCTTTGGTGGGAACCGCATCATGTAGCCGTCCGAACCGTTCGTAGGCGAAGGAAACAAAGGAACAGGCCCATGGTCTGGACGAGCATTAACTTTTATGACTTTATTCAATAATTTTTGATCCTGCTAGAAGTCGATCTTCGATTTCACCGTAGGATCTTATGGTTTAATCTAAACCCTGGTCGTTGATACCAAAGGTGAGGGGCAAATTGCTTCTCAGATGGATGTTTAGGGTGTGAAAATAAAGCAAGAGAAGTCTGTAGGAAGTTATGCGTAACATGCTAACATGGGAATGCCATGCTAACGAAATCAGAAGATGTCATTATGTACAGTTCGCATACTGAACAAATAGAAACGTCAGTCACGCTAAACGGTGCATTGAACACAATGATCATCAAGCAAACCGCAACCCATAGCAGAAGGGTTGCCTGCAAGTTTCTTCCCTGTTAGATAGGTAAGCAGATGTCACCAAGCGAATATTCCGGTTTCTACAGCCAATAGACTTGGCGAAAGCGCATACGGGGACACGCGTTCTTTCCAAGCTGCATTAATCTTATTGCTAACTAGAGAACGCGAGATAACGCAGGCTAATGTTAAAAAAACGTCATGCCATGCGTCTCAATGAGCTTAGAACCCTTGTTGCATTCATTATGCAAATACCCAGTGATATCAGACGGAGGCAGGCTTTGCCCCGCCTTGAAGCTTTGTAGCATTCGGATGCAAGAACACATCAGAAGATCGCCGGGTTCGAGCTTCTCGTAAGTATAAGCTTCACTAGCTTCAGTTCAAGGTAGTTAAGATCAAATATGAGGACAGATATTTTCCCTTGACTTCTTCGTCTTTTCTTAATGTTTCGTTTCCGCATTTGAATGAGACGACGAAACAAACTTCAGAGCGGGTGATTCCCACTGGATCGACCAAAGAACCTTGCACGTTGCAGAGTTCTTGATCCGGACGGCGCTGGCTTGGGGAACGTTATTCGCTTTGACAATTCGCCTCACTTTTTCGGCCTCAAAATCATGCAAAGATTGCTTTATTCCAACACTGGGGCCACGACTGGCTACTGGCCGACGTCCTCTGATACGGGCATGATTCAAGCTTAGGGCATAATGCGATAAAACGACGGCGGAAACGTTGGCGGAATGAACTTCTTTTCCACAGCGATGCATGAAGTCACGTTTCGCCTTCTTCATATTTGCTTCTCATGCATGATTAAGTATGGCAAGCAGCAGATGACTGGCACCTGATTCAACCGACTATTAGTTATCTTCAGCCTACGGATATGCAATAACATTGTTGCTGCATTCCTACATATCACATTAGTGTCTGAATAGACCTCTCGACTTTTTCTGAATATGAAAATGCCATGCGTTAATAAATTTGCTTAACTGCCTTTAAGGCTAAAGTGCGGTTTATTTCATGTCTACTAGCCTTGTAAGAGCCTCTTTTATCACCCGTCAAGTTGCCACAGGCAGAGGCCTTGGTTTGAATTCAATCTGAGTCGCAGATATTGTGTTTTATTCGAAGCCCGGAGAGCGAGCTTCATCACTGAGCAAAGGTCTTTTTTTGTTTGTCGACCACCAAGCGATCGTAACTGGCTCCATGTTATCGATTGCCCCAAGAATTGACAATTCCATCAGACACTCCTGCGACTGGTGTTAAACAATACAAATAAGGCTTCGAAAGTGAGATGCTTTGATTCTCTGCCTTTCTTAGGTACCCCGAGATAGATAACTCAACAACACTTTCAGCTTGTAAACGTCACATGCAAACTTTAGCCCGGAAAACAATAACTCGAACGTTCAACATACGAGAGTGGTCTCATTCAATCAATGCAGGCCAGATTATTTGCAGATAGTTGAAAAAGAATTATCATAATGTGGCAATTGCAGTTTTAGTGTCTGGAATTTTAAACCGTGGCCCTGGCGCGAAGAATTAATGCCGTATGTCATCTTTCAGACGTGATTCCAAAACCTGTCAAAGACATTCATTGTAGGATTTCATTTGGATCTCATAACCAGACTCATACATAATAAGCCTCACAGTTATTTATCTCAGCAACGGGTAACTGTTGAAATCGTTGAAAGCGATCAAGTTTAGTTGTTATTAGTCCACAAATTCAAAGGACAGTAACAGATTATGAGCCAAATGGATTAAGATCTTGATTACTTGAAGACACGTCGACATGATCAACTTCATGATTTCAGTAAAATCCGACATCGTGGACATTTCGGAGCTGAAATAACTTGTTGCTTCAAGTGCTACCTGGCGATGAGCATCATAAACATCAGGTCGAATGAATTCTCTCGCAACACTTGATCTTTTCAGAAGGCTTGACGAAACTAGGTGAAAGTCCACTAGGTGCGGAAGGGGAAGAATACTGTTCCTAACCTTCCAACGGTTGAATTGTCATCCGAAGTTCCGGGCCTTGTCTTGCTGGCTGTCCCGACAAGTACTCATCTAGAGATGTGGGTTTACCAGAGGGCCTTCCGATAGAAACAACTGGTTCTTTTCCAAATCACAGCACGCTTCCAGAACAACAATTCGATTCAGGTGCAGATAAGGCTGTACCGGGGTCAGGAGTGGTCAAGTATTTATCCTCATTTTTGGGTATAGGTATCTGCGTATCACGGGTATTACGCTTAAGAAGAGTATCTCTTGGTTAACACTGCTATCCTGGCCGTCAGGGTGTACTTGACACCTTTACAACATATCACCAAATTGCAAATGCACAACCATCCGACTGCATGTCATCATCCGTCAGGAACCCTCATGAATTCGAGTCAACTCGAGGAGAAACAAGATAGTTAATCCAACCGGAGAGGACCAGAATGGTTGTTACTACATTAATGTGATCATGCTCCTACCAGAAAGAAGGGTGTCAAAGCAATGGCATGGACAGTTGCGAGGGTCTTCATACATTTATACCGCGCTTAGAGTAGGTTTGAAACATGCGGGGAGAGGACAAGGCATCGTCTCTAGTGCATGCATGTGTAGCATGTTAGGAGGCGGTAGTATTGGGAAAGAATGGTAAAGATGAATATCCGTTGTAAACCATAATAATACACTGTCAATTTATCCACGTCTAATTCAAGACCGTGTTGAAGGGTACCAGGACCGTCTCAGGCAGCACGCCTGACGAACGCCACCAATTTTTACCAATATGCCCGACTACCACAAATGCAACCAATGATCCCGATTACCTATGCCTCAATCGATGCGGGGGCCATTCGCGTTGCCATTTGTATCCGGGTTATCCAGCCTTTTCGTGATGTTGCGCGCCAAATGTATGAGTTGTCTGAGCTGAAAGTCAGAATCGTTTGTGCTGTTGTTTAATTGTGCTCCGACGAGACTAATTGTCTTGCACATGCTGATGAGTGTCTCACGCGCCAACTTAGACGCCGTCTCGGGAGACTGTTGACGGAAATGTTGCCCGCGCCGATCGTCGTCGCTGGAGAACAGCTCAGGTTCGCGGAGGACTGTGAGGATGGAGGGAATTCCCGTCATCGTAGGACTTCCTGGATCTCTGTCTCTCTGGGCGCGTCCCGGGGTAGTAGGGCTCTCGGACATGGCAAGGTTTGTCGGGCCAATAGTAAGGGTTGAACTACTGAAACTGGATTAAAAAAAAGTGTAGGCAGCGCCTGTTTCTCCGTTTCGCGAAGCTGTCAACACCTGATTAAATCGACATGTGACAATGACGTGGCAGGACCCTTACCTGGAGTGTTGAACTCAAAATGTGGAAAACCGCTGGTTTTCAAAGTCGTGAGCGTTTGTCTGACACGCAGTGTGGCCTTTTCGGCTGACGTAGAGGGTCAAGCGAGGGTAATTGAAGAAATTGATTTGTTCTAGATAGTGTTGCAAGTAGTAAGAAAAGAAGGGGACGCAAGCACATGATATAATTATGAACAAATGTGGCTGGGACTTTGATCACGAGACCGTCTTCACTTCAGAGTTTCGCGTCTGTCTCCTCGTAAAACATCATCTGATATTGAAGACGCTTTTTTGTCTGCAGCCGCCATAGCGAACGGCCGCTTTCCCCACGATTAAGGTTCCAAGCGTTTAAGAAATACTCTCATGCCCGTTATTAGAGACACGAGGATGCAAGATCCAAAGTATATTGGCGTGACATGATCTACTGCTACGTGTCAAGTTCCAACCAACTGAATCATAGGTATGGCTGCCTCGGGGTTCGTCTCGCAAGCAGCATCATACAATCATCGAGTACTCCTGGGGGGGACCCTTTCTTATGCTTGATAAGTGGTGGCGAAGAGGCTTGGCAGAGCGAAACTGGCACCATGTGGCAAGCTAAGCCTTCGAAATGACTGGGGACCCGCGGGAAGGGTGGACTTCCTGAGCCTCTTGTGGCCGCGCGCGGACTGCGGGGAGATATAACCAACATGGAGCTTCCCCGGCAATCAGATGTCCAGGCTTGCCGGCGTGAGGCGGGGTCAAAGAACGGTGCTCGGGTTCCGTGCTGGATCTGGAATCACCAGAGACTTTCCAACCCGGGTTTTGTGCACGCTATGACGCCCGCCGTCTGCCACTCATAAGCATTGCACGTCTCAAGTTGGTTCTCGAAACCCTGTTGTAAATGATGTGGCCATAGTATGCTTAATGCACGGTTCCACGATCGGTAGGCTCCCCCACCCATACTGCCTCGCTCCTCTCGACAAGGCTATCTACATGAGAACGAGGTGAGTTTTCCAACGTCGCAAACTCGAGATGGCAGGCTTGGCAATAGCTTGGTTGACTATTCATGTGGAATGGAAGGAATATCGTGCTTGTTTGAGGTTCTGGGGGTTCCGGCTGTTTGTTACATGTGGAGTCACACGTAGAAAGCCGTTGTATTGAAGACCCAATGAATGGGCCTGATTCGTCAATATAGAGTAATTATAAGTGCATGTGGTGAGAGTCAGACTTCAGCTCGAGACGCATCTCAGTCTCTCTTGGGATTAAGTAAAAGAGACATAATAAGAGTCACCATTTCAATTCTGTTCATGATAATATGACTTACGTACAATTGCAAAGGGGAAAAATGTTACTTGGAGTCTCGATGCGACCTCAGACACAGCATAGAAAACCCAAGCGATGTGAGGAGCTTTCACTCGAGCGATGACAGACCCAGCGCATTGTACAAGTGTTAGAATCTCTCTGTGCGGGGAAGGGAATCTAGCTGATGCTTAGTTATATCTAGCAAACGTGAGCTTGCCTAGGACGGCTGTCGTGAAAGAGAATTTGTTGGACGACAACCTTGTACAACAACGCAACAAGATGCAACACGACATGCTTATACAGATTAGGACTAGTCACATGACTAGCGCCATGCCTTTGGAGAGGGCGATATTCCACAGTGGTGCCAAGTTTCGCGAGATGCCAAGACTTTAGACCTCGATGCTCATTTCCCAACCTATGTGATCTCTGCGGAATATCTTCTCGCTTTCGTTTCCTCCTGAATCCATCATAATTTCTACTTTCCATCTTGGCAATCTCGCTCTCGCAACCTCAAGTGTCGCCGCTTCCGCATCACCGCAAGACTACCTTACCTTGACTTGGTCGTTGGGAATTGGAGAAAAGGGAGAGACGACCTCACTATGGCTGACAATCACGGACAAGGGACCGGTGGTACAGAGCATAGCCACGAATCAACCCCGCTTCTTCCAACCACCGCCATCCGCACCGTTCACCAATCCATCTCGAGTCGCATTGCTCATGAGGGCGAGAGCGGGAGAAGCGGTTTCCATCTCCGTCACTTCCTGATCGTGCTATGGCGAAGCTCATGCACCGCTTCTATGCTGGTCAATGTGCTCTGGCCCATCGTGCCGGTGGCCATTGTGCTGCAGTTTCTCCCTGGCCTAAATCTATGGAAGTTTGCAACCGCATACGTGGCCGTCATCCCCTCTGCAAATCTTCTGGGGTTTGCAGGACAAGAATTTGCTCGTAAGATGCCCAAGGTGGCGGGCATTCTGATCGAAACGACCTTCGGATCCATTGTCGAGATCATTCTCTTCGTTGTGCTCATAGCGAAGCATGAGACCGAGTCGCCCGTGGAGAATGGCGAAGAAGGCAACCTCATACCCATCATCCAGGCTGCAATCCTGGGAAGTATCCTGACGAACCTTCTGCTGTGCCTCGGACTATGTTTCTTCTTCGGTGGGATACGCCATGCCAGCCAGAAGTTCCACGCCATTGTCTCTGAGGTCGGCACCGGACTGCTGCTGGTGGCGGCCTTTGGACTACTCATCCCCAGCGCCTTTTACTCGGCTCTGAAGTCGGAGACGGTGCCGGCTGTACATGATTTGAGGGTGATGTTGCACGAAAAGTTCACCGAGGCCACGCTCCAGGCAGACGTTCTGCGGATCAGCCAGGCGACCTCGATCGCTCTGATTGTCGCGTTTCTTCTTTACATTTGGTACCAGGCAAGCAGTCAACATAGCATCTTTGACGAGGTAATTGAGACGGACGAGCACCGCGACGCCGACAGGGAGGCCGACATGGAGAAGCCGAAATTCACGCTGACCGAGACCGCCGTTGCTCTGGTCATCTCGCTTGTTCTGGTGACGCTTCTCCTTGTTTTCTTGGTCCAGGAGATTGAGCACGTCGTGGAAAGCGGCATCCCAGACCAGTTCCTAGGCTTGATCCTCCTTCCGCTCGTTGAAAAGGCGGCTGAGCATCTGACTGCAATCGATGAAGCTTGGGGTAAGTGTTTTCCCTTCCGCGTCGCCACTTGCTTGGTACGAGCGAACCCGGTCTAAAAACGCCCTGTTTACAGATGGGGTAATCAATGTGGCCCTTTATCACTGCCTTGCACCATCCATCCAGACTGCTCTTTTCAACGGCCCGCTGGTTGTTCTTGTAGGCTGGGCCTTGGGCAAACCCATGGATCTTAACTTTGAAATATTCATGATTGGTCTGCTCGTCCTCTCGATTCTGGTGGTTGGGAACTTCCTCCGGGATGGAGAATCCAATTGGCTCGAGGGTGCCCTGCTTGTAGTAAGTCCACGCCGCTCATGTCGCCGCGTCGAACTGTGTGACTGACTCACTGTAGGTTGTGTACGTCATTATTGCTATTGCTTGCTGGTATTATCCCAACCCTGACGTGGCGACCTCGAACGGTTTGGAGAGCTCCGAGCTCGTCAACATCACAATGAGTGTTGACACATTACGGCAACTGCAAAAGCTGCTCACCGCGCAGTTGGAGAAGTAGCAGAGTACGCGATATGAGCGCCATTTATTGCTGGGGCCACAACGCCGCAAGAACGAGACGTTCATAGAGCGTGATAGTGATTTGGGATGTATTTTCCGGGTATTCACGCAGTTGCATAAGGAAATCAATTAATGATTTTGCGTCTCGGGACATCTAGGAAAGAGGAAATTGTTCGGCAGGACACTTGAAAAAACGGCACCCAACATCGGTTCAATGGGTACATTGCAAAAGTCTCAAAGTCCAAACATGTTGGAAAATGTGCACGGGTTTCATGGATAACTCTCAATTTATATTCTGCTGTTGATGTGTTCTGCTATGTAAGTAGTGGAACCTCGACTTTTCCGCACACAGCAAAACCGTCCAGATTCCCAAAATTTCTTTACATGGGATGAAATCGTTCAGAAACTGATTATGTGAAGCAATGTTCTACGTTCGTGAATCAGCACAGTCAGAACCTATCCCATTACACCCACTCATAGCTTAGTCTTATTTTTCGAGTATTTCCCAAAGCCACGTGTCAAGGTCTTGAGGTTCGTGTGTTTGTAGCACTCCGCGAGCTTGCGATCAAGGGGCCAATGCTGAGGACTATGTCACAACCGCTGAGCGCGATCGCGCTCGTTGATCTCATAAACGTCTAATCAGTAGACGCTTATGTTGGGCACAGAGAACTTCTCACAAGTGAAATCACAGGTCTCTTAGCTGTCAAATCCATCGCCGGCTTTGATTAGGGCCGTAGTCTTATAAATTGGGATATAGGGGGAATACGACGACAGGGCCTCTATCGACCCCCGATCTCTCCCCGTGCTTGTCTTATTTTTTTTTTTAAATTTCTTAGTAGCAACTCTCTAGTTTCATTCGCACAAGGAAGCAAGAATCTCTTTTATCCTCTTGCTTTGTCTGATGATTCTTAGTCCTGCCCTTGAATCGCGGCTGCACTACTGTCTTGGTAAAATGAATGATGCAATCATGCGAGAACTAGCTCTCATCAACGATCTCGGTATTAGTAGCGGCCAATCAAACAATAACATGGGTTGGTAACAATGGCAGTTTACGCTTGTACACAGAGTAGGCCGTTTATTTGGCATTCATCCGTCTTGATATCACTTGGCTCTAGACGCGAGCTATTCGAGGCTCTCAACCTGCTCCAGATTAGCTCAGCCCAGCTTGGCTGCAGTTGTAAGTGGAAGAGTTCAAGCGTTCTCGGGTGCTGCCATGCCTTGGGAGAGTTCTTGTCCGCACGAGGCAAACATGCTGAGGTCATCTTCCCGAGAAAGTAACCAATTAGGCAGGACGAGCGAGAGACATTGCTTCCATCATCACACCTACACACTACATATGGGATTTCAGGGCGTTTCTGCCGCGTGGACAAAGTCGATCCTTACAAGTCGTTGATTGACCAGTAGTGGTTGAGTATTTCTCCAACATAGGGATGAGTTGCTTGTCCGTAGCAACGGACGCCACCTCTTGAATTGCCAAATTACAATCTGGATAGAACCAAATATTTTCAAACAGCCAGACTAAGTTCCCATCATATCTCAACAAAGGCGTTAAGCCATTTGACGATTTTTTTGTGTCACGGAACCGTCCCAGTTTGCTAGTTGTGAGAAATGATTTCTCTGTGACTGACAATAATGAAGCTGACACGTCGCCGTCGACAGCTACTCCGCTGATACCTCTCCGCAAAGTAAACTATGCTAGCTCGCATACGACTTATGGGCACCTGAAAGACTTACGGGGGCTTTTGTAAGCGAAAGCACCCAAAGCAGGGAATTTGGAGCCCCAAGGTCTCAAAGAGCAAAGCTTAGAGCTAACAACTGATGAAGGCATGGAAGGTTGGGTGTCAGAGTTGTCAGAGTCACTGGAAGATTTAAATGATCCTCCACCGGTATAGTCGTTCGACTACTCCTTCGGTCTATGTATGATTGCGAACTTGGGCTAACGGAAAACCCCGAGACGTCGGCACAGAAGCGTACCGAACCATCCGCCAACCTGTCACAGCACTCGATGAAAACGGCTGGATTAACACCTTACCTTAGTACAGGACTAGCGAAAAAGGTGCCTGCCAAGCCCATCTCCGCTCATGGCATAGCTTTCATGTTATGCGTACCGGTCTTATCAAAGCGATAAAGTTCCTCACGAGAACTTCTCTCCCACCACCGCCTTTCGCTTTGCTTTGATATTCCATCCCCCTGTATGCCAATCTCTCAGCTGAAAGTCCAAGCATTTCTTCATCGGGATGGCGACGGCAAACCTAAAAGGGCGCCATAATGGAAAAGGGCTTTCAGTGATCGACAACCCATCCGAAGCGTCTTGTGTCGGTGTGCTCGCGGACGTCGCGGCGACCTCGACCGATCAGCATCATGTCGTTAGCATCGCAGTCGTCATCGGGGGCGGCGCGCAGGCCGTATCCCTCCCGACCGCTGTACTCCAGGCCTCTGATGAGAAATTCTGGTCGCAGGATATCTTCGTCCTCGTCCTCTTCGTTACCTTGGCTCTTGTAAGGCGTCAAAACCTTCTAAATGATGGAAACCGGCACAGTCACCAGTTCGGCAAAGAACTTCATCGCCGCGGCCACGGGGGATGCGACTGCAGATTCGGGCAGAAGCTCATCGGAACGAGAGCCGCATTCGAGATCCACATCATCCCGGGAGTCACGGGGAGGCGGCAAGTGGCCGACTCTGGAGGTCACGAAAACAATCAGCAATCTGTTGGATGAAGGGGAGCTCATTGGCTTGATGGAACGGAATCTTACTTGATGGGCGAAAGAATTGAGACGGTGGGTGGATAATTGCGGTAATAGTCGGACGTCTTGTCATGATCATTGTGACACTCCTCCTGAAAGCAATGGTTGGTGTTTCTGATGCTCGCCATCGCAGAGTGGGAGATTGGCCAATATTCGGATCTAATGATTTAAATGAGGAGTACACCAGGCGGAGGAGTAGTAACAATCCGATGGTGGAAGCAAGAGAAACGATGATACTATATCGTAGCTTGGGGGATGAAATGCTCTGAGTTCTGCTCAAGGTTGGCGATGGGCTAGAAATGTAATTTTCGAGCTGACTTTTTGTATGTGATGAAGAATTTCGATCTCCCTAATCCGCTTTTTGTGTCTTCTCCATGAGAGAAAAGCAAGGAAGGTACCAGTTAGATCTAACCGGACGAGGTGAGTAACTGGCAATTTCTAAAGGGATACCTCGACCTTAACTAGGTAGTACGTGTCTGACCCACCTTTGAGAAACGAATCCGCTAACACACCTCAGTCGCCGGCAACGAAGGACTGGGTGTAGGAGCGGGTAGCGAGTAGTGATGGGTGTCATTCGGCTATATGCTCATCCTGTTAGTATTAACGACCTGCTCTTTGTTGAAAGTCATCTCTAAAAACCATCTATCTGAAACATGATGCTGAACACTGTGGCCCAGATTCAGACCATGTATCGTAAGTCTGTCCAAAGGAAGAATTTGAGGTGTGCACAAAGAAACTTTCACTGCTGTGTCGGGCGTTCTGTAACCCACCTTGTTAGGACACGAACATGAGCAATCATGACAAGCTCCTCGTTCTAACTCTTCCTGTGCATCAAAAGGAGCCATTTCTTAAAATGTCTTGCGTCCTAAATAGACTGTAAGCTAGCTTCGAGAATCTCCTGCTGTAGCTTGTAGATGAAGCCTCGTGTATCAACACCGAGACCAAAACTTTGAGAAGCCGCCAAAAAGCATACTTGTATAGACGAATTCATGCCAAAGCCTCAAAATCTGCCTGTATCGACTTGCATATTTCATCCACGACACGTTCCTCCTCGTCTTCCGCGACGCCCAGGGCCGCCGTCGGCCAAGTCACGGTGTATACCATATCCCCGCCGTTGACACTTGAGAAGTTGAAGCAAATCGGCGCGCTGAGCACATGTCCAGGTTGGCCAAAGACGACCTGGTTGATTTTCACCTTGGGCGCATCCTCGGGGTGCTCGTCCACGAACGCTCCGATATTGCTCATCTCGTACGAGCAGTCGCGCTGCTGGCCCAACTTGCCCTCGAGCCATTTTCTTACGCTGGGGACGTAGCGAAGGAGTCCTATCGGCTGGTCCTGCAAGGTGACAGCCGTCTCGGCGAATTTCTTCGTGGCCAAAGTCGCGCTCTCCCATTCCTCGTCCGAGAGTGGGCCGGTAGAGCTCGTGATTGGATGTACGAGATAGGTTGCCGAAACGAATTCGCCCATCTCATCACTCGGTACTCCGACCGACTTGCGCATGTTGACCGCCGTCTGAGAGGCGAGATTGGTGTTTTCCTTGTTCGTCAGAGTTTTGCTCAATGCCCTTGCGAGGAATTGATGGAGCAATCCAGTCAATTTGGCGTTGTGCTTCCTCGACTCTTGGATGGCCTTCTTGATGAGATGCGCCTCAACGACGCGAACGACGACCTTGCTCTGGGAGGCTTCTGGATGACTGGGATCGAAGGCAACAGGCAGGCCGGTCCAGGTGCCTTCGTCAACATTCGAGACTTGAGCCTTGAACCCTAGCCACTTGGCAACGAACTGCGGAACGAGTACTGCGATCAACGGCGCCAGGAGAAACGACCAAGATATGGGGAGTCTCTCAGGAGTGTCAAAAGGTACAGCGAGTGGCTGAGGCGATGGCTGGATGATTGACGGTGCCGCGAGACCATTCGATGAGGGTTTCCTGAGAGCCTCGAGGAATGAGCGGTGGAATGACACACCACTCGGCCCATCTCCAATGACGTGCGAGAAGGCAAAGGCGATGAAATACTGTGTCTTGTCGAAAGGCAAGACGATGAGCCTCCAAGGAGGGATAGTGTGTGAGAAAGGACGATCGAGATTGGACTTCAAAACGCCTTCAACGGCACTCCAATGGTCGGTATCATCATCCAATGCAACAGCTGGTTTCTGAACTTCAATATGATCTCCAAGGTTGATGCTGGGTGCTCGATGATAGTACGCTTTATCGGTGTGTCTGTCGCCCACGAGGACATTGAGGAATGGATGTTGTTCGATACAGTGCGTTACTGGTTCGAAAAGGACAGACGGCGAATCAATGGGGAATTCGCGCCCAAACTCATAGACTGCGGCGATGATGACGGCGTGGTAGCAGCCTAGATCTTCGCGACTGATGGTTCGGCGCTCATTCGGGCCTGTCGGAAAGTAAGTATCATGCCGAGAAAAGCGAGGTTCCCCCCGGGGGGGGCGGGGGTTACTCACTGGCATACCTCAGGAAGTCTTGTTTGGGCGACACCATGATCACAATGAGGTCTAACGGGTTGATGAGGCAGAGTTTGTAGAATGGCCTCCGTTGTAGCTCGCTGAGTGATTTGTAGTCGTTAGAATCGGGAAGGAAACAACATAGGCCGACGCGCTCCGGCTTCCGCGTTGATATGACTGCGGGACGAACGGATGTTCGGGCACATATTCGCACCGGTGGCCCCAACCACTTTCTTGGGGGCTTACAGGAAGTGTCCGCCGTTGCCCCACTATTTCAGACGTGCATCCCTTGAAATTGCAGGATCCATACGTAGCATCCCCGGCTCGTCAGCTTTTCAGCTCGACAAGGACTGGACTCATTACAAGGGAATCGTCAGGAAGGCAGAAAAGAAAAAGAAGAATTGCTCAATGACGTAGAACACATTTTGTGAGTTCGCAGCCGGAAAGCCCTGTGGCGCTTGAGAAGCAGGAACAAACGTGTTTTCCTGGCATTGATGAAAGACGGCGAACAAGCCCTAGGCAGCGCCAATTGATACAAAACAAGTTGATTCTGGGTGTTGTCAATAGCTGCCTGGACGATGATTGCAACCAAGGAATTCCAAATTAAGAGGGTCAAGTTAAGCACTAGGTATTGATCATGTTAGACACTCCGTAAAGAAGTACGAAATCCGGAGAGGAAGAGGCAACTTGAAGCACCCAGACAGAGCTCCTGTGAGGACAATACTGACCGTGAACGGCAGATGAGGTCTCAATCAGTCACTTTCTCTGAGGGTGCAGAGATAACAGGAGTTCATGAGGCCAAGGCTCTTTTGTTCATCTTTTTGCCGACTGGACATTGGTTCTCTGCACCTCTTCATCCCTCTTGCTGTGAGCCGTGGTTTGGAGACGCGCGGCCCGTTAGCCGTCTGTGCCAAGAAAGGCATGCCGTTGGTTGCATGACTGGTACACGAGTGGCCTCGGAAGTGGTGGGACGCGTTTGAGTGCTTCGGGAAGGTGTCCGGCTTCCTGGTAACGTATTCGCATGCGTGACATCCTCTACCGTCGTAGTAAGTCACTCGGCAAGGGTACTGGTGCTAAATCGTGAGGGGGAGTTGGCTAACTGTTAAGCCACTGTTCTTGAAGCTTTTTGTTACGATGCTCGGCCGCGGTTGGAAATGAAGGTAAAGGCTCGTTTGATGACGTTAGCGATAGCCGCGTGATCCATAGTCCGGTGGGAGCATGGCCGATGATGGGCAGGTACGGTCGTGGGCTGGGGCAGAACAATAAGCAGGCAGCTCCGGCTGGGGCCGAGGAAAGAGCGGAAACGACGTAGATTTCATCGTCAACAGGGACGAAGTTGGAGACCGGGTTCACAGGGTTCACGGTGGAGTGATCGGCCTTTCCATTACGGCGGACTTATTCATTGGCTTAGAGGGAGTCTATTTCGCGTTACTCTCGCTATTCTTTTTGCGAACACAGCTTCGACTAATTAGGCCACCATGAAACATTCACTCGGAGCTCACCCAGTAGTCAGTAGGTAAAACAAGGTCGCATCCTAGCTTTTGCGGCTGCGTCATTCAACATAAGGAGTTCGTGATCGCTTGTTCATACACCTTGTCGTCTGAGCAACTTGAGTTCGCGAGTGTGAGCGGTTGCTTCGACATGTTGGCGCATCGCAGCCGACCTTACCCTGAAACATAAGATTAATTGACTTAGACATCATGGAGACTTAGCACATAGTGCGTTTACAAGACATTACTATTCGCCTCCCATGCCGGAGGTCTAAGATGCGACGTTGTGGCTCCCCTCGAACCTCGGTTGCCCGTACTATGCCAACTTTTCCTGGTATTCGACAAGACCTTTTTCAACCAGCTGACCAACCATGGCTGCCAACTTTAGCATGGGATCGGGAGCAAAACTGTTTACAGGCTGGATTCGACCTAAGAGTCCTCAACGGACGCAGTTATGTCCGAAACGTGAAGATAGGGTTTGACCTACCCCGTTGTTTTCACCTAGATCTGGAGAAAGGTGCATGCAGCTACGCTGACACGTCTGAAACGGAACTTGAACACGATAGTAATTATTTGTACATGGAGGTGACGTTTGGGTTTGATTCATTGCTAGCTAGCATCAAGTTCGATTAGGGTGTGGGTAAAACCTGGGCAGGTATTGTCTAGAATAACTAGCTATGTGCAGTAGCGGGCCACCCAGCTTATAGAAGAGGCTTAAGCAGATTCCGTACTGATCAAGGGGGCTTTCTAAGAAGAATAGATTCTCCGTATAACAGCTCGACTCAAGTAGCCTCGGATTATATGAATGTGATGGCCGGGCAGCACAGACCGATGTCGTTCGCGAAGGATCCCAGGGGGGAAATGCCTACGCCGAACTAGACAAATAAGAATGCAAGGGCTTTCCCGATGATTTTTTTTTAGCTACACAGCGACGTACTGATCTTGCCCTTGGCAGCTTTAGAACGTGTCAGGCGCCATCAAAGGGTAGTCGAACGAGCATTGGGCAAACTTTTAGGTTTTGTTGGCTGACGGACGTCGTTCGGAACCCTTGTTTTCAACAAAGAAACGAGGGTCTACGAGAAGCTTTTCAGATACTCTTGCTTTGGATGAGTTTTAGAGGTTTGGCGAACTCCAAGCTACCTACATCGTCTGTCGTTTCGAACTACTCGATCTCATCAAAAGCGCACCGGGGCTTTCTTCACGAACACATAGCTGGCCCATCTTGATGGCAATGGTTCATGTCGAACTAACCGAGGTAGCATCAAACTCGGCACAAATGGACAGTATGAGCCTAGAGAAGAGGTGTCGGCCCTCACAAGAGATGCGATAAGAGCTGGGGCCTCCAGTCACCATCTCAGACACCTTAGATGATGTGCAGAAATGCGCTGTATGACTCAGACACGCTCCGCTGCACAAGATATCCCCTGTCGCATTCGATGCGGGGATGTCTCTGATTACATCAGTTAAGCTTTTCCTTCCGCTGCAAGTCCCCTGACTGACGTGTTGGTTGGGGATTCGGATCAAAGGAAGGAAGGCTCATGGGCATTGATGAGCATGCAGGATGGAAAAGGCAAAGATTCGCATATGACGTGGAGGCTTGGACTGGGGGGGGATGTTGGTGGTCGGCCAGTTCGCCCGACGACGCTTTCAATATCACCTTCACCCCTGGTTGGCGGCTCAGCAGTGATGAATGAATCTCAGTCAGCCCTATGCTAAAGTGAAAGAGATCAAGTGAGGGAAAGCAGAATGCAGTATCAAGGTCAAAACTGGTGAGGGCGGCTGAAAACCCCTAATCTCGACTGGAGCATGCTAAGGCAGTCAGGGTGGAATGGGGGCACGCTTGTGATTGCATGGGATTGTCATGTACGTAGTTCTTGTTTGGAAAAAAAGGGAATCAAGATTACCTCAGTTACATAGTACGTTGTAGGGCGAACCTTCTTTCCCTGTTCCCGAATGACTTCAGTGGTGGAGCGGTTGGACGACACCTTAGTCACCGTTACCTGCCTTACGATTACCTTGGCATACACATATGTAGTACGTACAACGTCGTAGGAGCCACCTGCCACCTACTTTAGCTCGAGATGAGTTGAAATGGACACGTGTGTGCCAATTTCGCACAATCGCACTGTGTTGGTTTCTGTTGGCTGATGTTGGATAGCGCGACTCAGCGGCTGGCGGGGGCTAGAGCCAACCAGGAAATAAGCAGCGGGGCTAATGATGATAGAGGCCCGCATATCACGTGGGATAGATTCAACGACAGCCAACGGGCCAATGGCGGACTTGACCGAGATTAACCCAGGCCCTAGATCCAATCACACGTGGTTCACGTCAGCAGAGCGGGCTCTCTGTAACCGCCCAGCACCTGATTGGGGGAAATGGGACGAGGTTAACGGGGGAGCGGTACGTATTCATCTGTTATGAACATCTCACTTGGGAAACCTGGCCGAGGGGGGGGAAGGGGGACGCGTCCAGACTGTGGCCGGGGACAAGCCAGAATTGGTCCCAGTTCCAAACGAGACGAGCCCCGTCATGTCATCCACACAAATCCCCTGTTTGGTCCAATGGTTCATGACCAACTTACCCTAGGCCAAGGCACTCATTCCTTGCGTCTTCACCCGTTGGCGCTTCGTTATGTCGCATTTTCCATCACCTTGCTCTATTCTTTCTCTGTCCCTCGTCGTTCGTGTCCCTCGGTTTCCCTTACCCCGGCTGCCTGGACTATTATGCCCTCCCCCCCCTGTGCCTGTTACCTGTACTGTAGAGGTGGTGCAAGCGAGCGGGTGAGTGAGTGAGAGGGAATAGAAAGAGGAAGAAAGAAAGAAGGAAAGATGGCGAAGAAAACGCAAGCAGCAGACGGGAAGCAGAGAAGAGGGTCGTTCACGTATCCATCCCAACATCCACTTTACATGTTCACATCCAGGTCCAGCTCCAGTTCTAATCACCCCTCCCACCCCCCCCTTCATCCCAACCTACCAAGGTATCCTTGGAATTCTCCATGGCTGATCTGGCTCAAGTGAGGCGAGCCTTCCTTTGAGTCGTTTCGATTTGGAGCCTCCTCCACGTGTCAAAAGTCATCCCGTCCTCGTCTCCGCCCCCTTGGGTTTGGTTTTACCCCTTACCGTGACTCGCCCGCATCCATACCGCGTACCGCACCGCACCGCACCGCACCGCACCGCAGACTGCAGTGAGCGAGTGTGCACGCGTTGCGGGAACCCGTTGGTCGTTGTTGGTTTTTGTTGGTTTTGGCTTGTCGAAAACCTACAGCGCCATCCCGACCTTCGCCCTTACCTTCGGGAAAGGGGCAAGGACTGAGACACGATGCGGATGCCCGCCAACAACGCGAACGCCGTTGCCGTCTCCCACGCTGCCGAAAACCGCCCAACGCTGCCGCCGCCGCCGCCGCCCGTTGCCTCTTCGTCCATCTCGCCTTCAGCGTCAAGCTCAGCACCGCCGTCGCTACCATTACCGTTGCCGGCGACGTTGCCCATGCCGTTGTCCATGTCATTGTCGCGCCATGACGCCGCCGCTGTTGGTCGCCCCGAACCCTATTCTTCTTCGTTCGCCGCCGTCAATCATCCCCCAATCTACCGCCGCTTGGCCGCCGCCCCTCCGGCTCATCTTCCGCCTCACAACACACGTCAAGACGCGTTCGGCTTCCCCCCGTCTCCATCACCAACACCATCACACCCCAACAGTAATCATGGCCACAACATCAACAGCAATAGCAACCACAGCACCACCTCCGCCTCCACAAACATCAACCAAGTCATGTCAACTCACTCAGACCCAAAGCCCGCCCGCTGCTCCGTCATGGCATTGCAGAACGTCCTGTGCGACCCGGACGATGCTGTGACCAGCGCTTCACCATCCAGTCACCCGCCCACGCCACCTCTTCACGATCTCCGCGCCCTTAACCCTGCTGCTTCTGCCATTGCTGCTGGCGGTGCTAGTGTCGGTGCTGCTGCTGGTAGCACCGCGTCTGCCCCTGTTTCGCCTGCTTCAGATCCCCTGGATAAGCCCGGTTTCGTGGCTCGTCCTAATCCTTCTCATGTTGTCATGACCACGCGCCCCCAGCTACAGCCCTCACACTCGCAACATGCTGAACCCGGCTGCAAAACATGCCAGATCCGCAAGATGCCCTGTGACGAGGGACGTCCATCATGTGAGTTCACTCCGCTTTTCTTGTTTCATTCATGCGCAGCCAATGTGCCCGGCTCCCATCCTCCCCATTCTGCTCTGTGTACTGACCATATTGATAGGCCAAAACTGTTCACGCATGGGAATCCATTGCTTAGGCTACCTCTCTCCGAGTCATGCCAACGCACAACAGACCACGGACCGCTCCGTCCCTAGCGTCAGTGCCAACGCCAGACGTCAGGACCAGGAAGAGTACCTCTTCTTCCTGCTCGATCACTATCGCCACACCAAGCGCCATTGTATGTGGGAGTTAATCACCGTCGACTTTAATGAGCATTTTTCCTGTAACATGCGAAAAGAGGCCCTGCAGATGATCAAGAGAAGACGCTTCAAGGACAAGGAGTGAGTCGCCTTCCCGTGTTGCTACCATCGTCATGTCATCTAACCAACCTCCAGCACTCGAGAGGCCTCGCCTAATGAGACCTCGGCTGTCTCGCAACGTCCAAAGGCGAGGAGGGGCCGTCGGCCAAGATCAAGTGCGTCTCTCCTCCAAACCAAGGATCAAGATCAGGAAGCTGGCATGGAGTCCGGCACGGGCTGAGATCGGGAGACGGCCACCTCCAGTTAAGGTGGCGCCAGCTCGAACGATCGGTTCGAGTTCTCACCCGAGCTGTAACTTTTTGGCATCGTGTGGGGATGAACTCAGCATATGAGAAGAATTTGGTCCGAGGCGGCCATCAACAATCCGGACGGAGTTGGCCAACGGATTAGTGATGCGCAACACCATCATTTGTCTCCGAGACATCACCATTGTCGACATCGTTATTTATCGCCCACCGTCAACTCCTTTCTCCTCTAAGGTCTGCAACAAAGTGGCCTTCCGGCGGCTGTTGGACTAACTACTTCTTCCGGGTCTACGCCTGGCGCTTTTCCCAATCCGTTATGTCGTTTCGAAGTTTTCCTTTGGACGCCACGGTTGTCGACACTTTGGGTGATTCCCTGAAAAAGTATCCTCGGAGGGCGGGGCGGGGGGCTGGCAATCACCGCGCCTGCTTCCAGGCCATTCGTTTGAAGCTCCTCATGTGGGCAAGGGCTGGCTTTCAATTCGGTCTCCCTTTGGTACCTGACAGTTTCATTCATTTCACAGCTCATTCGGTCCAGGAACTCACCTTGTTCGAGCATTAGCATTCTCAGGCACCTGTCGTCGCTCAACCTGGATGCTGAAAGACGCCTGGCGTTTAGTATAAAGCTCCCAACATTGCGCTGTCTCTAGCAGCCTGTTGGTCTCTCATCCTGGGCCTGGATATGGACATTGCGTCCGCAGCGCTTTGGACCAGTAGTTGCTGGGCGGATCTCGACACCCACCGCCTGGCCCCATCAAAGACCCAGCATAACCAGCGATCACGTGACTCAACGCGATGATCTGTGCACACCGCACGCATCCATTCAGTCTGGGCACTCACCGCTGAAGCTTGCCGTCTCATCCGAATGGCTTGGCTTGGTATATTTGGCGATGATGTCAATGAGGACATATCATATAATAAGACATGTACATAAACCACTTACATTTGCATTGCATGGGATAGCGGGGAGGCGAGGATTCCTTGATCGGGCGCGTTTGCCTTAGCATTAGTAGCATAAGTCATTTGAGCGTGTGGGCGGCAAGCGAGATGAATCGTCAGTCAAAAGCAGTGTTCACTACTCAATGTCTTCACACTTCAGTTCCGTCCACTGGCAGGAACTCATATCTCCGATTGGTCATGTGAAAATGGAAACCTAGGCTCAATGTGCGGCCGTATACCGGTTAATTCTCCGAGGGTACTGTCATCAACCAGAATGACTTCTAAAGGATTGAGTGTCTCAGTAAGAGTCCATCCGTGCTTTGCCATGACAAGCGAAGTATCGACTAAGAGATCCCTCAATTTCCAATATCCTTTTTTGCTCTAACGCCGATCGATAGCGTTGAACTTGTAAAGTTCATCAGAGAGGGGCAAATGCTTGCATCGAGTCTTTCAAATGTGATGACCCTACGGAGTACAATGCCACTGGCCTACAACTCAGATGCCGCGAGGCGACGAGAGAAGACTAAAAGTCGTCCCAGCGAATCAAAAAAGCCATGAACCAACAGCCAAAAGAGAAATTCCAAGCGCCACTCAAGGGGAACAAATAACACTGCCTTATACTTCGATACCTCCATCTTCGGCCACGAACGGCAGTCTCCAACCTCCGAGTATCGCGGTTTTTACAAGAATTGCAGATAGTCTTCGGGGAGTATATGGCTTGCCGCCGAGCGCATTAATCTGAAAGATGTCGACAGTTATTCCTCAAACTGGTTCATTGCCGTCATCAGGTACCCAGTACCAGAGCGAGAATCCCGACAGAGCGGCACCGTACCCTGACAACCACTACGTGTACCCGGCTCCGGACCAACAAACCTTGTTTTCTGCCTGTGCGACCATAACAGGCATGCTGCAGGGGGAGGAGGGAAGGCATGTATGCTTTCTAGGCAGACCCCTGCGCGCGCCCATTCGATCTCCTCGGCGTGAACCAACATGGGAAACTCAAGTCCCTCGGCCGTCGAATCATGTTCCAACCCGCCGACGAAAACCAACAGTTGTGCCCGCCTGGATTCGCACGCACCAACCAATGCCCTTCTTACTTAACATGCGTCTGCAAGAAGGGGGAGGGCCAATCCACCGACCTGTGTGCTTGGCTTTCGTGTTATGAGATTGATCTGTCGGCTGTTACGCGAGGAATCTTTTGATACGTCACCACACCGTCTCTTTAACAAGTGACACAGTTTATGGCTCTGGCAATGGGCTTATAACGACGGGCGTTGTCCATGTACCAGTTGCACTGCACGCTCATTTTACGCTCCTTTCCCATCCGAGCCATTACTCTATAAGTGTTGAAGTTCAATTACGCAATACCTAGAAGGGGGTTGCTAACACCCCTCTCCATCCTTTTGCCGGCGCGTAAACGTGTTGTATCTATCACTCTCTAGAGCAGCACAACCACTTTCCACGTTTTTCCATCGCCGTGGAATCGTCTTCACTGCTCAAAATCCCTCGGCAGAGCATTTCCCCAGCGTTGAGCGGAACCCGCCACATAGTGACTAGTGACACCGGAGCCGTACGTCTCTTACAAGGTGAGATGAACGACATATCGAAAGGATCTATAACAATGGTGAAACCCGCTAGTTCCGAGATTCTCACACCGCATGGCGAAAGCTATGTCGCAGAATCGGAAAGTTGTTGGCTTTGGACACTGTTTGGTCTACGTAGTAGCATAGCGTCGAATCCTTCTCCTGTGAGAATTCCCCCCACGACAGCTAAACGGTCATAACATGGAAACAAGCGTCCTTGCGTCTGATTCATGTCGTAGCCCCGATATCACGGCAATGACGCAAGTCGCATCCCTTACTCCGGATTTCGAGTCCGGGCTTCAGAAAGCCACCCTGGGCTTTATAGAACAATTAAAAAATGATGAGTATTATCAGATATTCTATTGAGAATTGACAGCAAGAATCATCGCGTAATTCTGTGATACATTGAAATATTCCATAAAAGAACCTTGGAAAATCCGTCAAAGACAGAACATCGCATGAAATATTAGTTCAGAAGACGCGTTTACAGGCTAATACGATCCAAAAACGGAGAGCATAGCGAGCGAGCAAGCAATAGCGGGTGCGAGGTATGCCAACCCGAGGCTATGCCGCAGTCCTTGTGCGCCAGCCACGACAACGGTGTTGGGGCTGGAGGGTGGTGCCAAAGCATCCGATCCAGGAGGCGTTGAGCCGGGGATGTTTCCAAGGGGGGTCGGCGCAGGTACCCCGGCTGGCCCGGGGTTGATGGGTCTGTTCCCGACCGGAGTAGCCAAGGAAGGAGGGCTGTCCGGGCCAGTGGCGGGAACATTCTGTACTTGTTGGGACCCAGAAACATTCGGAACGTCCTTAGTGTCCTGACCGTCCGGAGCGCTAGCGGAGTCGGCAACCGCGTCAGAACCTCCTCCGTGTCCAGGTGATACCTTTGGGGGTTCGGGTACTCCTGCTGAGACATCGCTACCCGACGAACTGACTCGGTTGAGATCTGCGGGAACCGTGAGAGTGACGGTGTTTTCACCGTTAGGGCCACATTTGCGGCACTTGGACTCGACAGTAGCCATGGGGACAGCCGGGATAACCTGGGTTGGGCAATTGCAGTCCTCGAAGTAGAGCGTTGTACAGAGCTCAACAGAAAGTAGGCCGGTGGGCTCGGTTGGATCGACAATAGTGTAAGTCACCGTGGTCACTACGGACCGAATGATGTCCAAAACTGGGGGATTTATAGGGACTGCGGACCCCGGGAGGTTTGGGTTTTGCGTGACGTGGACAGTGCTTGCTGTTGACAAGCTTTCGACGAGACTTGTCTCTGCAGGAGGGACAGGATTGACGATGAACTCATCATCAGCGCCGGGACCGGAACCAGCGGCACCAGGACTGACAGCAGTAACAGTGGTGGGTGCGCCTATGGCAACTGTGCTAGCAGGTCCAGGGACTACTGGACCCGAAACGGTAGTACCGGGTTCAACAACGGTGGGAGGTATCCCTAGAACGGTCGCGCCGGGCCCAACAATCGTGGTACCCGGTAAGCCGACGATGAGCTCGTAGATGGTGAGTAGAACGTTGGGGGGCGCTGCGCGCTTGGCTACCCGTGGTCTCAGTTTCCGCCTTACGCGGATCGTAGTGACGTTCCCGGCAACTGCATTTCCACCACAGATCTGGTTGGCATCACCAGGGCAGGGTATGCTGCATGTGTCTCCAGGCACAAAGGTTGTGGCGTCCAAGTTCTCGGAACCGTAGCAGGTACTTGTAGAGAAAATTTAGTTTACCGATAGATTATTTCCGTGATATCATTATTGACTTACTCGAAGAAAACCCCCGCATATCTGCGACCTTTGTTCATGGCAATGCATCTTTGAGGGGTCATTGCTGCATCTCTGCCAACCTCTACAAAGGACGGGTAGCCGGCCTGAGACCCTAAGCAACCGGAAAATATATGTTCATCGATCCTAGGCAGGTTGGAGCCGCTGGGTTGCACTTGTGATGTTGTGCTGGTAGAAGATTCAGAGCTGGTCATGGTACGAGAAGAGCTGGATATTGTGGTCAAAGGGGAAGCCGTGGCTATCGAGGAGCTGACCAGATTTGTAGATGAAGCTGCAGATGTTGTTGTGGAGTGCGAAACGGAAGTTGCGGCAGAGGACGAGGTGGAGCCTGAGTTGGTAGCTGTAACGACTGACGACTGTGTGTTGCTGGGCGTTGTTTCGGTCGCTGATGCTGTCGAGTGACTACTGCTTGTAGTGCTGAACGACACTGAGCCTGAGTCGGTGAAGCCGGCAGAATGGCTTGTTGAAGACAGTGAAGTGGTAGAAGCTGTGTTGGATGACGAGGAAGTAGACGAAGAGGGCGAAGGCAATGTCCCGTTTGACGAAGACGTGAATGATAAAACTTCAGTTGTAGTTGGGGAGGATGTTGGCGGCAACGTATCAGTTGACGACGCAGAGGGTAGAAAGGTGGTTGTCGTTGAAGAGCTTGAAGATGTTGATGATGGTGTCTCAGTTGACGATGCGGTAGTGGTCGACGATGTATCGATCAACGACGATGTGGTAGTCGTCGAGGAGCTTGACGTAGTAGATGTGGAAGAAGCGGGAGGAGGAGGCAGCCCGGAAATGTCAAGGAGCAAAGCCGAGTCGCCACTTCCATTATTCGCATCGCAGACAATGAAGTCCAAGTGCTGTGATGTACCCGCCACAACAGGATAGTCGAAAGTCAAAAGCGAAGAAGCAAACCTGTACGAGAGGCCGAAACTTGCCCCTGTGTTGGGAAGTATCGAAGAGGTTGTAACCACACTAGGGGACTGTGCTACCTCGTTGAGGTACAAGACGGCCGAGTCTGGATTTCCGAGAGGGCTGTTCCCGTGTTGTCAGAAGAATGCCCCTTCTTCAATATCGAGAGGACTTACGGCTCTTGAGTCGCGAACAAGTAATTGACCCTGAGGGTGGTAACGCCTTGTGGGATGGCGATGAACATTCCGAAGTAATTGTGCTCATTGCTTGGTCCGACAGCACATGCCTTGAATGGAGTACTCTGTCTGTAGCCAAAGTTCGTGTTTGGGATGCGTCCCACCTCTGCGTCTTGCACTCTCCCAGTGCTCATGATGATTCCCGAGGTGAGGCCAGCGGGACCGTTCGTGAATGTTCCGATGGCATTAGGGTCCGGGCCAAAGTTGTGTGGATCGGTCACCAGACGACTGTCCTTAACTCCTACAGAGGTCAAACTGCCGCCAGGCGTGACCACTATACTTGTCATCGCCAAGCCAAAGAGGGATGCCGAAGCGACTAGTTTTGGGGTTTCGATCTTCATTGTGCTCTGGCTGGGTCAGGAACAGTGTTAAGGAGCCTTGGATGTTGATCTATATGTAAGATTGAAAAGTCTTCTGGGAGATTTTTTAGTGCTTCAGGGCAACTTAAATACGAAAGAAAACGATGTACAAGATATAGTCTCCAAAAACACCAGACTGAGCTAGTTGTTGCAGAATGGTATGGCGTTCGCAATTAAATTGCTCATTCACAAGCTAACGTGTCTATTTGCGACGATACGACTTTCAACACTCGACAAGATTACAAGAATAACTCTACCGTTTCTCCAGTGGACTAAATTCTGCAGAGGAAGCAGTGGGCTTAGCTGAATGGGGGCCGACAACAGCTGTGGCATCACATTATCGGCTGGAGTAGGGCCAGACAAATTTAAGACACTATAATCTCACGCCATTGGCAAACACGACCTGAACTTCTTGTTGAAATGAACCTTCTCGAGAAAGGCATGCGTACCAAACGGTCGGAACCGGAGCTGGTAGGACGAAGTCTTCGACCCTTCTCGACCCACGTCGCGTGCAGATGTATCAGTACCAACATCCGATACTCATTTCGGAAGAGTAGTTTCAATGAATGGACCGAAGGACCTCAATATTTGTTTCATGAGTTAACAAGGAATAGTAAAAGGCCTTTCCGGCTGAGTTTTTGAACTGTTTAGCCCTTCAAGAAGGTCATTTCGCAATGCAAGTGATATGATCAGATCACACAGCAAAAGGGCTGTCGTCCACCAGCACTGCTCTAAGAATACGCACAACACATCCCTTTTGACAAGACCATTTCCACCGCGCTTGCTCGAGAACTTGCCAAGCGTAGCCACTTTGACTTCACGAGGGAAAGGGAGAACGTGGGACGGGAAATGGAACGTTAGTAGCATATGGTCGGCGCCTAGCTCCAATACCGTAGCAATCTGAATCTTGTGCAAAGCCACTTGACCAACGTTCCGCCAGGTTTCAGCTCTTTGCGGTTCTGGAACCCAGACGGCCTGGATCAACATGGCAGAAAAAAACTTCGTACAGGATGGTGACCTAAACGTCTATAAGACAGTCTCAGAACCTAGCTCGCTAATCTCAAGCCATGTGTTGAATCGCTCTCTCATTCGCGCTACCGTTGGTTACTGCCCTCGGTATCTGTTACCGATCTGGCTTAATGAAAGCCACACAATCAAGCAGAGCCCCGTTAATCGGATGGCGACGGTGGAATGCTCATCACGTAAACTAACCACTCACATCCACACACCTGCTCCCCACACCTGCTTGACTGGGGCATGGCATTGTCGCGTACTCGATCTCGCCATTCTAGCACGGTTTTGCTCTGACTACTTCATAAGAGTTTTCTCCAATCCTAAATGGAATTTATTGAGGTTAATGAGAGGTAAAACAATACGTCGGCGTGAATTCCTGCTATCCCTGGAGACAATGTACAGGGGATTCTAAAGCCCATCCATAGTTTGAAACCGGTCTTACTTATCATCAGAGACCATCTGCCGGTGGCTTATATACGGCGAGCAGGGCTGGCTGATGACTTTTCTCGAATCCCTCAGCGCCCCTTTCCCGCTGCACACAGTCATTACCCTTTTTCCCTTAGAGTGGCCTAAGGGACGGCGTGAGCGTCTGCATAAACCAAGCATGCAAAGAGAGGTTGACTTTCGGTTAGCCATAATTTGAGTGGCCCCCAAGAAAGGTAGAAGGCAATCTCAACCTCACGTGAATTCAGGTCGCCTTCGATATCAGCAGCGAGTGGGAAAACCCTACATTTCGCAAATGATCTGGTTGGCTTACGTTACTGTTGCAACTTAAGTGAAATAGAAAGCTGTGCTCATTTATGTGCGAACACGCTCTTGTCGGTCGTCTAAAGGGGAGTTGTTTCTCCTAGGCGCGCTTACCTGTACCTTGAGCAAAGCTGTACGGTTCCCTGGTGATGGAATCCTGCCTCGTTGCCTTTACAAACGGCATTGATTCTGACTTGAGATTCTGATTCTAACGGAACAGAAGGCTTTGGTAAAAGTATGTCAGAGAAATAACGTTGAAGGTACTCTGAAGCTCTCGGCATAGTAAAACTTCTCTTATCACACCATCTTGGCACATTCCCACCCGCGCACGTAAGAGAGGAGACCACCATCGAGTCGGGTGTGGGTCAGAAATGGACCTGTATTCTCTCTTGATGATGGCCAACGAAGAAGCTCTGACATTGGGAGGCTGGTAAGGCACACAAGAGGCGACAGCATTGGGTACGCTCAGTTTAGCCTCGCAGTCGCGAAATGGCGTCATTGATACCTTATATCCGTGCTGGAAAGACATCGGAGATTAAGATCAGGGCTAAACTGGAGAACATGTCGCATCCGACCAGCATAAGGGTTTAATTCGGCTTGAACCAGAAAACTAATGCTGAATAAGGGGGGTGGGTGTATGCTGACGACAATATCTTATAACAGGTTGCTATACAATTCCAACATTTAATAGAATGAATCAAGACGCGGAATGAGGGCGGCTGAAACTGCGGTAGACGACAAGATGGTGGAAATGGGCGCACTGATAGGGTGACGTCCGTTGTTGATGACGCTCGGAAGCATTCAGCAGTCATTCGGCGAGCACAACTTTGCAAGCCCTTTCAAAAGAAGCCAGCATGTCTCATTAATTTATCGATCAGATGATTCGCATCCAATGGGCGACGCTCCCAGCCTACGAGTATTGGACTACCGGCCGTTGTAAGCCACATTAATATCGGGTTATTACCATTTTTGTACGGTCCCTCCGCAAAAGGTCTGATCTCATTCTCCGGCCGACAAATCATTCCCATTCGTGGTTAAAACCTCATGATCGTATGCGCTGCTGAGTAGCTTACCGGCCTTCAACTACCGGTCTCCCCTATCTTCATTTGATTTTCTCGGATTCCCCTGTTACTGCGAATCCAGTAATGTCTCGTTAACTTGACCATGAATTTTGCATACCGGCGCGCAATCTAGGCTCGAACGTAACAGGAGGAGATACGTTGCAGCTGACACCGGAAGCACCTGTGCAAGAAGTAGTTGAAGGGTCTCGCAGAGATACATTCAGCCTGAACATGCTCCACAGAAGGAAGTAATCATACAGCATTAGCATTGAAGTTTAGATACGGAACAAGCACGATGTCTGCTTCTAGCCTCGACCTTTTGAAAATGACATACGACCCCGAAGGTGCGCATCGCCGCTTGACGGAGATGCTCTTCCCTGCCAAGCGGGATTGGATCAAGGACACGAAAGGTCAAATGGTGCCCATAAGGTCCATCTTACTAAAATACCAACAAAGAATCGATGCCAGCGTAGTCCAAGACGCGGACTCATCCGATCAAAATGTCGATACCGTTATCATCAGGTTTCTAGGCAAGAAAGCTCGGATTATCTTGGAGTTTCTCAAGTCAGAAATAGCAGACTTTTGGGACGAGATGGTGGAAAACAACGCAACTGTTACCGAGATGTAGCTCCTTGATTCCTTCCGGGAAGAACTCGAAAACAGCAAGAAATTGGCCGCTTGGTTTGCTCGTAAGCTGTTGCAGGGCGCCATTATGTCGCAACTTCTTTGGTCCTTTGAAGAACAGACAGGCCCTGTTGTTTTCTTGGACTTCGCGAAAGCCATAGTCGAAGAACTCTTCGGCTTCTGCCGTATCGACAAATCTATGATTGCCCATTCGGCATCTCAGTGGAAGGTCGCATTTGACTTCGGGAATAAAGACCAAGCCCAAGTGTTTGATCTTTGTGACAATAAGTTCACTGCAACTGCGCAGTCGGCGATTACACACAGACTCAACATAGACCTTACACACTCGTTGATCTACGTCAGGGAAATGATGATGAAAGCTTGCGATCTTCTTCACGAGAAAGAGGGGGCAGTGGCCGTTGAAGGTCTGCGGCTTACCCAAGAGATGGCATGGGAAGAGCATGTGACGGCGACCGGACAGACACTGGTCGAATTGACCCCGAGAAGTACCGCGACGCATGTTCAGCCATTATTGCTCAATCGAGCGCCGTTGAGTAGTTTGAACGACTCAAACGCAACATGGGGCCTGACGCCGAGAGATTGGCGAGTGCAGCGGTTTATGCCAAGGCCATGGAGTGTGGAACGAGCCTTCTGAGGAACAACGACAAAGAGGTCCCCGAGGATGCCAGTGTTGACACTACTGACTTCATGGCTAGCCTCACAATGAGGTTCACATCCGACGGTTTGCTTGCAATCAGGGCTGCCCTAGACCATACAACCAAAGTTGCCGTGAGCGAAGCAAAGGGCAACACAGATCGGATGACCCAAGAGGACATCTGGAAACGTGTTGCCGACGTCTTTTATGATAATTGGAAAAAAGGCGGCAGCGTCAGGTCTTCCTTCATGATGCGGCTACTTCTGCATGGTGGCCGGATTCGTGACTTGATGAACCCATGAAGATATGACGCCAATCGCATGACCAGAACTCTGGTCATATGTCACACAGCCTAGAGTAGCGTATTGAAAAAATGAGGGAGTCTCACAAAGCGTTCATCATGGATATCATGCACATTAGCTGCATTCTTTAGCGGGTGATCTGCGCAGTAGGCGAGGAGTTTGACCAGGGTTTCGACTTATTATTCAACTCGGTAGAAAAGAAGAAACAGGATACTGAGTAATAATATGACAATTGCTATCACACTCTATAGCCTCAGAGACGTATGCAGGCAAACGCAAGTTTGTCCGCCCTCCGGAATGACGACTCAAAGGCCCTCTGAGCATGGCGATGGCCGTTGATGTCTTAATTTGAGTAAGATAGTTTTGAATATTCCAAAATGGATGAGCTAAACACATTGCAGAGCGCAGACCCCAAGGCCTGAATCGCTGACGCTGCATGAAATACATCTTCGAAACGGTCGACGCTGGGGATTTTATTTTATGCTGCCGCCATGATGAGGAGTCAGGGAATGGCAAGGTTCTGTCACAGCAAACACGGGGGCAACTTGGGCTTTGGCGAAGCTTGGGCATTCAACATAATTTAATCCCTATTAGGTATTATTACTCCTAGATACCATGCCGGCAGCAAGATTTGTAACCATATTATTTAGGATAGAACCCAAGCGGAGTTGCTTCTCGTTCATTTCACAGGCATCGTCTTGCAACTCCTCCAGCATCAGAAGTCATTGCCCCAGCCCCATTAAGCCGGCGTTTAACCGTTTGCTTCTCTAATTCTCCAGGACCCTGTCTTCATTACATCACATCTCGGGTCTTCACGTTGCTCGGGTAATCCATTGTGAATAGCCTGCGAGTAAGTGGGACTAAGGTTCATACCCTCGAGTCAGTTGGTACTCCTACCCAACTTGAATGGGCGATGCATGTCAGCTTCTGACAAACCTTGTGTGCGACGGTGCGCTTTCGCAGCGTCCTGGACCGTCGACACATGGATTTCAATACAACTTCATCGTGGAATTCAATGAATGTTCTTTAAGTTTAGTGACCCAGGGTTACTGGGATCCCACACCAGCTACAGTGGGAGCATGGCGGATTAGTCATGTTGGAAGCAGCAGAGATGGAACCGGCTCGGTCCGTCGTTCAGTTAGCAGCCCCTATTATGATAAGATGTGGACTCTTCGGGAGATGAAAGAATGTTGATTGGATAATCGTAGACCCACCCAATCGCTCTCCTTTGAAATGCCAAATCTACCCCTGACAAACCCTCGGGCGGTGGCTTGAAGATTTTTAGACACATCCACCCGAGGAGACGCAAACGGACAAACATTGATCGCAAAACGTATACCGGCACGGGTTGAAGACAATGAGCACTCCGACCTCCGTGAATGGCGCCGCTGGGGCCGCTCCCGCTCACGGCGGCCTCTCTCGATATGGGCATCACCATCGGTCCTCCCCATCCTTGTCTTCCCTGTACGAAGTTCTGGCCGACCTGGATGACAACCAGCTGCAGTACCTCATCCAAGAGATGAACCACACTGGGCACCAGAACATACCGGTTACCAAGGCCGTGTCTGCACTGGAGGCGCGGAATAGAAATCCCTCGGGCTCCCTCAACACATATGAAGCCCACTCACCGCCGCCCACGCAAGAGCCGCAAAGGCAGCTCTCAAAGTCGCAGCGAGGGAAACTCCGCTTGCAGACAGCTTTCCGAAGGGCACCATCCCTGCAGCAGAGGCGGCGCCGGGAAGCAGATGACGTCCGTGATGATCTCCACCCTGAAGCTGCCGGCCCCTTGGACACAGGCAACCGCCGCTCAGTTTACTCCAACACCGTCGACCGCGGATCACACGAGCCAGCGACGACGCCACACAAGAGAGAGTACTATGCTGCCGATTCTGGCAATCTTGGCCTATCAAACAGAGGTGGCGGCCAGGAAGCCCCAGTCTATAAACGCATCTCACGACCAGACTTCAATCTCCCCGTAGGCATCGACGTCACAGACCTCATCCAACTCCTCGAGACGCAGTACATCTCCTCTGACCCCAGGTCATCCCCTTCTCCCAGCACTTTGTCGTTTCCGTCCTCGTCGTCGCCGCCATCCTTTTTTTCTCCCTCGCCCTCCACCCCAGCATTACGCCCAAGCCCCTCTGTCTCATCATTACGTGCAGGATCTGAGACTCCAGAAGCCGTCACAAATGGGCGTCGGCCGCTGCGGAAACAATCCTCCAGGCTGCATATGGCTCTTGATGCGGAACGGTCAGCCTCTGGCATCGAGCAGATCGGCATGAGCATGCTAGAGCCGCGGCAACCATGGTCGGCATCCCTGAGTGCATGGACACCTGGCGACAATAGGACGTCCATGGGTATGGATCCCTTCGAAAGAGATTTCAGGGGTAAGAGGCCGTCCACGGCTTCCGATGTGGTGTTTGAGGGAATTCTGGACGTTTTGAACAACCAGTAAACCGCCTCCCAACAAGACCACGTATGGAGATTGTTTTGTCTGTTTCCAGCGGCTCAGCGTTTGCCTTATTACCACTGCATTCATTACAGTCCGCGAAACGCGTTGACTTTATGACAGGTTCATGTTGGAGGGCCTGCCCGCTAAGAGGCTAAGAGATTACAATCTTTGAGCCCTCTGTTTAAAGCAGATCCTCCTTGGCGCAGGTCGATAGCCAGGCTGATACAGTAGCCATGGCCCTTGTGAATAACGAAAAAGAAGATAATAATTGTGTAAAGTAATTAATTAATAATGTTGTCTGTATAAGGGACAAAAAGCAAATCATCGCATTAGCCGGTAGTTGTTTCTTATTTCAAAGGGAGTTACAGGACAAAAGAAAATTCTAATCATACGAACAACGATTCCCTTCCACAGGCTAATATAACTCGAAACTGAGTGATGATTTAGAAGGAGCTTACCATNTTCTTTTTTTTCTCTCTAATTGTCTTACTGAACGCTTTTAAAAACCTGCCAATACTACTTCTACAGTTGTTACTTGATCCCTGCGTACAACTTGCCGTGTTCCGGCACAAACGTCCGCCCCGAAGAAAAGCAACAATGACCGACGTCCTCGTCGTTGCAATGATCTGTCCCCCATGCGACCAGTGAATGCGATGAAGTCTCCTCATCAACTGAAAGCTCGTTCATATGACACGCAGCGGAGATAGCCGCACTACAACTTCCAACAATAGGCATGGCGGAGCCCAACCTTCGAAAAGACATGGCGAGCAAAAACGTAAGCAAGAAGAATCCCACAACTAGTAGTAAAATCATTGCAAAGGGCGAGTAGCCACAGCTGATGATGTCTGAGCTCGGATCTCGTCGCCAATCGCGTAGTCGGGGCGTTACGTTCCGCCAGCGATCCGGTATCTCATAAGCTTGAACATTGACGAGATAGATTGACTGCGAAAGCAACCAATGCAAAACTGTCGATCCTGCCATCAAGGGAAGAGCAAGACGATAAGGCAGCTGCAGGAAGTAGGTGGTGCGTTGGTCACCACTCGGAATGTGTGACACGCGCAAACCCTTGCGCAGCACGGAGTAGGAGCTCCATTCGTGTGCCAGCGACATTTTCGTGAACGTACTGTTATATGTGAAGTACACGAAAGAAAGCAATACCTGCCCAGCGTTTGCCACGAGGGCGTTCGCGACTATGGCCATGGCTCCGGACGATGGCACGGTCCAGTCCTGGATTATGGTGAATGGGCTGATCGAACCCAGTCCAATGTTCCAAATATCACCAAAATCGCTACTCCAGCCAAAATTTGCGATTCCGAGGTGTAGGAAAGTGCCAATTATCCCGCCGATCGCGAGGTACCTGTGTTTGCCTGTAAGCCGAACGAAGGAATGCATGAGGAAACGATCAACAGACATCGTGACGCACGTCATCCACCATTTGGTGCTGACAGAGTTGAACCACCTTCTCCGTTTATCGTCAAAGGCTTTTGGCGGAATGGGCCAAATACCATGAGACGCGCGGATATCGTCCGCCGTAGCTAGGCACATACCCTTACTTGCAGGGTCTGGCACTGCCATGAAGGAGGCGACAGCGTCGCCCATTGTGAGCAAAGGGATCCCGTGGGCGCGCCAGAAGACAAACAACATGATGAAAGCTTTCAAGAGGCTGAGCACTGTGACGAGCACTCCGAGGGTTATGCTCAGGTTGAGCCGGCATCTTTCTGGCACTTTCTCGCTGTAGCAGTATGCCGCGATAGGGCCATCATTATTCTTACTAAACGGCCTCCAAGCGGTAATATTTCGCTTATATTCTTCCAAGTAGAAAGAGCACGGTTTCCTGCGGTTATTGTTGTTGGAGCCACAGACCCAGCTGTAGAAGGAGTTTTCAAGGTCGTTGCTGGAACTGTCCACGACTTGTGGGGCTACATTTTCGTCCGTCACAATGAGCACACTGCCGCGCTGAGACTGAATGTTGGACGAGTAGGCGTTCAAGCAGGATAAGGCATCGAGTCTCTCGAGTGCATTCGACTTGGCACCCTCTCGCAAGAGCTCAACGTATGGTCGGATGTAATCGTACTCGACCGTATAGTTCGTTTCTGGGTCGGCGGCCATGAACGACTCAGTGACAAAGAAAGCGTCATACTCAATGGCAGAAATACTGTGAAAGATGGCCGAGTTGTAGCTGACATATGAAGCGTCAGAACGAGTAGGAATAGCAAGATGCAACAAGGGTGCAGCGCTTACAATAAATGTAGCGGCAGAGATGACAGTCCCAGCAAGACCCAGAGTCCTACACGTGGGAGAGAAATGTTGAAGAGATTCCGCAGGCTTAAGATACCAACGTTAAGCGAACGTCTCTTCAAGTGCGCTCGGTCGATCTCCTGTCTTGTCGGCGCCGAAAGGCACTGCATCGTATAGTTGCTCGCGCCGAGCAGGGCGGTTGCGAGCACATTGATCAGAACGTGCACCCCAACATTATACGTGCGCGTACGCTCGCAACTGCCCTCAAAAAGCGAGACGATACCTTCTTCAGCAGGCTGCCGGGCAGCGGCAACTATCAGGAAAGATAAGTTGACGATGAAGACGACGAGGGCAGCGACCGACCCGACCAACACCCCAAACCGCCAGCTCGTGCGGAATCGTTTCCATGTTTTTCCATATCCCTTTGAATGATCATCTGTCGTTGCGAGGAGGCTGGAGACCTCTGGTGCTACCTTTGTCGCTGAACTTGTCGTTAGCGCCATGTAGAATCGGGGATTTCCACCTGGTGTGGGTGCCACTAGAAGGAATGAGAATGCTTTCCTCGTCCTAGCAATTGAGGTTGGGAACCCCAATACTTATAGTGCGGCGAAGTCGTCGTACCAAGCACATCCAGGGAGGTTCAGCTCAGCTTGGCAGGGCAAAACGATAGGCTGACTTTTATTCGGCCACCTCATGGCCGCTATCGCCATTGGACAGCGACTCGATGTCTTGTCCGCGAATGATCTCCTTAGTAAAAATGTGATGTTAGTGTAACAGTAAAGACATCCGGGATCCCCCAAGTCTCTCATATAAATTCCGAACAGCCTTTTGTTCAGAACGCATCTTACTCGGCGTACATAGGCGGGCGGGCCAGTCTGAAGCTGCAATAGCGCAGCCGCGATGTTAGTTAAATCCATTCTATCAGTAGTGACACAGAAGAACCGTACTGTCTGCGTCTTGGTTAACGTGTGTTGATGGCTGATGAACTAATAATTCTTAAAATCTGAGGGCAAGTCAGGTTGCACGCACAGGTCTCGGTAGCCGCCGCTGCGGGCAGCTCATCTACATATTAATACTGTCATCGCTTCCCAAGCCATCGCCGCCCTTGGGCAGCTGTTGGAGCTGCCTCTACAACGCACAAATACATCTACAAATGAGCCGGCCGTTGTCGTTGGGGACACGGTAATCTTATTCGGTAATCAACATGTTACTCACTTCTCTGCTTGAGAACGTTTTCATAAAAGCCAAAACTTCAAACTTTACGTCCCGATGAATTTCCAGAGTCTATGCACTATACAGCGTTCGAGAGGGGAATAGTGCAAAGCTTCATCATCGTAATTCTGCGTAAAGGGATACGAGTTATCCAGGTTCCCTGCCTGACAAAGGAGATACAGACGGCTCATTCGCTGCTAGAAGTCAGCTGTGAGTCGGTAAATATTGTTGGACTTTTACTCACCTGAAAAGGTAGTTTGATGCAAGAAGTTCAAGGTTTAAATCTTACGAAATACAGCCACCTGGGTTCCTGGAGCATCAAACCAACCGGGTTTCGTAGTTATATGCGTAACCTAAGTAAAAGCGTTTTGTCAAAGTAATGCTCAAGCTGGTGGCTGATACTTTTCCACCTATTGCTGATAAGGTAGTTAATGTTGAATCGTTTACGAGGTTTCATCGTTAGGTAGGCCAAATTAAGGAAGCCACTGTCTTCTCTAGCCTCTCTCTCTAACGCCACTTGACACCTTTCGCTTCCTATCACTTGCTTCCTACCTATTGCTAACAAGGCTGTGCTTCAGCGTAATAAGCCTCCGTTGTGACACATTAGCTTAAAAAGCTCCAAGTCTCAGGTGAACAGACCTATTTACCGGGTGGGTTACCATTCAGGTTGGCGAGGTCAAGGTTGAGGATTTGCAGTGGCTCAAAAACGCCAACCCTAGTTCGCTTCCCCATCTCGAGTCTTGTTCTCTCGATATGCGCTGCCCAAGGAATTCACCAGCCATCGAACGCAGAATGTGTAAAAACCCGTCTTAGCTTCCAGAAGCAGTCTGCCAAAGAGGCCGCCCAATGCCCAAAGAGACGGTGGTAATTGTTCGCCCATCCGCCTGTGACAAGCGAATATACCGTACTCGTACCGAATCCCGTAATTGCAGCAGTATAGTATATAGCTGAAAGTTCGAAAATAATAATGATAAGGCAGATGAGCAGAAGCATGGACAGGGGTGGAACAGGCCGGCAAGATCTCAGCAGAGACAAAAGCTCCGTCGTTGTAAGCCAAGGCGCCNGGGGGGGGGGGGGCGTGGGACCGACATGCTTGTCTAGGAACCGACGGGATATGGCGTCGAACGTTCTTGAACGTGGAGATGACCGGGGGAGCTGAGATTCGAAGAGGAGACAGGGAAGGGGGAAAGGATTGAATTAGAAGGTGGACTAATTATAGAGCAATCGCAGTACGGATACATCCTCGTGTAATGCTACCTAACGGCTAAGCCCGGCAAGAGAAAACTGGGCAAGGCCCTTGATTGGGTAGAGATCCTCGACGACTTAGGATCCAACGACTTTGGCCTCCACAATGACCGTCCAACACGCATATGGTAACCTGGCTTATGTCTGCCACAGGAAATGCGTATTCGGCAAGGTTCCGGTCTGGCTCCTGTTTCAGCGGACGCCGAGAGATACAAAAGCGCCCTGCCAGAGGAGTGTAATAACTATTGACCATGGTGGCTGTGGTTCAACCTAACGGATAACGTGCATATTCTGCTTTCTTGGATTTCCCCTGCCATGAAGCGTTCACACTCTGCATCTTTTCAGGGCCTCCGTCCCGACTGATGCCGAAATATGTAGAAATAGCTGTACATTGGCCGACTCGCAGTTCCAATCTGTCTTCCAAACCAAGCGCACGTCACCGAATTTTGGCTTTTCCACCGTTCCTCTCCTTTGGGACTCTTAAGCTGCTCACTTCGATACCTTATTTCCAATCACTGGCCGTCACAATCGCTTCATACACCTACTTCGCTCTTGAAAATTACGACATTGGTCCCAACACGTCCGACAATGGCCGAGAATGAGAAAGGAGACTTTGTCATCCGCTTTCCAAACAGCCCTCACACCGAACGCGCCCCATCATCCGTCGCAGGTCCGTCTTCATATCCACCCTTGAATGGCCCCGGCGATACCTCAAGCGGGGCGAGTCGGGTCGAGAACAGCGCCACTTTGTCTATCGTCGCCTACTGCTTGTCGTCAATCAGCATGACCATTGTCAACAAATACGTCGTTTCTGGCAGCTCGTGGAACCTCACCTTTTTCTACCTTGCCGTCCAAGCGGTTGTCTCTACCACGGCTATCATCCTAGCCAAGAGATTTCAACTGATCCACGCCCTTGCTCCTTTCGATCGAATCAAAGCGAAGAAATGTACGATAGCAGGCCCCCTTTTCCACCCTGCGAGAATTGACAGGTGGTGTAATCAGGGTTCCCGGTTTCTCTACTTCTCGTCGGTATGATTTACACCGGTAACAAAGGCCTTCAGTTTCTGTCCGTCCCGGTGTATACAATTTTCAAGAACCTCACCATCATTATTATTGCGTATGGCGAGGTGGTATGGTTTGGAGGCAAGGTTACGCCCTTGGCTTTGCTTTCATTCGGCCTCATGGTCTTGAGCTCCATCGTTGCAACTTGGGCCGACCAGCGCAGCGCAAATGATTTGTCTTCCAGCACCAATGACCGCACGATTTATTCATCGACTCTCAACATCGGTTACACCTGGATGGGTCTCAATGTCCTTTGCAGCGCTTGTTACCTTCTCTCTATGCGTAAGGTCATCAAGAAAATGCATTTCGGTGACTGGGACAGTATGTTCGTTCCCTTCCTAGTCAGACCTCAATAACTGACTAGTTCCGCACTCGCAGCCATGTTTTATAACAATTTGCTCAAGATTCCCGTTCTTATTGTTTGCTCTCTTACGACAGAAGACTGGTCGGCGGCCAATCTGGCAAATAATTTTCCCGAGTCGTCGCGGAATAAGATCGTGATCGGCATGATCTATTCTGGATTAGCTGCTATTTTCATTTCGTACAGTTCGGCGTGGTGCATCCGCGTCACATCCTCGACAACATACTCAATGGTGGGCGCTCTTAACAAATTGCCTCTTGCAATCAGCGGCTTGCTCTTCTTTTCAGTCCCGGTTACAGTGGGCAGCGTGTCGGCAATAGCGATTGGTTTTGTCAGTGGCATTGTCTACTCCTGGGCGCGAATGAGTTAGTCGGCATCAGGACACCTGCTACTCCGTTGTGTGATACTGCGGCGCAGTCTTGATATGTATACCTTAGATGATGACCACTCTCGAACGGTAAACTCAAACTTCAACAATATCCAGCTTCGAAGACAATTGCCGATAGGCAGGTGAAAGATCGGGGCTTGTGACGTTTGTAAAGGGATCCGGAATGAACAAGTTTTCGGTAGTGATGTGAGTCGATTTAGGCCCACAAGTTAGCCATCCATCCAATTCTCCGAATAGAAAGTTGCTTGCTGCATAGTTATCATGTGTGGAATAGATAACCAGGTCTAGAACCTTAAGGTTCTCGCATTTGTCCCTACGAAGACACACAGTGCATCAATTTCAGAGCTGTATCAACTTTGGACCATCAAGTTTCACTAAGGTATCATTGCACGGCCGGGTGACGTTGCTATAGATGATCTGCTACTCTGATCTGTGTTGGGCATTTGTAAGTGCTGCTTGACACAAGACACTGCCTAGTTAACACTCATCCGCAGTTAAACGTAGTTTTGCCTCTAATCCACAATACTCCCGAGAAACAACGATGCATCGTATCGGTTTTTGTATCTGTACAAAGGCAGAAACGTTAGTAAGACACAAGCATAGTCGTGGTGAACCTGGGGCTCACCTTGCAGGCCTCGAGTGCCAAGCATTTACCAGAATCGACAGTACCAGGCTGAAAGCCGAATGGCTAGAGCCCAGACCAATGAGACTGCCGTTCATTCATGCTGTTGGTGCAGTGCCAGCCGGAAACCACTTCCCCCAGTTAACGTGGATCTCGTTCAGCACCGCGGACATAGTAGTAAACAGGTCTTCGTGGGTAAAGCTGCCGGCTTTCATGGCTTCAAACAGGTCGAAGAGCTTCTGGATGGGAGTAAGAATATCGGCTTCCATGGCCTCCTTGTGCTGTGCATCGTTCGCTTCCAATAAAATGGAGTTGCCGGCCCGGGCCTTGACTCTGTTCAAGACTCCTTCCAACGCATCATTGTCTAGTCTGGAGTTTACCAGAGTTCCCAGCTCGAGGAAGGGAGACCAAGGTAGCTGATATCGGCAAGGGTCAGTGTTTCTTTCGTTCACCTTGTCAACGGAAGGCATGGTGGGCAAGTGCAACTGTACGTTAGGATCCGGTGGCACCGGGTCTGGACGGTAGTCGAGAATGGAGGGCTGTGCAGCCGTCTGAACCGTGGCGGCCGCCCGTCTCATCTTGAAGGAGAAAATTGTCAGCACGTAGCGTACAAGACCTGCTTCGGAGAGTGGGTGGTTATTGGCTAAGGCTCCCGCTTACCTTCCTCTGTTTGCCCTGGTTGGTCTTGCGGCGAGACATCTTGAATCGCAATAATAACGAGATGGCGAGATGATGGAGGAAGAAGAGAGACACTCAATGAGGACGAGGGTCCGGGTGAGACTTTGCTTCGAGGGGAGTCACTGTTTGAAAACCAAAGAAATTAAGGAGGCAGGAGCGACAATTTTCATATTTACAAAGATAAAAGATTGAATCTCTTTCGGGCTTGCCTACTATTTTTTCTCTGGAATTTGTACTTGCTACAAAATCTTCTGGGTCGAATGTTCTCAGGCAACGGGGCCGACATAACAACGACTTTCCGTACAAACACAAAGAGTAATGGTTGAACTAAGATTTCCAGCCTTTTGGTGCCTCGTCCCCGTGAGTTCTAGTGAGGAAGAAAGGAAAGAGGTGCTTTGGCGGGTCACCCGAAATTAGGGCGGATGACATCCACGTTGTCGAATATTTGGCCCTTTAGGTTGAGAAACTTTCCATATATAACTTAAAAGTCTTTTCATTCCCAATGCCGTCGCGGCCATGCGGCCCAGTCGTCTGTTTCAAGGACAAACAATCAAGTCCATTCGCGAATGCCGTACTATTGACATGATATATCATCGTGTATCTATCCAGACCAGACTATCCATGACAGTCGTGGATTGCCCTGGGCTAGACATAACAGATATACAGACAGACGGCGCGTACAGCAACACCAGATGCAACGCTCGAATGTTGAACAGCTCGCATTTGCAGTTGTCTGCCTTACACCTCTCATCGGGATCATGAGCGCCGGAAGGCTCAGTATCAAGACACAGAACTGTATACCAGACATCTAAACTGCTGTGCTCCCTCGTTGCCACAGTCGCTCCACCTGCAACATCATCTGCCGCCTAGTCTGATGGAAGATGTTCTACCAAATTTCTGACACGACCTTCTGGCTCTTTTCATGAGAAAAGTCTGGCTGCTGTTCATGTGCACCCCTCTTGTTGCACCTCAGTTGCGAATGCTCGTCTTCAATTACCGTTGGTACCGTCGTCGGGTAACTCCACTTCAGCAGCTTCTCCCAATGTCAACAATCCCTCACGGACTATCTGTGATGCCTTGAGAAGATTGGACCACCGGGAAAGCTCACAAGCTACAACACGCTCAACGAAACGTTTTATTTGAACAGTTGTTCAGGGCGACACGTATAAGAATCTGGAGACTGACCGCCATGCCCGCTGGTACCTGGGCTTTCCAACACACTTGATCCCCCGGGCAGATCTCCGGGCCGGTTGTCGGTTGCTGTTGACACGCAACCTGTCCTGGCACGTCGTCTCGAGATCATCGTTTCGCCGTTAGCCTTCTGTTCGGCTGCGTCCTTCACATATAACTCGCCTAAAACGTCTCGTTTCCAGTCGATAGGGCTTCGATGTGTCACTAAGATCGCCTGAGCTGTCTGGGCGACTTGCTCTCTACATGAATCAGTGTAATTTCTGGGCATCTTTTGCCTGGCTGTTACAATTGTTGCGTCACTTTCCATTACTGTATCGTTCAAATGCTTGTTGTGAATACACCCGGGATGACGCCTCGGGGTTGCTTTGTTGGGAACAGAAGACATCAACTGGATGAACGATAGAACAGGTAATTTTACCATGAGAGAGTAAGAAAAGGTAAGAGAAGGTAAATTTTGATGATAAGATCATTATCCGTTTGGTGAGCTGCGTTTGTCATTGCGGGGCGCTCTAGTACGAGAAAAGACATCACGATATGTAGGTCACGTCATGCTACGTTTGTTTCACATCTACTCGCCTAGTGCCTCGTCTTTACGATAGGTATGTTTACATAGTTCCACGCTGTTGGGCACCATCAATTATATGAAACCTTTCTGCCATAGAGGTGTTAAGCACAAGATGCCAAGTAGACGCACGGGAAGAGATTGTGTGAGCGAAACGTGTCGACCAAGTTGTAGAGTAGCCAGACGATGCAGATGCTGCCAGGTCTGTGTCATACCCTGGTTGGTCATAGGAGCCGCCTAGCTTCTGAGACGAAAGATGTGGAGAGTGTACGAAATGCTTGCTTCGTTGACTTGCTCTTTCAACCTTAACCATCCACATACCCACTCACTTTGCTTGCTTACGCGCTTCGGCCCAAAATGATGGAACTAGTATAAAAATCAAAAAGAACCTTCCCAAACCGAGAATCGAACTCGGCCCTTTCCGGATCTCGACCTTTGAGATGAAAGCGGAATATCCTAACCGATAGACTATTTGGGATTGATGTATACCAGCTACTTCAAAACCATGAAAAAGACCCGAAACCAAGGTCTCCCAGCAAGGATCAAGCGTAGCCGAGACGTCATAGACTAATGCTATTCGCCCCGCATGCTACCAACATTGAGCACGCGGCTGCCTACTAATCATTCAGTACCTCGAACAATGCAGTATGCTCCGGGGATGATAATGATCTTTAGGTGCTGTAAGGCATTCATGTCTACTGGTAGGCACAGTTATTTGGTTTGAGTTGCGGACCAACCTGGCACACACTTGGTGGCTTAGTTCATCTCTTCCAACCATCAAACTAACTGCCTTTTTTGCCGCTTCTGGAGATGATCGGAGCCGCCGTCCAAAGGTGCTGATCGAGTATAAGGTGGGTAGGACACAATTACTATTACTATAGGAGGTACTTTCCATGCTTTTGTACCTTATCTCAATTTTCGTTCTTCGGTACGCTCGCCGCACATCTTCGCGGTGTTAGCAGTGCCGTGGACTTTGAATTCAGTCAAAACCCAGTGTGCCACTGGATGCCCACTAGTCCAGGAAGAAACCGCCATCTCACATCATCCTTCCCACACCAAGTAACTACCTATGCAAAGATGGATCCGAAATAGGAGCAATGTTTGTGCCAGAACACAGCCAGCTGTCAGGAAACGCACCTACAACCCTTTGCATTCCTCATACCTGAGCTTTATCGCCGGATGCCGAACCCCCAATCTCCAAGACTCAGAGCACGAAAGTGTTATATAGGCTGACGCATGACGAACAATTGACATAAAAAAGCCAGTGTGCTGGGCCATATCTAGGAAGAACGCAAGCTGAAACAGAAAGATGACAGCAAATATGATAAGAAACTATCCAAAGCGTCTTTGCTTTTTGAAGAGTTCGCTGGTTTTTCGGTGATTCTGTGTTTGTTTGAAAACTGGGCTGGCGCCCGAACTGGACCAACGACTCGGATCGCGGCGTTCATGCCCTCTGATCTACGGAATTTCACTGCCATCGTTGATAATTGTTAACTAGGGGCCCGACTCCTTGCAGACGGCAGCCAGCGCCTCGACCGCCAACAAGTTCTGGAGTGTTGACTACTTTGATCATGCAATATTTGCTGGCACTTCAACAGCACGCCCAAGAAGCAACTTGTGTTCCATAAAGTAAAAGCCTTTCATAAACAGTCCACATACTACAGCCATTTCCCAAGCCCACAATCTTTACGACTCCGGGTCAAAAGACTACCAACAAGCCGAGTCCAGTGTGTCCAGAAGCAAGTATCAAGGTGAAATCAAGATGCAAAATTCCTAATGAACCTTTTACAGCCAAAGCATGTCTTCCTCTTCACTCTCATAGCCCAAAGGAACCTTATCAGGGACGTTCTTCAGCCAAGCAGGGATGTCTCTTACCCTGCAAAGGACCATGTTCTTCTCCTCTTCAAGGATGGTGTTCTCGCTGTTTTCGTCAACTGCAGATGGCATCAAATGGCGTTTTCTCGAGAGGAACGAGTGGCTGCTGATAGACGGCTTTTATCGGGCCACAGCGCTTTGGGTTCATCGCTTGTTCGAGGGTCTGTTGATCCCGGCTCTGGGACTGTTGGGTCTGCGTGAGGGCTTGAGATCTCGGGACTGCGAGTGGACGGGTGGCGACGGTCGAAGTTGTGGCTCTTGAAGCTTCGAAACTCGGGTGCAGAGAATCGTTTGCTTGAGTAATGGGTTTGGAGTTCTTGTGGAGGTGAATGGAAACGGTAGGCGGCGCAGCGCGGGCCCTGCTCCGGGCCGTGGTCGCTGACACGTTTACAGCGCATCGAATCTGTCGGGAATGGGCTAGGATTTTGGACTTAGGACGCTTGAGCACCGAACGGGCATGGATAGTGGGGATGTGTCGAAGGGTCGCTCTCATGACGTCGTAAATATCGACTGTACCTCGCGGCACGGGCGATGTCTTGGAACGAACAAGAGGATCTTTGATGGTGACGGAAAGAGGATCGGGTGACTCGGCCCGCGAGGGTTGATTTAATTTAGTTTTGCCGAACGCCGTAGGAGAAGGAGTGCTTGTTCGTGATGGCCCTCGAAGACGGTTATATCGGGACACCGTTGCCATGACTTGATTCGAGTATGGCGAGGCAAAACGTAAGTAGACCAAGATCGGGACACGGTTTTCGTGGAAGGAAAAAAAAAAGGCGCGTATGCCCTTTTGGCCCTCCTGTCCGTGATTCAAGATTGATGATTTGGATATTTGCGCGTCTGACGCGTCACTTAGAAAGAAAATCACAAGATGCCTTAGTCAGGCACGACGATGAGATGGCACCTTCCGTTGGTGAGGTGCCTTGTCGCGGATTATCCATCACGTGACTTCCTCCGTCGGCCGGCGTACAGGTTCAAATGTCACATCACGCCCTGCATGGCCCGCTGCCAGGCCTCTATGGAGGAAAGTACTTTATAGCCAATGGATTATGTACGTCCACGTGTCTTGTGCAACGTGTATCCGTGTCCTATCAGCGAACATGATCTCTTCTGGCCATACCTAGCTATGCACCTGCTTTCTGCCAACCTGGCCTACCCAGCCTTTTGAGCGCTCCTTGGCTCGCAACTGAGTGTTCTTTGCCTGGTCTCAAAAGCACCAGTCCTGAGTTGCAACTCCGACGTGAGGAAAGCCAGCCGAGACTTGGCATATGCGCGCTCGACCTGAAGCTTCGCAAGGTGTTTAAGGTTGGTCCGTTACACGTGCGGTAACGACCATCAGAATCGGTGCAAGTCATGGGGTGCGGTCGCCGCTGCTCGGCCCCACTTCCGCGGGATGACTCCGTGGCAGGCTCCGGATGAGGCCTCCGGTGTAACCCCATTATCTGAGCGCTAATCATTGGTCAACAATGATGACCTGACGTCATCGTCCCAATCATACGCCCCAGCTCAGCCACCGCTGACGACAATCTCGGTTCCCGACAGTTGAAGGCTTCTTTCCCACACGCACGACAAACACGACAAACGCAACAACCGTGAATCACCAACAGTCACCAGCCAGACAGAAACCCTCCGTTTTCTTCAAAGATGTCTTCAAGCCCTGAAATGCCAAGCACCGCGATTCTGCACGAGAATCGGCACGATCAGCCCGTGATGAACGCCCAACCAACCCCAGCGCAGCCGATGGGTGAGTAAAAAGCTGTGCTTCCCGTGCGGTGATCGATGTCGCATGCTGATATTGGCGAGACAGATCCTCTTCGCCCGCAGGCCGATACTGAAATGACCCTGCGTGGAGGTCACAACGACGGAGGCGGCCCCTGTCCAGGGCGATTCTGTTTCATCATCCCTTGCCCTCTTCCCTGTAACTTCTGTGTGTTCCCTTGCCCTTGTTAAACACCCGGGGTAAGCATCTATTTGCTGTTGCTTTCTTATAAACGGAATTCAAGGCGTGCTGGGCTGCGAGACGAAAGAATCAGTCATCTACCCCCCCAGGCTATTCTTCATGTTGTTTTATATTACCAGTAATGTGTACCTGCATCATATTTTGAGAAGACCGTATTGAACTTGAAAGACACTGCCCAATCCCTGCGGCTTCATCGTTTAAAAGGCTTACAGAGCTCTTGAGTAAGCTGCTTCCATAATCACATGGATCACAGAAGGCAACGCCACTCAGTTATGACTCGGTTTAGGCTGAAACACTGGGTGCAATATTCTCATGTACCGATCAATTTCAAGAGGCAATGCTTGTTGTGATCTTATTTTTGTCTGAAGGCAACCCTGTGTATGTCACCGACATGAGCACCTGCTTCGAGTGGACGACCTAAGCAGTCGCTGTTATAAACTAAAACGAACGCAAGCCGAGCCTAGGCTATGGTTTGCATGACCGCTACGCCATTTCACAGAAGGAGAATTTGATTAAGGCCTTTGCGAACAACGATACGAGCATTGGATACGAGGACCGGCATTCCGAAGAGCACAAAGGCCTCCCCCCCGTGGAGAATAGACTGATGGTTTTGCGGGCCATCCTCGGCTCCGTCACAGACTTTCATTGTCGGCAACAAGACCCAGGTGCGTCTCAGCTACTGGAAGTACTAGAATGACTAATTCACGGTTTTTTGAACAAAGTCGAGGACCTCGTTGCCACAGTCCTCCCTTGCTCTCGTCCGGGAACGATCGAGAACATCTACGTCTCTTAACGTAGAGCGGGTCCAGCAAACCTGCTTCTGGAGACATTGGCCACTTTCTTAAAGTACGTAAGCCCCGTCTTTGGGCCGTGCTGTCGTAACTTCAGGAAATCAATCCGATCAATGAGCATACCACGATCGACCACGAGATAGATGGCTGGCGATCGCTTCTTCATGATTTCATCATGGACAGCATGCCATGGTGGGGCCGCAACAATCTCGTTTTCATTAGATCGCGTGCGCTAATAGGAGATTTTAAAAACACAGCAGATCCCTGGTTATTGCAGAATCCCGGCATTTACCCGTAGAGGAGCACTCTGTCATACCGGCAATAGATCTCGATTTTAGAACCATTCCTGATGTAAGACGATAAGTTGATAAAAGTGGAGCTACCTATATGCCTGGAGCTTTAGTAAAACGTTACTGCCTCGCCTAGAATGCTGTGTATACGTTGTAGTCTTACGTTCCTTGGGCATGCTGGGTGGAAGGGCTGCATAATCTTAATGAAGACCATCCGATGTTCGAGCGGTTAGAGCCCGCTATCGACTAACGGATCTGGGCACTGGCTCCATATGTGGATCAGATGACCTGTGACGGTAGTCACTCTCCGCAGACATCCTGGGTGACTCGCCGAAAGCCGGCATTGCACCAGTCAGACGAGATAGACGGGTCGTTCTCCGATCTGAGGAATGCTGGTAGCTCGATGGCCACTGGTCCTATGTTTACTAGAGCGCTTACCTCTGGGCCACGTCGAGAGAACGTATCTAAGAGGAAGAAGTTGTCAAAGAAGTAGTTAGGAGCCGTTCTTATAAACGTCTCTTATTAAGTTAATACAATTCCGGTTACTGGCGCTTAGGATCTTTATAAGAAGCGTAATTAAAATCAAGTTCCTTATTTTATAGAGGAGGTCTTTATTTTCTTGGTATACAGGCGCCCTAATAGTGATAAGTATCGAAATCGCTGGGAGTATTAATAGTCCTGAATCCTTTCGTGGCGTAAGTCCAGCTATAATGGTGGATCTGGCAGCTGGGAAGTAAGCTTGAGAGCTACTCTTGCTCGCATTCTGGGCGTCATAAAGGGTTTATTATTTAAGCTAGAGACGTAGATACAGGTAGGTGTATATAGATGCTGTGAACTAAGGGTTCTATTTGTAGTAGGACTAGTGTTATGTTGACCTCCTCCTAAATGACGACCTTACGTGTCCTGGGGCTGGCGATAATAGGCTACTAGATAAAGCAGGAAGGCGCTAAGAGATGTAGGAGTTCTATGTAATCCGGCAATGCATCGATATCGAGGTGGTCATTCCCCACCAGTCGCCACAGTGAGCACGACACCCCGTTGGACCCCGTGTTCACCGACCGGGCTTCTACATCCATATACTCAACCCAGCAGTCGTTAATGGCAATAGAAACATCTTCCAGCCCGGCATAGTAGTCTTCCAACGGAAACTCCCATGTGCGGTTTACCACATCAAAGTCACCCTAACTGTGGATAGCGATTCTTGGTAACAGTCAACGCTTTGCCTAGAATCCGAAGAGAACGGGACGAATAGGAATGCGCAAATAAAGTCACGGAAAATGCCATGATCGCCCATTATTATTCAACGATGAATCTGAAAAGCTCGTGAAGGCTGCCTCTAGCAATCTGCACTGCACATAGTAGCCTGACTCTATATGTTCGTCTCACTAAATTGAGCCACCGCCTGGTATGCGCTTGTTTTACAGTATGGCTGTTGCGCAAAGGTTCCAAGAGCAACGTAAGGTAGACGAACCTTGCAACTTCACGGCGGATGACGCGTACAGCATATGGCATACGCGGCTTGGGCACAGGCTGTGCGACCTGGCGGCCTGATTCTCCGACGACGGAGTCCGCTCGTCGAACGTTACACATGTTCTTGGCGGTGTGGCTCGGCGTGGTGGTTTCCGTTCCTGCTTCTAGAAAAGACGTTTGTTTAATAGGGGGGTTTGTGCATAAAAGCAGTTTTTTCATGTCAAGTATACCAACTTCCAGGGTAACATAAACACCTAGCCTCATGCGCTGATCTGTGGTGCGCGTCTGAGTGAATGTATAAGACTAGATCAACAGGCTTTTCTTCATCACGTTTCAATTTAACGTTTTCAAAGCTCCAAGAGAGCCTTTTTTTTAAGTCGCTATTTGTCTTTTTTAGTTCCGATATCAACCACCTTTCCAAGGTACACCCCTATTTCTTGATCATGATCTATCAAGTCATTTAGCAAGTAGAGTGACTAACTGATCACCTTGACAACGACAAGTATGGACACTGGTTTGAAATGGTAACTATCTTGTGTCTCTCTTATAAATTATCTTTTTATGGTCGGTAGGGCCAACAGACTACGCGTAATACACTGACGGGGTATAGCGGGTAGCATCAGGGCCCTTGTTGTATAATGTTATGGGCTGTTGGGAGTTGATGACATGGCACATCCTACCATTTTAGAACTCCTCATCAACCATTCTCATTGTTCCAACCCAGAAGCTTGCAGAATTAACACTTGCTATCCATCACATTTAACACCAAAATTAGGGTTATCAGGAGATTCTGTGTAGGAATCAAAGCGCCAGCCAACAACCAACTCCGGAACAGTTTCCCAGTAGCGGTACCGCCATGCAAATATGTTACATATAACTGTCTTTTTTTGCCGACAATTCCGTTTTTGATCGTTTTTAGTGATTGTAGAGCGGAACTCGACCTCACAGCCACCGAATTTCTGTTTACAGCTGCCTTTTCTGATCGTATATACAAGCCCCATACAGGACTTGTCTATTTCGAGTTGCTCCGTGTCACAGGACCAGTTTCGTATATACTGTACTGAAGCTTGAATGCATGTGCCATCACTGAGTGCTTTGCCTACAAAACAGGCCAAAGTGGTAAAGAGGAGAGTAAATATGTATCTTCGCATAATGGTGCTGTCGTTCCAAGGCACTTGGAGCCTTTCAAGGATGCCAGAAGACCGTCCTCGTGCTACTAGTGTCGGTCATGGTGGTTTAATACTTTTTATAAACAACGCCCTAAGAGAACACAACTCTTTTCGAACTGAGGGGAAATTTAAGAAACGTAACACACCCTCACTGCTATAACCTAGTCCTCACGCAAACCCGGATTTTACTCGCAATGCAACTCAAAAGGTTAAGATTTCACATATTAGGGACTTTGTATAGCTTTGGGATCCAAAGGCTCTTCATCTTGGACTGAAGGAAGGTTGCGGTATTCTGTTTAACTTTCCGCGAACTCCTTGAGTCTAAGATGTTATGTTCTTCGGAGTAAGCAAAGCAAACACCTCATTGAGAGGGGATCTGACTGTTTTATCTTCCCACAAACAGCCCACATTGTGAGTATATAGAGAGGTCGCATATACAAAACATCAGGCATTTAGCAACCTTGAAGGAATCTTTGTTAGGTGCGCTCCATTCATATGTTGATTAAATTCTGATCAGTATTACGTGAGTCCTTTTTTTTTTCTTTTTTTTCTCAGCACCTAAGAAGTGTATGTGCTAATGTGGGGGCGACTTTCTAGACATTTGCAGCAATCATGTTACAGAGGAACGTCGTTTCCACCATTTTGATTCTCTCTTATAGCTGCACTCTAGTGCTAGCATCGTGTTGGCAAGCTTGGGGTGTTTACAAAAGGGTATGGAATTGTGAAGCAAATTCTCCAGGTGAAATCAAGGACTCTTGTAACGGCTTAAGGGCAGCTGTTGAGAAATCCGATCATTCAAAAGAAGGCAATAAGTTTAGGGAGGTCGTTTTTGGTCAAACCTTGTTTTGCGACAACCCCGACTGTAAGAAGGGACTTCAAAATCTCTGCCAATGCCGGCTGAGGACATGGCGATTTGATACGGACGCTCCAGGTCAGGCAAGCGTGGTTGGATGGGATTACGAAAAATACGACAAATGGGGAAAGATGGTATCATGTAGTTGAATTATAAGTAGATTCGGATTAAAAAACCAGGTCTCTAGGCGAATAGACTTTTTAGATTTACTTATCTAGAAAGGGATAATGAATCCGTTGTGAAAGCATCACTGATTGCATCGAGCCTCGTGCTCACATGCAGAGCCATATGACCAATACAGTCAGCAGCGTTTTTCCGGATCACGATCAGGAAAGGACTCTTTTGGGGTTGTTGCGAAAAGAAGGCATACTGTTCTTGGTCAAATCGCAGAAACGCGGGAGAACAAGCATGTTCGGGAGGGGCCGTCGTTGGAGGAAACAGTGTGCACGAATTCTGAACATCAAATCGCCAACAACGTTTCAAAATGGCAGAGAGTCCTTTGCAACTCACTATTCACATACTTGATTATTGCCTCCCTGCATCCTAGAAACCAGAAACGACGGCTCTTGAAGGCTTGACACGTAATATCCTCGACTCCGTGTGGGTTGCCTGCTTGAAATGCACCGCTGAAGTCGAAATTTGGGATGAACGATGCTCCATTGGAAGCCTCACCAGAAGCGACGAGGACTTGAAACCTTGGAGGATAGGGATTATAATCAGGCCGATTCGCAAAAACGTATGTGTATGCATTCAGGTTGCCTTACCCGGAAGCTGTTCAAAGGTGTTACTTGTTAAAAGGACGAGCGTGGAATTGATCAGGACACAAGATGTTAAAAGTCGTCGGACATTTAGAATGGTCTGACCTCTTGTTTAATAGGAAACAAACTCTAACAGAGTCTGTCTCTTCATTCCCAGGATGAGATTTTATTGTAAATGATAAGCATGCTTGTACAACTCGTGAGACAGTATGTGAGAATACCTAAAAAAGCGTATGATAGTCACCTTCGTCATATCCTGAGTACGACAGTCCAAGACGTACATTTACGGGATGCGTCTAGAGGCTAAGGCATATGTGTGGATGATTACGTAGATTAGCAATATACGTTTGGAACAACATACATGTGCATAGCACCGCAAAGCTTGGTGCTATTGACCCACGAGAGCAAGACTAAAACTGAAGACGCACAAGAAGGCTAATTTAAGACAATGAGGGAGATCGGAGGTAGAGAAATGACCTTAGGTTTTGTATGCAATGCGCGACTAGAGAAGCCTGGAAAATAGAGTAGTCGATAGCGAAAAGTGAGTGCTGCGTCAGAGTTGCAGTTGTATTCTTAATAAGACATGTTATAAGTGTTGAAACCCCCAACCACCTAGTAGTGTACTTTAGAGCAGCATCAGATTAACACACAGTAGGCGGTAACGGAGACTCCGTAATAAACTTCTCAACCGTCCGATTGAACTTGGCTGGATTCTCCCAGAACATGAAATGTGAGCCGCCCTGCTCTTTTTTGAAGTATACGTACTCGGCATCCGGAATTGCTTCCGCGACGGCTCGAACACCAGCGCGCGAGCTGGGGCTCGCCTCTCCTCCGATAACCAAAGTCGGCGGACCCATAATACGCGGCAGGACATCGTTCCAGTCGATTGACGCATGATCAGTGAAGAGATCCGCCGCATTCTTGGGGCTCATGAGCTGGTTCTGTTTGAGGACCCAATTTAGGTCATCCTCGCTTATGGCCGGGGTGAACATGCTCTGGAGCAAAGGTCGAGAGATCGCTGCATTTTCTTCGGTACGCAGCCCCTGGGCCATTTCATACGCCGTTTTCACGGGGAAAATGCCGTGGGTCTCACGTCCATCCTCTTGGTCTTTCTCTTCGCTCGGCGTAAGGAGCATGTACGCCACCTGGTCTACTAGGATGAGTCGGGCAATTCTTTCGCGTGCTACACGCGGATAAATGTCCCACAGAGCCCATATGATGCTACAACCCATGGAATGGGCTACAAATGTGACGTCTTGTAAGTCCAGTGCTTCGAGAACGTCGACCAGATCCGCGGCGAAACGAGCAATGCGGTACCCGTGCGACGGCTTGTCCGACTCCCCCTGTCCGCGGTAGTCGTAGGTAGTAACACGGAATTCGTGTTGAAAGTAATCAACTTGTTTGCGGAATTCGGCTGCAGTTTGACGCCATCCGGGAATAAAAACAAGGGCCGGCCCTGTTTTGGGACCCTTTTGGCTGAATTTCAGGCGAACGTTGTCTGAGGTTTCAATAAAATTGTCCGCCATGATCCTCGTAATGGCCAGTGTGATGGGGAAGTTATCTTGGAGTCGCAGTAAGTCATAAGCTATGAAGAGAGCTGCTGGTCAGCGTAATGTGGGTGCCAGTTGAGATCATTCTTAGAAGCTGAATATGAGCTTCGCTATGACTATATCTTTTTTTTTCCTGAAGAATGATAGTAGGCTATTTAGGGAAAACTAACGTTTCCAAGTAGAACTGTGACTGAGGTCTTGCCAAAAACAGCCTTGCCCAGCCTGATTGCTTCATAATCGAACATGGTGCTTGATAATCAATTCTGATGCTTGATAATCACTCAATATCTCATGCGGGGGTAAGCAATCGTATATGCTACCTTGGCGCCTTCGGATTACGCGATGCACGTTGGTACGTGTGACCCGAATTCGGTTCTCCCAACCAGGGCGCAGAGAGAGTAGGGGTCTTCATCGAGAGCCGTATAGACCTATCTTCGGATTTCTAGTTCTCGCAGTTTCAGGTCTCGTATAGACTGGTCAGGTGAACATGAATAGGTGTGTGATATGCAAAGAAATTTCCAGTAACGTCCTGCGCAGGCTGACAGCGGGTGAGTAGCGTATATGATCATGACTCTTCCAAGGTAATTAGCAATGAACAGAGCCCGGTGAAATGAGGTGAAGAGCAATGCATTGAGTCGGTTATGGGAGAGAAGGTCACTGAGAGCCACTACAGCAAAGGTAGCCTCTGTTTTGCACAACTGCTTCTCTTGCATCACGTCTTGCAAAATCCACACCAAAAATTCCGGGGTCACGGAAGCATGGGAAAGGGCGCACTAAAACAAAGAAGAATCGACCGCTGACATAATTGTATTACCGGTGCCAGCCTTGTTATAGTTAACGATATGTACCTGGCTCGTCCAGACCGTTCCTGGCCCTTATCCAGTAAGCTCTTTACGTTATATTCTCTCCAAAATGTTTGATTCTGGGCGTTATTTGGCCTAGTGTTTGCTAGTTATCTGAACCTTGAAAGACGCATCATTGGCCGAAAATGACCAACAACAGCGGGAATTCTTACCCGGATCCCTCTCCCGTAATTTGGCTCGGCTTGCATTAGCCGGAGCATCAACAGCATTTGCCAAGGCAGTGATGCATAAATCGGACACCCTTTTCGGTCTGTAGCCTTTCCCCAATATATCTTCGTAGACTATCATAATTATCAGCGCAACTCGCCAGCTGCCATCTTCTGGGAGCATAGACTCAACATCGCGCCTGTCGCAAGCCAAAAATGGCAGTTGTTGCGAATTCTAACATCTTCATATTTAATAATTTTACTCTCACAATATTAGGAAAACATGATTCCCTTGAAAGCCGGCCAAATCTGAATCTCAATTTGTAATTTGTTGTGATACCGTGGATAGACCGTCTATAGTGTTTCAGATACCCAAACTTAGCCACGTCAAGTAGCATTTTACCAGGTTTTGCGCCTTTCAACCGTTGCGTAAACCGGAAAACATCTCAATAGGTATTTAAGTGTTACAAGAAGCAGCAAAAGGTGCGTTTGTTTGCCGTCATTGGACCATGTCGTATATTCCGAAAACCACCGAAAAACCAACTGCTTCAAATTATCACATGTACGTACTGCCGTTGATGAAATTTTGTACGTTGATGCATATTTCGAACAAGACACCGAACCAACCGTCTCACCGAACAATAGCCAACACACCAAAGTTTCACTGCGATTTTGTTCAAGCTTCACCGCGTGCATCAGGCAATTCTGGGGAGCTGGGAACCTACATAACAAACGTAGTCAATGTACCCGACTATGTTTCACTGAGTTTGGAGCAACTCTAAGAATTTGGCTGTGCTCTAATTGGGACAATCTCATCAAAAGCCTTAGAGGTGCTCGGAAAGAATGGAAGAAAACCAAAGGGATTGTCATGTTGTCAGCTACCGCAGGAGGCAATCTCGTTGCAAAGGACACACGTCCGGACCTTAGTGCTAAAACTGGAATCAATAATATCAGGGTGTATCTGAAAGATTTGTCTCATATTGTCTGCTTTTATGGTGATAGTAAATTCAGCTTAGACCTTTATTCGAGGTCTCAAGAATGTTTTCCAGGTGCAGGCTGCCGCTCTCGTCGGCTGAAGAGCTAGGCAAAAGGCCAGACATCAAATAAGTCATGTGGGCAAGATGGCAGCTCAGGTCGGAGAAATTTGGTTGGAAGAGCCTGCATACAATAGCTCCCAAATTTCACATTAACTTGGCCTTCGCCATGGCTATCAAGTCGCGTCCGTCCATGTTCCAAGATTTTATTTCAAAAAGAGAGGGAGGACGGATAGTTCTGTGACATTCCCGCCTGCACATGGTGCTAAAGTGGGCTTGATCACTATTTTCTGAGCAACGACATAGATGATAATAGACATCACCAACTGGGTTGGTGAACAATACTTTGAGCTACACATTCTGATAGTCAAGAACCTTTCTTCGTCGTCTATATAGTCAAACGCTCACTACATCGCACTCGTTGCGGCATTCAAGCTCACTCCAGTCGGTCAAAAGCCGTATGATATCACATGACTCGACAACAAAGGGCCAAGGCACAAATTGGTGACCACGCAGCCCCGCCAAACTTTTCGGGCTCCGGCGGCGCCGAGCAACGGGTTCCGCTTTTCCCGAGCGGGCCCGGATCGGCTCATCTCACCGATCAGCCGCCGCTTCTCTTGTCTTCAACTCGATAGTTGTGACGAAGGCTGATACGAGTCACGATGAGACAGCTCACAGGAAAGGGATCCCTGCCAGCCTGGTTGGGTATATAGCTGGCCTCTGCCACAGAGGACAAGTATGCCAGACTGAGAAGAAACAACGCACTTTGCGGTGGCCAGTATGATGTGTGCCCTGTGTTCGTGACAATAGTCTAAACCCCAACCGTCACGTTTAAAAAAAGAGCTAGTAAAGAAAATTGCATAAATGTCTTGTTTGTTTTATTGGGTCAGCGCATCAAACAGCTTCTCGTCAGTCACAGCGCTCCGTCGTGGACACCCCCCTAAAACAAAATTGAACGTTCCAAGAGAACCCTGACTCTCTCTTTCTCTCTCTCTCAACCGCTCCGTTAAGTTCTCTCCAAAGACCATCCTGTAAACCCCGCCCTGTCTTAGCCATCGTTGATTAATCTTGTGGTCACTCACTGACGCCCACCACTAAAGTTTCATGGGTGAGATTTCGTCAACTTGAGCCGTCCTAGACCACACCTCGAATCGAAATGACTGAGATGCTTCTTGAGATGAAAATTCTTATTTTAGAACTTTCTGTTCTAATCTTTGTTCCGACTTCTATCAATATGTCTTGCCGAGATGACCAAACCTTTCGCTGGGATCTTTCGCTGGGCGAGATAAACCCAGCGCGCGTCTACAATGTGGTCTGCTCATCAACACCTTTGCATCCACAGAAAGGCCGTAGCTTGTACCGTCAGACGCTAGGTGTATGAAGCATAGCATTTCCAACCATTTCGCATCATTGAGCACGAACAGCCGATCACGATAGCCGAAGGGTTCATTCCTAGGCGCAGCATGCTTGTTCGGGGAAAATGTAAGAACAAAGGATTCTTCCAATTGGCGGGTTCGTAAGTGGTAGGTTTGGCGTTTGGCCGAGGATCCGGACCAGCTCATCTGATCTGAGACCTGAGATCTGTAGCAAGCAGAGAGCTTAGCTTTCTTGAAGAGGTGAAGTTGAAAACAAGTGCTGGAAAGGTAGGGCATTAGCCGAAGTCCGTGGGGACTGCCGGCAATCCACTGGTAGGTGCTCCACCTGTGCTGCACATTAAGTTTGAGTCAGCACCGTATTGAGCAATTACCTGTACGAAGCTTTCGTTCCCGCCGAGGCTGGATGACCGATTTGGGAACTTGTGCTGAGTTTTCCCCTTTAGGAGACGGGAATCCGGGCTTTAGGGATCGTTAGTCTGATTCTGCCGAGCCTAATCAAAGCCTGGAATCCCTGTTGCTGTACGATCAATGGAGGCAAAGTTGCGATATACCGTCATGTTGGGCTAGTCGCTCGGTCAAAAAGACCGACTTGCATGGCCCCATTTGACGCAGAAGTTTGCAGCAAATGTTGGGAAACGTTATCTCATCTTTCGCTGATCATTCTACTCTTGATGAGAGTATACCGGACTGGCCTAGAAACGCCCGGAGTAGCCGCTCAACTGCTGGCGTTGATAACCCTATAACGCGCATAAAGGCGACTTGATCCCGGACGCACGGAAGTCTCTTGCGTCAACCGTCGTGTAACAATTGGAGGCTGAGAATAGACTTCGGTAGCCCGCCTCGCAAGATGTGCAATCATGTTCATGAGCTTCCTATGCCCACCGGGTCGGCGAAAACTAAGATGACGGAGAAGTCTTGCTTTCCGGTCAACCAAGTCTAACGGGGACTCTAGCCTGATTAGTTCACAGGTGAGACGCTGAGAATTTCGACTAGCCATTTATTCGATTCGCAATCGATTGAGCTAACGGTTGCCGCTACATCTACTCGAGGCCGGCCCGCCAACGCCGGCCCTGGAACATAGAGTTTACAGAACCGTATTTTTCTCCAATGCTCTGGTTGATGGCAATGTGTCAAACGACCTTGACCAAATCAGATTAGCTTCACACAATGTATTCCACTAAACCGAGAAGGTTGTTCACCAAAGATGGCAGGTCTTCCCACCAGTTGGTCACTAGAAACTTTCTCGAGCGCTGCTGTGACGGTGAGGCAAAGGTACTTGGCGAATGGCGGCGCCTTGCGTCCCTCTGTGCTGCCATGAAATGTGCTACTCCGCGGTACCCCTCACCACGACGCGTTCCGTGGAATCTGGACCTTAATCAGCAGGAGAATTGTTCCATGCCTTGAAATTTAGAAAGAGTGGGGAGCTGGGATGTTGCCTAGCATAAACGGTACGGTAGGAACACCAACTTGACGCTGCAGCACAAGCGAATCCTGAATAACTATTTCAATTACGTAGTCAGGGAAGGTTTCGCAAGAACAGTCGAATGTGGTATTGACTGAACCTCTCACGCTTTCAACAGTATTGGAAATGTCGCTCTTCATGTCCAGGATGCGTATTGTATTCAACGAAATGATCGAACTATTCACGATTTCCGGTTTGTGGAGCCCCGTCACTCCGATACGCAGCCAGCTGTCGCATCACCAAGCGCTCTCGCCTTGTTGTTCGTCTAAATCCTAGTTGGATTGGTAGGTGTCTCGTACCAATATTAAACGTCTATCAAGGGATGGCAGGAACCCCCCGCCCCAGTGCGGATTTGAGGCCAAGATCGGATGGCTGGATTCGGGGTGTTCTTCCCGGCTACGCACGCCATAGCAACGACTACAGGATCTAGCGAGAATCGAACCTTGGTATAGTTAGACTTTGCAGATCTTGGATCCTTCTTATTGACTACATAGACCGTCGGTACTACTACCATGTTCGGTCATGAACCTTTACCTCGATGCGCTCTTGACTGTGTTCACGACTTGCGTTGACGATGCGGGGATTAGTATTTTCAGCTGTTCGGGGCTGCTGAGGTGGAAGCACTCCGGACTGCTCGAGCAACAACGAATACAATACTACATTAGGCATCCGTTTTGGTCATTTATGAGGAGATCAACAAGTATAAGTATCTTATAAAACCCTCCGTGCTACTTATGAAGTTGGAACCTTTCACCAGTGCACCAAGTGTCACATTCTGTGGAATCCTCATTCTTCCATCATTTCTCCTTTTTCTACTTCTTCTTATCCAAAACCAATAACTTGTTACTGTCTCAAGCCGTTCCACCTGTCAGCCATGCAGCTTCCGTCTATCCACCAATTTGCCGCAGTTGGCTTGGCGCTCCACGTCGTCACTGCTGTTGCCGCACCGTTGGCGCAACCCGTTGTTGAGCCAGACACAAATCTGGTTAAGATAGATGAGGTAAGTCAAGGGCATTCTTTTTCCCAATGGTAGGACGGCCTTTCGGATTGGAATTAATGCTTCCTCGCAGAGTGCTCTTGTTAATCGAGTCCCGGCTTCAAATGTTTGTCTCCAGTCCAGTAAACTCCCTTGGCGTTGAATTGTATCATGATGGTTGACTGTGCGTTGCGTTGAACAGAACGGCGATGAGAAATTTACGCCCGTCAGTACAAGTCTTGTTATGATTCTTTTTCATATTCATCCTTTCTTTTCTTCATCTCTCTTTTCAGTTTTCGATGCCGTAGACTAACGCTCGTGGCAATAGAACCTGGATAACGAAAGCGAGCATGATCACGGTGTCGATAAGCGCGACGGATACAATTTCGGATCTGGTGGTTTTGATTTCAGCGGAGGCGGTAAAGGATTTGGTGGCGATCTTTCCGGCAATGGAGAATTTTCCAATGTTTTTGGTGGGGGTAACTTCAAAGGTAGCGGTTCCGGTAGTATTTCTGGCAGTGGCGCTGGCAAAGGTAAAAAGGGGTCTGGTGGCGGAAGCGGCAGCTATTCTTATGAGTTCGGTCCGAAAGGGGGCAGCGCACAATTCGGCGGCGACGGCGGTTTCACTATCTCAGAGAGCAAAGCGAAGAGTGGGGGGAAGAGCGTCAAGACAAGCAGCGGGAAGAGCAGCGGGAAGAGCAGCGGGAAGAGCAGCGGCAAGAAGAGCCATAAGCGCCGCATCGAGAACGAGGTTACCGACGAGCTTTCGGAAGATGTCGAGAAAAAGGTCTAACGGATTTTACTACGTGCTATATTCGCAATGGATATATGCCGTTCTCTAGCTTGTTTTCTTTTGGTCCGTCGTTCGGTAGTGCAGTTGGAATCGGAGGGAAATTGGCAACTTCAGTAGTTTCGTATTCACATACACTCACTTATCGGAAGACTCAAATAAACTACGCTCATTTGAATTTTAAGGAAGCATTGGCCAACTCCTCGATGTGTTTACTTACAGAAACCAACTTGTAAACTTGTGGCTGTATCATTCGAGTTACCCAGTCTCGTGTGTTTGGCAAACTGACAGTTTCGTGACCAAGTGGACTTGAAGTCTGAATCCCTTTTACCTGTGCACTTCTTTCCCTGGCACCTTGTCACTCTAAAGATTGTCTAAAAGGTAGTGACGTAGGACCTTGTTTCACACATTTATAGCTCGTTCAGGATGTATAGCGTCGGATGGACTGTTTATAAAGGGTGGCTGGCCTGATTGGGTAGGATGGAAATCATTTGTGGACCGAGAGTGAAAGGGAGGAGGAGGGATGCAGGTGCCCGAGATGTGCCTCAATTACTCGACGTATGAATTGTAACATTGCCGTTGACGTCGTATTAGTAGTGGTCGGGATATCGTGCCACCAGACGTGCAAATTAGAGAAAGTCGATGTAACGTGTCCGCTGACGTGTCAACAGTATTTTGTCCCAAGATAGGCCTCGAAGCTTCGCAATGGCTGGCGCAGCAAGTCTGCGCGAAAAACAAAGTCATGTAGCATGAAAGCGGTGCCGTGGGAAGCGCGGCTTGCGGATAGGGGCTCAGTGGGGCAATGTGTGAGAGATTGGCCGGGAAAGAACATACCTACAACCTCTTGATAGCTCAGCGATGGGTGAAAGAAGAGGAAAGGTCTCTTTTGGGTGGCAGGCGTGGCGTATGGCAGCACAAGAGTTTTACGGGTGTACCCAGTGGTAGTTATATTTATCCTCCGAAGTATACGTCGTTCCGCTCACCTATCCTATGAGAATGGCTCGCGAGCTAGGGAATGCAAAAGCGTACGGCTGAAACCTAGAATGCCCGCATGGCCGAGATAACGTACCACGAGCAAGAGGACAACTTTGTTGATCGACATACGGTTTGGACAGGAGTTGTCGAGTAATAGGCAGAAACAATGAAGGGGTTCCATCTTCATAGGTGATATGGAAAGAACTGACGCGTTCTACAAGGTAACTGTCGATCGAGAAAATCATACATTGAGATACTCTGAAAGTCGTGATGCTTCAAATAACGATCCGTTTTTTAGACGAACGTGCCTCGAAATAACTATCAGCCGGCTGGCTTCCTGCAGGTGGCCCGCTCAGGCGTAGTTCAGTACATTTACCATACAAGCAAGTCCTGAGCCTAGGTAACGGAAACAACTTCGGAAGCAGTTCGGAAGTAGATCTCTTTGAGCCTGGCTTCCGAAAAGGACCCGATTGGCCATAAGCCTTCTAGACTGAAGCAGAACGGACGTCGACTCTGGCCCTGGCACTCCCAACGCCGGACTTAACGGACATAGATACCAATCGGAAGCGAAAGCGAGCTATGCTGACACTGAACCCACATCTTGAATCACATATGCACGTTCGTCTTGTGGAGAAACCAGAACTGTACGTCATGGTTCCATCTGCTTCGCGATGACAGTAACGAGCATGCGAAGCAAAGAGAGAGGCGTCTGCTGTTCTTCCTGGCGTATAAATGCGCGATACGCTCTGCTGCGAGACTGTTCGTACTTCCAGAAAGCAAAGCAATTCTTTCATACTTGGTTACCTTGCTCTCAGATAACCGCTTGCCCAAAATGTCTGGCTTCAACAAGGACTCCCTTCTTTTCCGCCACCGTCAATTAGCGCCTCTCGCCTCAGTGCGCGTATCTCCTCTCTGTCTGGGGAGCATGAACTTCGGGGAAGCGCACAAGGAGCGCTATGGTGAATGTTCGAAAGATACCGCTTTTGAAATCCTGGACCTCTACTACAAAGAGGGCGGCAACTTTATTGATACGGCCAACGGCTACCACAACGGCGAATCCGAGGAATGGCTAGGCCAGTGGATGGAGAGCCGCGACAACCGCGACGAAATGGTGCTGGCGACGAAGTACTCTACGCCGTACATGGCTGGCCACAAAGATACCAAGATCCAGTCCAACTACTGTGGCAACAACGTCAAATCATTGAAACTTTCTCTTGAGGCTTCTCTTCGGAAGCTGCGCACCAGCTATGTCGACATTCTCTATATCCACTGGTGGGACTACACTACATCGGTCCCTGAGCTCATGCAGGCTCTCAATGATGTGGTCGCTTCGGGCAAGGTCCTGTACTTGGGTATCTCTGACACGCCTGTCTGGATCGTGGCACAAGCGAACCAGTACGCCCGTGATCATGGCTTGCGGCCCTTTGTTATCTATCAGGGCATGTGGAACGCGTCGATGCGGGACATGGAGCGGGACATCATCCCTTTCTGCCGCAAAGAAGGCATGGCCATCGCTCCTTATGGAGTGTTGAACCAGGGACGCTTCCAAACCGCGGAAGGTTTCAAAGCTCGTGAAAAGCATAACCCGGGACGCAATTTCATTCCCTCGTCAGAGCGTGACAAGCAGGTCTCATCGGTTCTCGAGAAAATCGCGAATGAGAAAGGTGTCGACCTCTTGCACGTTGCGCTGGCATATACCCTCCAGAAGACGCCATATGTGTTCCCAATTATTGGTGGCAGAAAGGTCGAACATCTCCAAGGGAACATCAAAGGTTTAGAAGTCGAATTGACGGAGGACGAAGTGGCCAAGGTAGAGTCGGCATACGAGTTCGACCCCGGATTCCCTCATACATTCTTGAGCGGAACCCTATTTAACAAGGATAAGCCCAGAGCCGCAGAGGGTCCTGAGGATGTTTGGCTCACGCGGGGCTCAGGCACGTACGACTGGGTGAAACCATCACAGGCGATTAGGCCCCCAAAGAGATGATAGCTCTGGGGCTTAAATGATGGGACGGGGCAAATGAAAGATTCATTTGTCAACTGGGGTACGAACAGGTGGATAATGTGGTTCCAGTGCCTGGCGCAATTGACAAGGAAGTATTGCTTTATAGTAAGGCTCGGTTTGCGAGCCGCGAGAGAGTCAATTCTCAATCTTTTCTTCACAAGTGGCTGCCAAAGCTCCTGTGCCATACAACTATATCGATTGTCAAAATGGAGTCTCGTTTTGTCTCCTCCTCATTATACCCAAAATCCCAAAAAACATCCGAGAACCAATTCGATCGGAAGAGAGTTCCAGCGCAGTACCCAAAGCTATCAAGCGGCTCGAAGTAGAAATTAATTTCTTTTTTAACTAAAATGGTCCATCAAATGTTGAGACGTTTCCAAGAACGGAGTAAGATGAAGTTTTGGATATTTCAGAACAGCTTGGGGCCGCGCAGATAACAACGAATATTCCTCCAGGCTCCTACTTCAGGACCATCAAGAGTTATACGTCGCCTCCCTCCAGCCGGCGAGGAAATGGGTTGTTGAGTTTACCGAAGAGTTTCACCGAGTACATACCCACCTGAAAGTAATCGGTTTCTAATGGTCTATTGAAGGATGAATTTGACTGTTGTGCCCTCATGTTCTTGAGTTCCAACCTGGTTAGAAATATAGTCAAACTGGTTTGTCGATAATATTGCTTTAATTTCGTGAACATAAGGTCGCCAGAGTGATGGACTCACGGTCAACAGTGTTAGAGACATGGTCCTGCCACCGGTTGGCACAGGTACATCGTTGTTGGAGTTAGCTTACAGCCAAAAGCTTTGCCATCTTTTGCCATTATCATATATACCGTTATCCGGATAGTTGTTGTGTTCCTCTTTCTCCAGCTTCTATTTTTTTTATAGAATGCTTGACCGTTCTAATCCGATGCCCTTGATTACTGTTGGTATTGTTCGCGCTGCGGATAATGTCGGAGATAGTATTGTCAACAGCATTCTGAACTCACGAGACTTGCTTGCTGGGAAGTTTGCAGTCCCGAACTTACGGAACTCAGGAGTACATATCGTTCCGACCGAACTCAGTGGGCCAACATTGACTGGGCTGGACGTTTTCACGGCAGAGAGAGGGTAAAAAGCTCCCCTGATCAATAGCGCGAGTGCCGCTGGTGTCAAGTGCTTTATGCAGAATTCTTAAACCGTCATGTCGCTAACTCAGGGCATTTTGATTCATGAACAGGTAAGAATCCGCAATCGTATGTCTTATGGGGGGGGGGGATCAAGAAACAAGACTTAGAATTTGCAGGAGGAAGTGTTCAGTGACATCAAAGGCGACGCGTTCGTCGACACCGGCATGTGGCACGAAGTCGTCGTACCGCGCACCCCGTTGGGTTGGGGACACTAAAACACGTGGCCCTGATGGGTAAAACGTTTCTTGTCAGCGACGGCAACACGCCCTGCGCTACCACTGGCATCTAGGGCATGGGAAAATCCATGGCTCGGATCATTGCCGCCCTCCATATGTTGAACGTTTGTGTTGCATGCGAGAAATGACTTGTTTACGTGTGATGGGTTCCCCGTAAGCGATGTCAGAAGTAACTGGAGAAAAGATCGAGTACGCCTTAGTTACAAACTGGCAGAGTCTCAAGTTCGCGCATCAACCAGCGTCGGAGATATACGGGGTGTGGCACCGAGTCACTGTTCAATATCTCTACAACAACTGGGTCAAGAGCGATACGGAAAGTCGGTATGCCAAGTACCTTGGCTATCTAAACGCCTGGGATCTTGGCCCAGATACAAAGGCCAAAGACCTTGAGGCGATTGTGCCTGAGGTTTCCGACGGGTCAAGGGTCTTGCTGCACAGGTCCGTGGTGACATGTCTTCGGAACTCCTTTAAATTATCGTGGTCGCCAAGTGGAGCGCATAACAAGAGCGACACTGGCCACCGTAGAGAAGGCGGTATCTAGTATACACCCCTTGGAAGGAAACTAACGGATAGCAAATACTTATAATTAGTTAAAGTCCTATGTTGGTATACCTGTCACGTATCTATATACTATAAATCTCTATCTGGGATGCCTTTGAGAGACAAGTGGTCAAACAAAGTGATTGTAGTATTGAAGGTCACCATTATGGGAGACGTAAACCTCGGAAAACATGTTCTCCTGCACTTCCGAGATCTGAAAACCCGGCTATTTGCTTTTCCGTTGATCATTAAAAGACCTACCATTTCATCGCATGCAAGAGGTGGATTTACGAAAACTTTCGTTGACTTCTGTTACAGTGACTATGCGAAGATCCCTATAGCCTCAGGACCTGGGTCACTGGCAGGTGGCTTTCGTCCAAAAAATTGATCGATGCATTGTATAAGAAGTTCAATGTTTAACTCTCAGTGTTTTTCGAGGCGGAGAGCCGTTTCGTCGCAACAATGAATGGGTGAACTCTGAGACTGGATATGATGATGAAAGATACGTTTACTTATGCGTCGGACACCGATACATGTCTCTCAGTCGTAAAATCAACCTTATTGGAGCCTCGATTGATTGCTTCCCCGTTGGATTGTTCGCGTTCTGGATTAACTAACTCATGGTGACTCGAGGCGCCAATGCGGCGAGGTCTTGCTCATCTTGAACGGCTTGAGATTCCACGATGTTCGTCAGCACTTTTAGGAGACGGCATATGAAGACGCCGACTAGCCTTCATAACGGCTGTATCCGAATCGACTCGACGTTCATCAGGCCAGCAGCTCTCATTTCCTACGCCTCCCCTGCTGAACACATTAGGTAGGTGACGCAAAAGGCCATGCAGTCAGCTATTAACCAGAATTAGACAGCAATATACCTTAATCAAATGCACTTTTTGCAACCAGAACCAAGCATTTACTAGCTATCCCGCTCGGAGCGGGGCGGAAGGCTAGGGAAGTAGGGGAACGGAATGGAGGTCGCGAGAGATGATGTCCGCCGCGCCTGTAAATGTCTCCATTGGAATTCAAGTCTGCCTGACCTCGCGGAGACGGGACTGGGTATCTAGTTCCCGTTTAATTAGCACTGCCGCCTTTAGCACCTAGCTGTTAGCCCACGTTGTTGTCCGTCGACTCGAGGGGGCCCTTTCACTAGATTGGCTTCGGTGTTATCAATCAAGAACCCTTTGCCCCTGTCGCTACGCTTCGCGGAAATCTATTGGGAGCGAGTTTCCCTAATGCTTTGCTCACACGTGCGTTTGTATAGAGCAGGTATCAGGCCCTATTCCGCCTTGATCGCAGCAACGAACTGATTACTTATCATGGGAAAGGATGCAAGGTCGCTACGAATCACCAGTATTTATATTTGTCAAGAACTTGCTGCACTTGATTCAAGGCATGCGTTCACTTGATTCAGAACAGTATCGTGCATTATATAAACTGTGCTGCCTGGGCCGAGACCAACGACAGAGACCAGAGGAGCCCGCCTGATTGCTGTTGGAGAGAGATTCATCCTGGAGGATTTTAAAGCAGGATGAAGCTGCTTCACTGTTAGTATTCTTACCACACTTTAGCCAAATGAATGGTCCCAGAACTTAATTAAAGTCGCGCTTACCATCACCAAGATTCTTTACCTGCGTGATGACAGTTGGCAGCATTGCGAGAGCGGCGGGACTAAAATCCTGGGTGTAGTACGGAACGAAGATCCTGGGAAACAGGCCACTAGTCGACCGCGAGCGTGCTATGGCCCAGTGACAGGCATAAGTCAGAACAGAAGTCAGCAGGTCCTTGAAGTAGGTTGCAGTCAGATGAGACGCTGGCTTTGGTCCTCTCAGGAGACCAAAGGAAAACCGCGGCGTCAATCACTGCTGTCAGAGCAAAATGATTAGCGATAATCAAGAGTAGAAACATATCCCAGGCATCGACGGCGTATTGCCGGTATCCCTAGCCCACGATCTCTGGGGAGCGAAGTGGTATGGTCACTGCAAAGCTCACACAATTGGTGATATGGCCGGAGAGCCGCAGGTACAAGGACAAGACCCCAGCCGCGGCTGAAGCGTGGCGAAAGCTTGCCCTGGATTGGTATTGCTTTAGGGCACTAACGAGCAAAATGTATCAGCCGATGAGAAAGAAGTTGAGAGCCTATATCCATCTACCGTATCCATTGGTATCGACTGGAAAACAGCGGGTCACAGGGCTGGATTATACAATTGCCAAAAACAAAAAAATATCTCACACCCCGAACTCCAAATTGGGTTCAACAGAGGGCCCTTAGCCTGCCGCCCCTGAGGTTGTGCATGTATATGCTAATAAGACAGCCGAGGTATTGTCACAGGAAGTAGAAGCTGACGGTTGAAGTGCAGGACCGGAATTTTTACGTGCGTGCCGGAGAGTTTAAGAGATGAACCGCATCAATGCACCTTGTAAGTGCCTGTTTTTCCCCTTGTACTTTCAATAGTAGACGATTGCCACCAAGTTTGCTAAGACATCTGAGCGACTGGCAACTCGCTTGGGGTCCTTCGAGGAATGGAGAGTAACCAGTTACAAACACATGTTGCTGGCTCACAATATCGGGCCGCGTATAAGAAGCTTGCTGATCGTTGTTTGTCGCGACATAGCCCGATGCTTGCCTACTACATCCATGTACTTGATGGTGGGCATGCAACTGGCAGTCTACCATCGTGAGCCAGGGGGGTTTTGGCGTCTAGTGTGCGCATCCAAAGCATAATTAGTCGCGCGTGGTCAGCAGTTACCACAGGTTATTGCACAAGCAATACGCGATGAAGAGAAAGGGTTAGAATCCATGATGTGGGGGCCCGCGATTTACTCACTCAGGAGCATCTTGTATTATTCTTTGGAGAGTCTCGCTCGTGCATTATCCCGCTCTCGTGGCAATCTCCTGCTAAAAGTCAGGTGTTGTTCATGCCGCCGAACTAACCCTCACGAGCCAATGCGAGTTTGCCTCGGTGGGTTCATCAGTCACAAGAGATATCCTATACCAGCCTCTTCGGCATCCAGGAGATGAGCATGGTGCCATATGTGGAGAATACACATTGATTGTAGACAGAAAGTGGCTGACGCTCTGGTTGGAATTATGCCAAGCCCTTCAGCATTCTAGCAAAAAACGCGCAGTCCAAAACCCGTCTCGTCCACCACATTGTTGCTGCGCCCTTCGGCTGTACGCCTAACGGTTACTCTCCGATGTGGTTTGAAAGCTGATCTTCTCGCGTTGGGATACGCTAGTCTTGAAGGAAACGGCGGTGGCCTTCTCTCTGGTGGGCTCAAGTCGCAGCCCAGTCCCGATCGTCCAACCGGCCATGCTCACTTTCGCAATAAGTTTCTACGGTTTGTAACCGTACATTAGGGCAATGAAACGCTGAGGGCGGCGATTGCTAGTTTGCTGACAAATTCGTCTTGTTCATAGCTTTGCACATGCATTTTCCTTGGCAAAAATCACTTTCTTCCTTTTGCTTAGTCTGATTTGACTCGTTCATTGACCCCATGCCCATGCTCTATCGGATTCTCAAAGCTTAGTCGGACACTTAAGTTATTGCAAGACCATCCCTGTAAGATTAAATGGGTCGGATGGTGCTACTTCAAACTCGAAAGGTTGAACTGCGTTCAGTTTGGACTAAACGCTATAACAGCGTTTCCAGTTGTTTGTGCTCTATCGGGTACTTGTGCAACCCCGACAAGGAAATACCTCGCAACACACCCGTATATCTCTGAATACGTATAAGACAACAATCAATAAAACTCCTTTGCTTTTTAGAGGTCAGCTTCTGGTTTGCACTCTCTGGCATCACCTTATCTCAAGCACTTTCTACTATCAAAATGGCTATTGTCAAGTCAACACCTCGCATTGTGGAACTGGCCACCAAAATCAGCAAGTCCGTGGCAGATTTGCAAGCCGTTCTCGATGCAGAGGGCGTACCATCGCCGTCTTTCGATGAGGATGCTCCGCCAAAGCGGCCCAAGAGCGCCGGTGATGCCCAGGACGCCATACTAGACGCGACAGCAGAGCTACATGACCTTCTCCTGGAGCCAACTACGTTGGTCCTCAAGAACTCGGCGGTGAGTTTACTGAGGTCTTTCAGGTCTGGTTGACATCGAACTGATTACAGTTCTGCCTCTAGAACAACAATATGGGAAGTCTTGCCTTCTTGTGCCGCTTTGACATTCCAAACATGGTGCCTCTCGGGGGTAAATTGTCATACACCGAGATTGCCCGAAAGACAGGTTTCGCCGAGTTCATTGTTTCGCGTTTCCTCCGCGATATCGTGTGTATGCACATCTTTCGTGAAACTGAGCCTGGGGTGATCGAGCACACGAAAACCTCCAAGGCTCTTCGCGCCCCGTGGTTCTCGGCTTGGCTGAGGGCGGGTGCAGAGGAAGGATGGGCTACCATGCTTGGGGTCAGTCACCTTTTCGGAGTATTTGCGTGAAGACACACCTGACAGTTAGGATCTCAGATCGTGGACGCACTACATAAGTGGCCGAACGCTGAAGAGGCTGATCAGACGGTAAGTTAAATGATCGTCCTATGAGTGGTTGGGGTGGACGCTGACAGACTGAATCAGGCATTCAACATTGTACACAATACTACAGGCTCTTATTTTGAGAACATATCCAACGATCCCGAGAAGGCGGCGCGGTTCGGAGCGGGAATGGCAACACAATGGGAGTTCCCCGGTTACCAGCTGGAGTACCTGCTGGATGGCTATGACTGGGCTGGTCTAGGACAAGTCAAAGTGATTGACGTGGGAGGCTTCAAGGGCCGCATTTCCATCGCACTCGCACAACGGTTCCCCAATCTCAGCATGCTCGTGCAAGACATGGGCATGAACGAGGCAGAGGCGCATGCAGCGGTACCTGCGGAGCTTAGGAGTCGCGTCAACTTCATGACCCATGACGTCTTCGGGACGCAGACTGTCAGCGCCGATGTCTATTACATCCGCCAGGTCCTCCACGATTGGCCCGACAAGTACGGCATCAAGCTTTTGAGATCTCAGATTCCAATGCTCAAAAAGGGTGTCAAAATTCTCTTGAACGAATCGCTCTTACCAGAGACCCCAGGGAGCTCGCTTCCTCTCTGGAAAGAAAGAGATTTGAGGTTTGTGTTTGCTGTTTAAGGTGCATCGCCGAGCTGCCTGACTAACACACTCATTCCGTAGGACCATGGACATAGGCCTGCTTGCTACCATGAATGGTCGTGAGAGGACTTTGAAGGAGTGGAAGGCTATAATTACCGAGGCCGATCCAAGGTTTGTACTTACCAATGTCTCGCAGCCTAAAGGATCCATGTTGGCCATGATGGAGATTGTTTGGAACCCCTAAGCGGAGGATATGTGATGGACAGAATCTTGCTCTTGGCTCTGAACTTTGCGGCACTGGCCTGCGGATCCAAGACAGATATATTAAGAGACGGATCTGTAAATGCTCTAGATGGTTCCAGATTTACAATAGCTTAACTAACAGATAAGCCATGCTACATCTGTTCACACGATCTCAGGAGGTGAGGAGAACCTCTAGATGCACACGTAAAATAAGAATTTCGAGGTATTCTGCAGGTGATACGCGAAAGCTTTCGTCTTTATATAATTCAGAAAAATAAGTTGGCCTTGACAATGTTTGCATATTCTTTGGAAACCAAAACTTGCTGTTACAATGGGTATCAAATCGAATCCAGCATTTTGAATTTATTGCTCAAAAACAATTCTGATACGTTCTGGTAATCTCAAGCTTCCGATTAACCCTCATGTCTCATTCAAGCATGGCACCGCAATATACGATAACTGCTAACATATCTGTTTACTGGCTCTATTCTTATGTATAAGAAACCCCGCTGAAAGACGTCGATTTGTATAGCTAGGTGAGTCTAACTAGAAGAAATAATTGTTGCAATGTGCAATTGAGATTGTGAGCTGGACAATGGCCGTTGTATTCTCCTGAAGTTGTTTCGCAATCAGGCCGGCAACTCGAGCTCTTCCCCCCGCCTCTTTACTAAGAGGGAAGCTGTCACATCAGTGAGGCTGTCGAAACCATGGTTCATGAAGTTGGGCTTGACGCCTTCGGGCAACTTCCAGTCGTACTTTAGTAGAATATGAGCTAGTAAGATCTTGAGCTCCAGTGTCACATAGGTGCGGCCAGGACAAGCATGCTTCCCGAAGCCAAAGCCGGTGTGATCGATGCTTACGGAAGAGAAGCCACAGAACCGTGCCTTCTCGGGGTCGTTATTGGCTCTCTCAATGAAGCGGTATGCATCGAATTTGTCCGGTTCGGGATAGACAGCCGGATCTCGCATACGATGAGCAGAGACGGCTATAAAAGAGCCTTTTGGTAGACATACGCCGTTGCTGAGCTCAAGGTCTTTGAGCACGGCACGCTTGTTGAATACTACATGGTACTATTAGCTCTCGTGACCGAACGTGGCATCATTCCAGATCCTTCACGTTATCAGGACCAACGAGACTCACCCTGATTGATAGGCTTCAGCCGTTGAGATTCTTTCAAGACACTATCCATCAGCTTCAACTGGTTGAAAGCTGCCTGTTTCCAGCCCTCGCGCGTGATTGTGTCAACGAGCTCTCGCCGTAGCGCATCCACTACGTCTGGGTGGTTTCTCAAATCCAGCAGTACCTGGCAGAGTTGGTCCGTGGTGCTATGCATGGCGGCCACAGCGAACGTCAGTTGAGCAACCGCTGGATCGTACTGATCTCCCCGCTGCGAAGCGACCTCGTCAAACCAGTCCATAGAGTTGACTTCACGGTGCTTGTCCTGTTTCCGTTTCTCGCGTATGGAGTGCATTATCTCTCTCGCCTCGGCCAATAAGGCGCGAGTGGCGCGTACTTTTGGGTGAAAGCGGTGAATGAGCGGCAGCAGATAGCGTGGCCACCATCGCAATGCCATCACTGCGCCTAACCCCACAACTGTGTACTGGGAGTTAATTTCGACCCATCGCTGGTTCTTCGACATATCAGGGCCCAGAAATGCTCGAGTGGAGACCTGTGCGACCAGCAGGAGTGCTGTTTGATACAGCGATACCGCGTGCCATTCTGGATCGTGCTGCCTAGGTTACAAGAGTCAAAAAACATAAGGGGGATAATAGACATACCATAATCGTCACCCCAGGAGGTTTTGAGGCAATCAGCTGTTTCAGCCGAGAGACTGGAGATCAGCTGCGCTATGAGAGAGAGAAAGATCAGTGATCAGTCGTGATTGAACCTCATCCGCATCGTGGCTTACGCAAGGACCGATTGAGTTGTTTGGTAATAGCATCGTGCATAAGACCTCTGTGAGTTCCCGCGAAGGCGAATGCTTCCATGCCCGGAAGAAATCCCATCAGTTCCTGGATTGAGATGGGCAATATATTAGCCGCCGAGGAACGCACAAAACGCAAGGCATCGCGGGCTCGTACAATGTTAGTGTAAACACCGGCAGAGAGTCCATTATCTTCCCTGATCTCTGTGGCGTAATGAGGAGCTAAAACAATGACTTCACCAAGATCAGTCTGCACACGAAACGCGTTCTCATTCTGCGAAGTGACTGATTAGACATGTACTGCTAATGGGAGTGAGACTTGGCCGCTTGTTACAAACCTTTGCAAACCCTTTCTGCCTCAGCGATGTAAAATCGCCGATAAACTGACTTATGCCTTTGGCGGTGAACCATCGGTCAAAGAAATTGAGATCATGGGCGAGAGGCAAGTTTCGTACTTTGAAATAATATGAAACCCGGCCCAAGACATAGGACAGACAAAATGCCACAACTGTGACGACAAACGCCAGCAGAATACCGCGGCCACAAACCAGGGAGCTGGCACAATTGACAATGGTCATTGTTTCTACACAACTGTTGGTAGGTTTAGATGACTGTAGGAGTGTTCTGATAGTAGCTGCCGATACTTAGTTTGAGTGACAAAGGGGGGAATAGAAGGCAATCTCTGAGGTTGGCCACTGAATCTGAAGTCCCCGTTTGGACGATATACGGATATGCATTACGCGACGGCATTTCGGGCATTCTCTCTCGAAGTATCTGGTACTTAGAAACGCCGCGTTTGTCACTCATCCCCTCATTCACGAGGGTGCTCCGGAGAAGTCTGCCAAACACGGGACGAACGGTGACTTTTTTAGTAATCAGGCAGACTTTATCTGACTGTCGGTTGAAATGAGGCAATTCTTCCGGAGTCTGCACGATCCCCATATGATGTGTCATAATGCCGCGTGCTAGTACCACACCGGATCGCAATTCCGACCTCGCACCGTAACTTTGTTTGTGAACGGGGGCGATTTCCGACGTGGGCCCGCGTTGTTTCGACCCATACACGGGGCACGTCAGCCATAAAATAGAGTTTGCTGTCAAAGGGGCTTAGTTTCCTGTCAGGGGGCAAGGTGGTTCTGTTGATGCTTTGTACGCATTATAACAGACTCTATCCATCGATCCGAACTTGATCGCCGGCATTTGGAGCAACCTTTGACCTTGTCGGCACTGACATGCCATGATTCATGAATCTTGGAATGGGCGACGATGCTGTATAAACTGACTGCAGGGGTTTCAAAACCTCAAAACCCACTCAGCCATTAATACAGTTGACTTGGCGCTGACAGTTCGTGCCTCTTCATCTCATACCAGACACACGTATCGAGTCATGCGTATATGGCGGCTTTGCTATCGGTGCTGTCCCTTGAAAGTCAAATTGGACACCAAATATGGAAGTCGATCCGGCTCGAAAAGCTTTCGATGCTCGCGTCTAGTGAGGGTATGACATCCCGAAAATTGTACTCATCAGCGGACAGACTGGGACAAGACTTCATCATGCAAGAAAGTTCAGTGATTTCAACAATATCTTTGGCTTACGATAACTAGCAAAAGACTAAGCGCACCCCAGTCCGTATAAACCCCTCCCCGGTGTTCCTAGATAGGAAACGGCTCAAACATTCTAACGCGGTATGGCTCTCCTGTTGCCGGAGTTAACTTCTGTGGTACCAACTCCCTCGTCTGGCGCAAGTTGAGAGTGCCCCATCGCAGGTACTCGGCAAATGTTCCTGGCTCACAATCGGTATCGTGGTGTTGGGGGTCGTCCCAAATATCAGCCAGACTAGAAGCCATGGCGCCCTTCAAGCCATGGCAGAACTTCATCAAAAGCGTGTTGGCAAGCATGTCATTCACGAACGCTTCCGCTTCTTTCCGCTCCGCCTCTGGTGCGTCGTAGCGTGTCGTCAGCAGCTCGAACTGCTTGTAACCCATAAATCCGGTCCTCTCCTGGTAGTACCACATCTCCTCTAAAGCAGGGAGCAAGAAACACTTCGAGTCAATCCACTCCCGTCCGTTCCATCCGTCATCCTTGTCCATCAAGTCACGCAGTCGCTCCAGGCAGTGCACCTGGGCCCCGTAATCCATGATGGCGCGAGATTTGGTAACCTCTTCGTGATTCTCGTTCATGATGATCTTGTCGGTAGGCGCACCGTAGGGTTTGAGATGGCGCAGAAGCGGGTGGTTAGAGAGCCCCTCGCAGCTAGTAGCGTTGCCCCAGACGTAAAGAAAAGTTTCGTGCCAACGGCGCACGAGCTCGCTGTCTTTACGTGCCATCATCCATGTGTTGATGATTGAAGTCTCGGAAGGACGTGTCTCATACGTGAAAGCTGCGAACTCGTAGGGTTGACCAGGATCTTCAAGCACCCTCCAGACGTCGTCGATTGAGCGCACTAAAATTGCACCAACATCCAGCCAGCAGCCTCCGTACAAATAAAGCAGAGGGAGCCGCACAAAGTCGGCTGAGTGAGTAGCAGCGTATGGGCCCGACATGTGTCCTTCTCTCATAGCCACCGGAAGCATGTTGAGAGGTACGAAATGGCTTGCGTTGTGTGGAGAGCCGGGAACACCGTCCAGCACGCGCACCGTCCACGACGGGTCCAGCAATCGTGCCCAATGCATAACGTTCCGTTTCAGCCAGGGCGGCATGGCATCAAAGCCCGCGTGCCAGTAAGCCCACATATTCTTTTCATCATCATCTTTCGGCTTGCTTGATGATTTTAATAACGCAATGATTTCTTCGTCACTGCGTGTTTCCGACTCAGATTTGGGGACAGGCAACGTGCCCTTCGGTACTCGGCCTATTGGGAACATTTTTGGTTATCCGAGGTTGACAACTTGAGATAATTTGATATGCGATGGAAAACAACTTGGCACGAATGAAAATATGACAGTATCTAATAAGAAAGGGATAAAAAAAAGGTTATATACAACTCAAGTGAAACGGACATATGGGCCGAAGGGCAGTCTGAACTATGCAAGGCCGACCCTTGCAAGTCGGTAGTTCAACAAGCAGCAAGCTCAAGGTTTACCCCTACATACAACTCTCTACATTTTAAAACTAGTCTTGAATTTTTAGTTGATCTATCAAAGAAAGGAAGGAGAGTAGACCTTCGTAAACGCTTGTATTCGTCCATTAATTTCAACAATAGGCCGGTAATAGATGCCCTCCTGTAGAAATCTATCCACTGTTTCCATAGGGACTCTGATCAAATGAGACGATGCAGCGCATCTCGATGCTCTCCCTATCGTAGTCTTGCGCATGTGCCGGATCAATAAAGGCAGAGTGCACAATCCTCCGTACAGGTCCGTGCGAATCGAAGTTTTTGAAAATCAACACTTCGTCGGGCTGCTGGGCATACTTGAAATACCAACGATGATTCTCGTTCGGGCCTACCGCCCAAGCCTCCTCTATACGTTCATCCGCTTGAATGGGCATAGGGGCCAGATCCGTTTCGTCGACCACAGAGGTAGCATCAGCACATGCGAAGGGATCTTTGTAAATCGTCTTTACAGGGCGCCAGACCTTCCATGGCCAGGTTAGTATTTCAGCTGCATGGTGTCACAAGACCCACATCTTGGTATGGAAAAGTGGACTTACATTCATGATGGCAAAACGCCCCTGGACAACCTGGTCCGCGAACTTCTTATCCGGAATACGGCTGAGAGCAATGATTTTTGCTCCATCATACGATTGGTCGCAATGAACGAAATGAACGGGATTCTCCGTCGGGATATTCTTATCTGCGTTAGGCTTGACGGGGCCACGAGTCTGATGATCATAGCAGTAAACGTAAGAGGCCCCAGTTCTGTGAGTGAGAGTCAGCTGGGTCGCATTCTGGAGTACTTGGCATTCTGGCCCTGGAGGCTGTACGCTGACGTACGTCTTCTTGACGAGGTCAACTACCTCTGGATACAATACAGCTTTGACTTTCTCATCGTCGGCAAAGTCGGCTTTGGCCAATTCGGTTTTGTGCTTGATATACTGAAAGCCATGGGAATCTAGAGTGAACTTGTCCAGTTCGGCACTGACGTCTCTAACGACGAATTCTCGTGACACGACAGGCTTCTGGTTCCCGGGCAGATCTTTGATGTTCTTCCTGTAGTTCATAGCCCACCCGGTGCGGTTAGCTGTGTTTGAGTCACGGAAAGATTGGTATATGCGTATAAATCCCAGTCTTACCGTTTTTCCTCGTCCGAAGGAAATGAGATAGGGTCTGCCCAGCTAGGGTTGCTCAAATCCACGTAGGTGAATGTCGCTTGGACATCTCGAGGAGAAACTGTCGCAACCGTGGCCATTTCAAAAACACGACTTGGCACGAATGTGGGACAATAAACGAACAATCAGGCAGTAAGGACTTGTTGCGGCTTGCGTGGACTGTTAATCATGAAGAAATCCGCATTTTAAGTTCTCATAGCATCGGTGCCATAGTGGTCTCCGAGCCAAAATTCTAAACACCGATACAGGTCACTGTCGCTGGACAAATTGCCGCCACAAGAGGTTGTTGTCCGAAGTCTTCCCCGACGTTCTTCTAGATTCATCGGTTGTCATTATCCACTAATTGTTCTCATGGTTGTATCAGGCTCGGAAACTCTTTTCTGGTCACGCATTCAGAAAGCACGGGTGGTTATCAACTAGCTTTGCACGCCCCGTCTATCGTCTCAAGGGCCTTTAAACTCTATATTCCATCACAGACGATGGTAGTCTGCCCCATGGCATTGCGCAAGTAAGTAAAGGAGTCACTTGTCTCTTGTGTCAGGGACTTGGCGGACAACACCGCCGGGGACATTCTGGGAACCCATGAGATGTGGCTCTTGTCCCACAGCTACGACTAAGTCTGATTCGCGTGGTTTAGTGCTAAAGAACATTAATACTTCATGTGGTCGTTTTCCTCACGATCTTTTTAGCGTGCCTTGGCATTTTTATAGCAAGGCCATCCCGTGAATGGAAAGTTCCCAAGGCGAAACTGAAAGTGGGACTGCTCGTAGCTGGGATATTCCAAAGACAACGCCCCTCTGCAATGCATGGTTCCACGGCCTGATCGCCGGGACCCACAGCGCGCCTTTCATCTAAGCAACCTTGGGGCTGCAGAGTAGTAGTACGAGATGAGAGTATGAATGTCCACTCCGGCAGACCACCTCGATCGGGTTTGGACGATATTCGATACCGGGGCGATATTCAACCACAGAGGGCAAACTGCGAGCAAGGAAGAGAATGGAACAAAGTTTACACCATACGGTTATGGTGCCCGTGTTCGATACTTTTACAGCACCATTAAGCATTATTGCAAGCAGACAGCATAATCAATGAAGCCAGTCCACACTCTTGCATGGACTTTTGTGTGGCTAGCCTACATGTATTCCTCAATCCCGGATATGCATGCACTTTGAGCAGCAAAAAAATGAATGTAGTATTCGAGAAATTGTGTATCTGCTACCTCAATTTCCAAGTCGACAAACAATGATGATAGCCAAGACAGACACTAATTTCATCAAAGCGATCAAAACCGTCTCCCAATTCGTAGTCCATAATCGGTGAGCGCGTTCATGAGCGTTCAAGAAGCTCTCCCTCATTCCACGACTCTGACCCTGATTCCCTTACTATCTAAACGAGGCAGCGGTAAAAGAAAGTGACAGGCCGGATCTGCATCCGAGGCGCCGGTTTCATACAGGTTCAGCTTTGGCCCCCGAGGGCCGAACAAAGCGGCGAATACGAGGGTGATTTCAGCGTAAGACAATCTAGGACTCCGGTCAGCTTCAAATAGCTAGAAAACCCATTTTTTGTGAGACATACTCAACTCCAAGGCATCGGCGGGAACCCTTTGTAAAAGGCACGTAGTTTCTGTTCATCTCCGGTGTTACGTTCTCTAACCACCTCTCCGGGCGGTACACCATTGGGTCCTCGTAGACTGTATGGTCAGTGTGCATGGACCATGCTGACATGCCAATCGGAGTCTGAATTACGAAAGTCAGATGGTTCAGCCTTCAAAAACAATAAAGATGTATCTATTAGAAGACGTACGCCACGTGGAATTACCCAATTCTTGTAAACAAGGTCGACATCAGGTGATACGCGAGGTAGACGATGGGTCAAGCCAGGGCTTAGACGGAGAGCCTCCTTGATGCAGGCTTGGAGGAAAGGCAGGCGCTCAAGTTCCACAAGAGAGGGGATTCGTTCCGGAAAATCTTTCATGGGCTCCCTGAGCTCTTCCTTCAGGCGCGCTTGGATGTGATCGTTCAGAAGGATGTGTACCGCGAGATAATCCATCGTGCGTGCCGTTGTTACGGTGCCAGCGCCCATGACGACCTGGGCCTCGGACGCCAACCGCTCAATGGACTTTTCCGATTCTGGCAGATCGCTGTTGACAATGTGATCGAAAAGGGTTTCACATCTCATTTTGTCACTTTCATCGACAAAGGTGAGACCGTTCTCCTTGCGCCGCTTTGCCTCAACAATGTGATTCACTGACATCTACTCAACGAGTCTAATTAGTTCGGTCCACTTAGCGTAATGGGGATTGTCATACGATTCGCCAGTCGCGAAACATCTGGCTTCGGGGATCAAGTCTCTCCAAGAACCACGTAGGGATGAGTCTCACAATTCTGTTATTTTGTTAGTTCAAGTTCATGGGCTTTGAAAGCGCCGGGAATAGGAGGGTACTTGATGAGGGACGGAAAGTTCATGAATATCGGCATTGATCGAATAAGCGTATGAAATAGGTTATACCTGAAATGATAAATTAGAAGATGTATGAATGAGACACATAGTGAGTAAGTGGAAAAAGATAATGTACCAATCAGGGTTGAACTCCGGATGGCGTAGGAAAGACATGGTCGGGTTCGCGATACAAACGACATTGACCACATCACCTGCCATGGCAGCGAAGACGTGGTCAAGCCTCACAACTCTACCAGTGCCTTTGAACTCTAGAAGACGTTGCACCATGGTAACTGTCAGTTCGTGAAGCCGAGGCTCCAGACGAGCGACCCCCGTCTTGGAGAAGAAGGGCTCCATCGGTTTTCGCCGAAGCCTGTGGTGGTCATGATCTACAGTCATGCCATGAGACCCTGAACGCATTCAGTTAGGGTCCAGATGAGCTTCAGAGCTGAAATTTGGGACACTCGCCATTGAAATCCATGCCATCGCCAAAATGGGCGTACGCATTTGTGCGTCTGATGGCGCCACCCACATACACAGTGTTGTAGTACGTCGGGTCATGAATAGAAAGCTCTTCCGGATTAATTCGAACAATAGGGCCTGTTTCTTCAGTATTGAAAAAATATCGTAGAGACGAGATATATGCCCACCATATTTTTTATGAAGTCTCTCTATTTCATAAAGGTAAGCTCCTTTGCCAAAGTAGTCCCAGGCTATTTCGTAAAGATGGGTAACAGCAGCAACTTTTGGCCCAGGAAACCGGGCTAGAGGATGGAAGCGTAGTCTGTAGATAGCTACGGCCAAATTGTAGATAGCCCAAAGTCCTAACAATAAAGATAACCATAATTCTGGCCCTGGACATAGGCGAAGATAGGTGTGTATAGCCTCATGTACCAAATTCATTCTTGACTGATCTTCGCATAGAACTGGATCGAAACTTTGGCTAAGCTTGAATACAGAATAAAAGAAAATATATAAACAAAATCCAAGAAGTTCAGATAGGTGCCGGCATACCGGTCGATTTTGATCGACGTCAAAGGGTTATTACATTGCTGACACTATATCTTCGATAAAGACATAAGTCTAGGTGTATCTATCAATCAGATTCTGTCTTCAATCAGTCAGAGTACGCAATCGGGGTTTTGTAGATCTGAGGCGAGAAGTGGAGCATTCACCCTTGAGCCTCGAGGTGGTATCCGTACAGTACCTTAAGATTTAGACTCTGGAACTAAGCAAGCGACTAAGCAGCCCTAGTGGGTCCATGCCTACGTCAGCTGAGCAAGGGTGTCTTTAATATCGGGTGAAATGTGCAGCGTACACCGAGATATGGTGATCATCGGTCTCGGGCCCAATGCTCATCGGTTTCGGACCAGTGTTTGGCGGTCTTACGTCCCGACAGCGAGCGTGCCCCGGCCCGGTCCCGACGCCCTATTCCCACGCCACATAATTCTAAATGCGATGAGGTGTATCAGTAAAAGTCAATCGCGCGGCTTGCTGGGCAGGGGAGCCGTTTCCATTAGCGTTCAGATGTCAATTTACAACTTCCCCCTAAGGCAGATATTCCGAAAAACTAGCGAGCGACTTAGGCCTGTCAGCAAACTTTTGTAACGCCGCGTCTTATTAAAGTTTGTTTTATCAAAGCTGAGAGGTTTGCTAACGAAGATGGCCGAAGTAATTCCATGCTTTTTGCCTTCTGAGAAGAGAACGTGGACTTGGGCCACATTCTCAATAGGCTACATGTTAATGCGGCAGTCGAATGGACGCAACCGATGGGATGACGCTGAGCCAGGCCATCTTGACATTGTCAAACCACCAGAACGCGCAGGGCACAGTAGAACGCTGATTTGCCTTCCTCTGCTTGAAGGCGGCATGAATCACTGAAGCTCCAAGACAGCAACTGCCGACGCCTCTATTTGCAGGCAAGGGAACATAGAAAAGCAAAAATGGGAACAAGGATTAATCAGTTGGGCGTCTATCTTGTAGTTACGGTCTGGAGTTCCGTCCGTTAACGCACTAGGACGTTATCGTATCTCCACGCGATCCTTGAAGTTTATCATCAGGTCTGGTTTGTCCCATATGAACCACGTTTTTTGATCATTCCATTGCTGAGAAGTGGGATGCAATTCCAAATCGAAGTTCCAAAGCAGGCATCCCAAGATGAGCCGCATTTCAGCCCACGCCAGGCTACATGTAATGACGACGGTGTTAGACTGGTTCTTCAGCGCGGGTAGAGGGTGGACTCACTTTCGACCCAAGCAGTTTCTGGCACCATGTGAGAAGGGCTGAAATACCACGTGCTTATCACTTTGAAACTGTTTGTTACCCAGCCATCTCTCGGGAACGAACTCGATGGCATCTTTGAAGTTGGTACTAGCTCTGTACGTGGCGTACTGGTTGATAGCAACGGTCACGCCTCCAGGGACAAAATGACCATCAACTTGAAACTGGTCAGCGTCTGGACGAGTATTTGAACACACAAATCGAAACTCACTAGTACATCCAGAACGTGGCGTCACACGAGGCGTCGCCCCAGCCACGGGTGGATATATCCGAAGGGATTCCTGGAGAACAGCTTGAAGATATGGCAGTCTGCCCAGCTTCTTAGAGTCCATTTCCTCCGCTGTTGTGAAATGCCCTCGAATTTCTGTCGTCAGCTGGCCCAAGATGTCTGGGTTTCTAGTCAGGTAAAACAAACAACCCGCAAGAAGCGACGCCGTTGTCTCTGACCCGACATCGAGAAGCAGAGCTACATTGGCAGTGATCTCAGCCGGTGAAAGCGCCTTGTCAGTATCGTTCGCCTCCAAAATGTAGGACATGAAATCGGGCCTTTCGTAGTTACCCGTATCCATGCGCACTTGTGCCTTTTGGACGGCCGCTTCGAAGGCCTGACGTCGGGAGCGCCCAAATGCCCACATCAACAAACGCATCATATGAAATCTGTATGGCATGAAGCGCAAAATCTCTACAATTGCGATGCCCTCCTTGATGCCTTCGAATATCAAATGGGCCTGGTGGCTCCACTCATTGCAGTCAAGAGCACCTGCACTGACCCCCAGGGCAAGATCCGAGATAATATCGTACGTGCAATGGTGAAGCCATCGGACAGCATCAGTAGGTGTCCCTTGAAGTTGGCGGATTCGTCGCACCATGTGTTGTATGTGTTGAACTAGAACAGGTTCCTGGGCGTACAGCGCCTTTTCTGAGAATGCATGCGCCAGGATTCCACGGATACGGGAATGGTCTACGTGTGAGGAAGCGCCCAGGTTTTTCTCTCCGTTAGGAGCAATAGCTCCCATGTAGAAAAACGGTTCCTTTTCCAGCCGATCTCCGGGACGCCTCTTAGACTTGAATCCGTAAATGTCATCCCATGACGTGCCACTGATGAAGCTCACTGTTTAAGAGTTAACACCATGTGCCTTAAACAACTTCACACCGACTTACATTCTTCTGGCGCAATTCGAACAACGTCGCCGTATTTATCGTGAAGTTCTTTGGTGATGATTTCGAGTTTCCCAACGCTTCGATAGTATGAATAGTAAAGGCGACTGGCCCTAGCCAAGAGAGGGCCCGGGAATGCCCTCAGAGGATGCCAGAATATATTGTAAAGAGCGTTGATAATAAAGCTGCCAAGTGCCTGGATTTGAAAACGTCAACCGACTGGAGTCCTTCAGGACAGTGGAACAGCTTACGCCGACGCAGAACAGAAAAACCACACCAAGGTAAAATTTGAATGCCAGACACTGGCTATTAGGGATCTGATGAAGCATCATCTTGCTGACTGTTCTGGATGGTCTTAATGGCGAATGCCTTCGGCTGGCTTGCAATATCGGCCTAGGTGAGGGAACTGGGCGCCTTTGTTTTTTTTTTCCTTGACTTTGTCTGCTACCATCACACCATTCCTTGACCCGGGTCTTCCCAGACCCACCTATACAGTACCGAGCAGATGCAAACATACCAGAAACTTTTCGGTGACATGTCGTGTGTATGCGCTTCTTGTCAATTGCAGGCTATGATCTCCGCTTGAAAAGGTTACGCAGTCGCCCTGTCATGTGCATTGCATGAGCAGCAGGAACATTTGTGATTTCATGGTGTCCGGGAGAGCCGATGTTTTCGAGTCACTTCACAAAATCATAGAAGCTATTAGAATATCTTGCCGACGGGGGCTGAACATCATAGGTTTGTTGACAACAACCGGGGACGTCCTGGCAGATCTCCTGGAAAACGTGCAGGCCTTGGCAAAAGCAGGTGAGGTCTGAAGAGGGGTGCATTTGCATCCTGGCAACTTATACAATGTATCCGGGCTCATCCAGGGATAATTAGTCAAGCTGCAGTAGCTCGATTATTGCCATTCTTTGGCCACTTTGACAATCACGAACTTGCCAATCCGCTTAGCCCTCGATCCACGGCAAGTTTTTGCTGCCCGCCAAGCAATCTGGTCCAGATAAGATGGATACGATTGGCTCGAGCTCTAGACTTAACCTCATTCTAAGTTCCGGTCACTTTTCTCTCGGCCTCCACATCAATCTGAAGTAAACATGGTAGAGTAATAGCTGGTGCCAGACGATGCGGCCGAGCATTAACAAGACGGTCGGACAGCGTCGGAAGCCGACGTCAAACCACCGCCGACCTTGCGAGACTTTCAGAAACGATTAGATCTTCAAATAGCTAAGAAACGAACCTTTTCAGGCTTAGCTTCGTGACCCGCGCTAGGGTGACAGGTTGTATGAATCGAGTCACGCGGGGAGTTTCGACGCAGCTGGGGCTTTGCCACTCAGGCCCTGCTGGACCTGCTGAGGATAATGAGGTCCACGATGTTGCTCAACAACGGAGCAAAATGCAGGGATTCACAAGCATAGACCGACGTCAGACACGAAGAGTCTTGTCTCATCATCTCGAACGCCCACTAGACCACATCAAGGCCCAAGAGGCTCTTCTTGCTTTAGTTCGCAGGGGCTGCGAGGTTGATCAATTCAACATCAGCAATGAAATTACCTTAAAGTCGATGGATATGACCCGCCAAACATACCGGGCCTGAAGAGACCAACCTTTCATCCATGCTCTTTTTCTTGTAAACAATCCACCGCCATACACACTGTTCACTTGGGTCATTCCGTCCAGCTCTGTTCTTCAGGCCAACATGTTCGCCTACTCAACGGCGGTTGACCCTGCCACTTACGAGACTGAAGGCCTTTGCGACGGCATTGAAGTGCGCAAGAGTTGCTTCACCCATCTGGAAGACCGAGGCGCGATTCGTGCCCATCAAGACTGGAATAAGTATGTCGGGCCCTGCTGCGAGTACCGTGGGACTCTTGGACCGAAGTACAGTTTCATGTCCTTGACTGTACCCGAATGCCTTCCTGACAGGCTTGAGATTATCTCGTATGCAAATGAGTTTGCTTTCCTGCACGACGGTTAGTGTGGTCATCCTTTTCCCATTCCACGTAGTCACTTCGCTAATATCATGATAGATGTCACCGACCAGGTCGATTTTGAAAGAGTAAGTTGATTTTCTTTGAGTTGGTAATTTGGTCCGCAGGACACTAAAATGCACTCCAAAGGGCGAAGTCGAGAACGATGAGATGATGAATGCATTCCTTGAGGCCGCCAATACCGGCTCCATTAATTCATCGGCATCAATGGCAGCACGGGCGGGCAAGAAGAAGATTCAATCTCAGCTGTTTCTTGAAATGCTTTCCATCGACCCCGAATGCGCAAAGACTACAATGAAGGCCTGGGCACGCTTCGTGGAAGTGGGCTCGAGCAGAAAGCATGAGACTCGGTTTCAAACACTTGCCGAGTATCTTCCATACCGGATCATGGACGTTGGAGAAATGTAAGGCACCATCACTGATTATATAAAGCACGTGAAGTTGATGATCAACCGTAGGTTCTGGTATGGAGTTGTGACCTTTGGCTTGAGTCTTCGCATTCCAAGTCACGAAATGGACATCTGCCGAGAGTTGATGGCGCCAGCGTGGATTGCTGTCGGTCTGCAGAACGATCTCTGGTCATGGCCAAAAGAAAGAGATGCTGCGGAGAAGCAAGGCAAGAACCATGTCATCAACGCCATCTGGGTTTTGATGCAAGAGCACCAGACCGACGTCCACGGTGCTGAGCAGATATGCCGACGTCTCATCAAAGACTACGTGGCAAAGTACCTGCATATTGTAGAAGAGAGCAGGAGCAATGACTCACTTTCACAAGATCTTCGCAAGTACATCGAGGCGATGAAATACAGTATTTCAGGGAATGTAGTCTGGAGCCTCACCTGCCCAAGATACAATCCTCAAGCCTCCTTCAACAAAAGTCAGCTTGAGTGGATGCATCACGGCGTTCCTGCCTTGGAGACGTCACCGTCTCTTTCAGCAGAGCCCGACTATGTTTCTCATCACTCCCCTACTTTCTCGGAAACGCTAGATATGGATAGAAGAGACTCATATGGCGAGGTTGCCTTGGACAGGAGTTCTTCCCAGAGTTCCGTATCGACAACATCAGAGGTGAACGGCGACGAACCCCGAGCCAAACACGATACACAGTTGGCAAACGAGGTAGGTGATCATAACCCTAAGTGACAAAAATTATAACTGTATCTTGTCTAACATAATGATTCCAGAAAGAAATTCTTGAAGCGCCTTACAATTATATTGCTTCGTTGCCTTCTAAGGGGGTGCGGGAACGCTTCATCGACGCCCTGAATAACTGGTTGCAAGTGCCTGACAGTGCTCTGGAAAGCATTATGGAGGTGACACGTCTTCTGCATAACGCTTCACTGATGTTCGTGTATTCCCCCCGACACAAGGGTTGTGTTGTTGATCTGACCGACGGGATAGTCTTGACGATTTCCAAGATGAATCGCCTTTGCGGCGCGGCAAGGTTGCGACACACACCATCTTTGGACCAGCGCAGGCGATCAATTCATCTAGCTACGCGATAGTAAAAGCCATCAATCAAGTAGCAGAATTTGCGAGCAAGGAGTGTGTCTGTGAAACAACGCGTAAGTTTTTATGCTCTCTATTACTTTAAAGTTGCTAAAAACTTGCCATTCAGAAAAAGTCATGGACTTGTTCCAAGGCCAGGCCATGGACCTATTCTGGACCTATAATGGCCGATGCCCAGCCATGGATGAATACTACCGCATGGTTGATAATAGTGAGCAATCTACGACATGGTTTCTGCGTTAGATTGTCAAGGCACATGCTAACGTGATCAGAAACTGGCAAACTGTTTTCTATCGTCACGGGTCTGATGCTTGACAGTCAAAAGCGCACCTCTACGAAGGCTTCTGCGTCCCTGGAGAAATTCACCTCTCTCTTAGGACGCTATTTTCAAGTGCGTGACGATTACCAAAACTTAGTATCTGTTGATGTAGGTTTCACACCAGGGCTGTCCGCTTGGACTTGTGTCATGTGGCTAGCTAACATCGAAGGCACAAACAGTATGCGCAACAGAAAGGTTTCTGCGAAGACCTTGACGAAGGAAAATACACAGTGCCGCTGATTTACACCCTTCAAACGCAACCTGACAATATCCATCTCATCAACTTGCTCTCCACAGGAAGAAAAATGGGCAGATTGACCAGGGAGCAAAAGGAACACGTTCTTGAAACTCTCCGGGAATCAGGGGGACTTGCGTATACTCGCGTGACCCTGCTTCGGATGCATAGTCAGGTCTCGGATGCCTTGAAAGACCTGGAGTCTTCATTTGAATCGTCAAACTCCGAGATGAAGGTCTTACTGGAGCTCTTGCGCATTGAGAATTAACGGGAGTCTTCAAGACACTTGACAGCACTGATTAGTGAGAAATTAAGTTTGTTAGGATTGGATTACCATTGAATATGCGTGTTGTGAATTAGTGATGCAATTTATTGAGATGTACTAAAATCCTGCTTCTGCACTAAATTTACAATGTGACGTCCCTTACATCAGTGAATTTTAGCCCCAAGCTCATTTCTCTATTCTCCAGTGATTTCATTTCCCTCACGCCGTTCACGGTCCGAAATCAGTTCAGGCATTTCGCAAAAAGGTTTTCCCTACCTGATGATAAGCTTTCAAATGTGCACCAATCGCGACTACAGCTGTTTGGCGCATTACAACTTGAATATTCAGGCATGCCGAAACAGGTATCGAGATCCAACTAATTCGATGCAGGAAAGGACCCCTTGCCAGGTGAGGGATTCAAGGTGAATCAAAGCCTGAAAGATTATTTGGAATTTATTAGCCACATGAAGCTTTCTAACTTGTGAAGGCTGAAGAAGCGTATTGGAACCGCTACAAGTGAACAAGGTTTCGGGAAGTAATCATGTCACAACATCGACCAGAAACAAGCTCCGCAACAAGGAATTAACCCCTCTTGCCGAAAAGTAGGTGTCTCTGTGGGGTGTTCCTAGACAGCTGCGGTCCCCCTGCAAGCACACTCATCTGATTTTGCTGTTGATTCTCGGCAGTACCCACATCAGTTCGTCTACCTTTATGCTGACGTCTCTGGGGGTTAGAGTTTAAACACTCCCGGAAACACCGTAAAAACAAATGATTAGCCGCTCACCTGCACTGCCTCAGTTCAGGGAGTCTTCTCCACCTGCCAAGACTCCGATCGTTCGACCAGCGTTCGGCCAGAATTTGACAAGGACTGGTCGTACAACGTACATCCGATGTAACTGCACACATCCGTAACTGAGGAAAGGTTAAAGCCCTGTTTAGTCTACCTAGGTCGGCCCCTTCGCCACCCATGTCGATTGTCATATACTAGGTCAGTAGGTTCGAGTCGTCGGTTCAGTTGTGCATTTTGATGGCAATATGTCGAGAAAGCCCTGCCCAAAAGGCTTTTTTTACTCCTTGTTTATTAAGTCAAACTTTAACCGGACCATTTCAAAATATCGTGAGTTGCGGCAGATACTCGTAGTGTTTGGCAAGTCTCCCTATTGACAATCCCTTACCGGGGATCATTGACGTGTATCAATACTGCATGTCAGGGTTTCGGGTCAATACCACGTCCCCGGTATCGTTTTTACGAGGCCTGGATGTTTCTATGCATTGTGTTCCAGAAATCTCTCCTCTTTTACAATCCATTCGTGTGCTGTGTAAGTGATTATAAAATTTGGAGAGACCACCTTTTCCATGGACGTATTCATTCATCAGAAACTAACCAATCAGGCTACAGTCTTGAACTAGTTCCAGTCTCAAGCAGCAAAGAAAACCGGTGCTTAGAAGTAATCTCATCATTACAGTCTTTCACGATGGGCTCCATGCCGGGATTTACCGTTGAGCCATTCGACAACGGTCTGAAAGTAAGCCAGCCCTGTCCCAACGCACTTGTGATTTGGACTGTAATATAACGCGACAGTTCGGCGCCGAGATCCACGGACTCGACATCAACAAAATTACGGGTAGGTCACAATTTTCCACTAGCATCGATAGATAGCCCTGAATATCAAGTTCTGATGACCCGCCCAGATTCCGAAGTCGACAAATTTCGTGAGACCATTCAGAAGTACCTGGTTGTCGTCGTCAAAGGCCAGCAAGACGAGCTTCCCAGCAAAAACTGGGAGCTTTTGCAAAAGCTTGATCCTGGGGCGCCGGAGTTCACAGACGAGGAGTGGGCAAGATTCTACAATCCAGAGGGAAAAGGGATTCTTGTAAGATTGATTGCTCGAGCACACCATCAGTCTCTGCGCCTACTGACAACATAATGGTAGGCCAAGCTAGGCTATAATGCGATCCCTGATGCCGGGCGTCTTTACCTTATGGGCAAAGGATATCAAGGCAAGGATCATTACGGACTCAAAGATGTTGAAATCAACGAGCCATTCGCAGACGCCTACTACTCCAAGCCCTTGCCCGTCGAGGACTTCAAGAAGGGAGTGGCGCGCTTCCAGTCCTGGCATATGGACGGTCCGCAATATGTCATCAATCCACCTAAATTCAGCTCCTTCCGCAGCATCCGAGTTCCCAAAGGAGAGCAGACCGTCGAATGGGCCGACGGTTCGGGCCTCACCAAGAAGGTCAAGCCCGGGCGCACTGCATTCATCAGCACGGCACAGATGTACGACGCGCTCAGCGAAGAAGAGAAGAGGATGGCTGACCACAGCTGGTGCGAGTATATGTACTACCCCTACGAGTGGATTTTGGGCTGTCGTGGAAATCCAAACGGCCTGAACGTAGCATGCGAAGGCAGGGAAGTGCCGGAAGAAGTCATGGAGGCCATGCCCAGAGATCCCAAACATCAGCAGCTTGTAAGTTTATTCCATTACCCTACCAGGCACGGAGCTGCGTCGTTCATCATTGGACTGACATTAAAACCCATAAACCAGCTTCCACTGGTCTGGTTAAACGATTTTACCGGCGGAAAGCATCTTCAGGTGCAGCCCAATATTGTGCGCCGCATCTTCGTCCGTAGCGGGCCCAACTCGAACCCCAAGATTATCGAAGATGTCAAGGAAGTAAGAAACTTCCTGACAAACCTGCAGGGTCGGATTCTTCGCCCAGAAAACGTCTATGTCGGCCCTGAAGATGAAGGAGATCATCTCTTCTGGTACAACTGGGGTGTCATGCACTCCAAGATTGACTACCCTGTCGAGTTCGGTGTCAGAACGGCACATCAAGGTTGGCTCCCTGGCTCCAAGGCCCCAACAGGTCCTGTGCCTATCCCCGCCCAGCGATGAGTGAAAGAATGCAGAATTTATGTCTTCATAGCAAGAAGGATGAAGATCTTCTTTAGCCAGTGACTTAGCTGAGGTAATTTGGAGCAATAAATGATTCATCACTCGTATTATTTCCTCTCCCAGTCTGTAGTTCAAGGCTGTGATTTTAGTCCATATGTTCAACGAGAGGTGATCGGCGACAGGCTCATGTCTGGAGTAGTTATCTGTTGAGGGCAATAGGCTGTATATTGACCGTAATACTGCTCTACTGAGGTGAAGAGGAGGAAGAAAGGAAGAAAGCCCGTGGCAACGAGCAAACGAAAGGTGAAAGGCCGGCGCGGGCCTGAGGCGGGATAGGTCTGGGTAGAGGTCACGTGACCCTCTGCGTCAACATTAACCGATACTCGAGACATGGGGTTGCCGAGACGCATGCATTGTTTGATCTTCGACAGTGTAACGGGGGAAGACGAAAGAATAAAAAATATCATTTAGTAGCAATTCTATTTTATTCTAAGCTGTATTGAGCCCATAAAAGACTTTAGACTTGAAAGAAAGCATAGTTGGAATGTACATCTTCATGTTACACCTAGTGCAGGATACAGAGACGACCACTTTCTTATCAAGAAGATTTGTACGGAGTGATCGTGCGCATTTCTCACAGGAATCCTCAGCATTCAAGAGCTACTGCAAACGCAGCATTCATTTCTAATGATAGAAGAGGGGAATGCAATCGATAAACAGAAGGGTAATGTTCTATGATTTGATGCGAGGATTGAACTTAACGAGCAAATCGGGCATTGTCCACAACGCATAACACTTGCAGGCTTGGTTCCAGTCTTCAATATCAGAGACCAGCTCCCAGTCAAAATGGTAGATGAGGCTCGTAAGTAGGACGCGCATTTCGAGATATGCCAGATTCTTGCCGATACAAGAACGTGTGCCCTCGGAAAAGGGGTGGTGTGCCAGCTTATAGTCATTTTCAAAGCCTTTCCCAAGCCATCTTTCGGGTCTGAACGACTCTGGGTCCTTCCAATAGCGCGGGTCATAAGACAGGGAGAAGTTCTCGACAGACACGCAGACACCCTTGGGGATGTAACGTCCATCGACTGTAGCACCTGGTGACTCCCGAGGTAGACCGATGGCCAGAGGTGGGAAAAGTCTCAGACCTTCCTCGATAACACTATTGAGATATTCAAGCCCAGCGACCGAGTTCCCTACCGCGTAATAAGCCTTCGTGAACTCGGAAAGTTTTGTGTGTGGGACTTTATCCATACGACATACCTGTTATCTCCTCTGAGGACTCGAAGCTTGTTCGAACCTCGTGGGCTAGCCTCTGCAAAGAACTAGCATTATGAAGCAGGTAGAAAATAGTAGCAGTGAGTGCGGTGGCGGTGGTTTCAGAGCCAGCCATGATCAGAGTCCAGGCTGTGGCCATTAATTCCTTCTTGGTGATGCGGCGATCCTTTATCAAATGGCTGAAGAAGTCCTGTCGGTCGAGGTCTAATCTTTTAATGCGTTTGTCTGCTTTTGTGCCGGCTATGTCCTGATACTCGCGGTGTTTCTCCTCTAAAGATCGTGGAAATAGTAGACGAGCAATCAGGGGACCGAGATATGGTCGTTGGCGGCGGAGATACTCGACACCACTGTAACGTAACGCGTCCGTGATAAGGGCTTGCGAATGACTGGATGCTTTAGCAAGAGACTCGAAAGATTCGCCAAATGCAAGGTCCCCTTGTTACGGGGCAAGAGCCTATGGTTAGCTTGGTATGATGACGCAAAGCGTGTAGACGGTCTTACCGATGATATCTAATGTAAACCAGTTTAGCACCTCCCCAACATTGACCGCAACCTTTCCATTTTCGCCAAGATCACATAGCATCTGAACCAGCAGGTGAAGATACTGCTGTAACACGACTTCCTGGTCACGCAATGCGGAAGGGCTAAAACCTTTCGAAAGGGCTTTTTTCTGGACTGCATGTAATTCAGGGTCTCGCGTCGTAGAAATGTCTCCGGGGCGCTCGTATTGAGCAAACTTGAGGAATGCCTTCTTTCCCTGGCTTGGCCTCCCATAAATGTCCATGTACGCTTCTGGCGTGTTGAAGGATATTGAATTTGGCCCAATGCGAACGACATCACCTTTGGGTAGGTCAGGTTTTTGCTCAGGGTGAGGAGACCCGAAGAAGAGAAGTTACTAACCGTATTTCCGATGCAGTTCTATCATTTTGAACGGGTGTCTTCCACCGGAGATTGATGCAGGGAACCAAAGCTACAGTTTCGTGTCAGGGCTTGGAGGACATAATGACGGAGACCAAGGTTGGGATAACACACATCGGTGACTGCCGCTGCCCACGGGCCAGGATACTTGGCTAAGGGATGGAAAAGCACCAAGTAAGCATATTTAAATGCAACATATATAGCCAAGATCTAAGTGTGAAGTTAGGATATCTCGCTTGCACTCTCGAGGCAAGACAACATACCAGACCAAAAACACCTATAGTTGACCAGGTGACCAGTCCCGTGAGCTGCGCTGGTGGTAGCATATTTACAACAGATTGATTCAGGCAAGAGAGACAGGTCAAAGATCAGATGGAAAATTATGGAAAAGTCCGGGTCATGAGTTGGCATATCTAGGTAGGATAAAGACTCCAGCGAGGTAGTCTGGTTGTATAAGGGTTGAGGGAATTGCCCTGATGTCTTGAGTATGCAATTAAACGTTAACGAGGGGATAGGGATGCTCGAAGTACAGGTACTTTGACTTCGCACCCATGGACGCCAAGGCTGGACATTCAACCTTCAATGAAACGATATCGCTGGGATGATGGGGCCGGGAACGGACACAACTATTCTGGTACGCCATTTCATCAGTGATACCCCAAAGTTTAATTCCTTGTCGTCAGCTGAATGACTCAAGTATGCGACAGCGACCAGAAGTCGAATGAGCAAGGCTCGGAGCGAAATAAAATCAGATTTGCCTCAACGATGGCGCATAGTCACCGAACCGGATGGCATTCTTTTCCCTGCCACGTCAGCGCACGTTAAATAAACTTGACTTCAATAGAGACGAGACTCAGGCCATTGCACGTTACTCCCAGCAAGTCGGACATTGACCCGAGCAGCATGATGAACGGCACGAACGGCACTGGCAACCACGACGATTGCAGACCGAACGGTCAGGAACTATGGTGGAGGGTTTGCAAGCCCGCAATCGCGGGCTTGTTGGACCACGCCGGGACTTACTCACTGGTAAGTTGATAGCCTGCTATTAACCAATCAGAATCATCACAGTAATTTTGGTTCCGATAAGCATGAGAAAGAACAACAGCTGTTGTTCTTCAGAAAACACGTCGTGCCCTGGCTTGGGCCACCGCCATTGTTGAATGGCACTTATGCTGTAAACCCAATCGACGTGGCATCACCGGTAGAGGCCAGCCTCAACTTCACGTCATTGACTAAGCCCATAGTTCGCTACCAGTATGAGTAATAATAACCGTTTAGTCATGACTTTGCCAGTCTGGGAGTATATCTGACAACAAAACAGACCGCTGAGCGCTACAAGAGAACGACAAACCATATCCGCTGAGAGGTTCGGCCAGAACTGTGTGCGGGAGATGCTCTCACAGATCCAGGCAGATATCAGGGATGTCCACTTGGATTGGGCTTACCAATTCATCAAAGACCTTTTCCCAAGCACCGAAGCCGAGGTTGAGCTGGCACTTAGGCGGGCGCAAACAGAGCTTCCAGCCCCTCTTGATCACGCTCTGACTTTCAACATGGCCCTGGACCTCAGTGGCGCGACACGTAAGATGAAGGCATATATGTTCCCAATGGCCAAGAATCTCGCTACCGGCCGACAACGTGATGCACGAGATGCTGGGTTCGATGCTATTCGAAACTTGAAGCCTCATGGCAACAGGTTAGCTCCTGCTGTCGACTTTCTCGACCTCTACTGGGACACGTGCCCCGAGAAATTAGTTCTGGACATGATCGGCATGGATTGTGTCGACCCGTCCAAAGCTCGGATCAAGATCTATGCACATTTGCCGACGCGCAATAGCTGGGACTTGATTCGTCATGTCTCTACATTCGGGGGACAGGTGAGTAATTTATCCAACATATTTTTCATGACCGGAACGAATTCGTAAATATGTGCTGACATCTGCGAAGGCGACTGATGTCGACCGCCTCAAGGGCCTTGAGATTCTGCATTCGCTTTGGGACATCTTACGAAATGAGCAGAGCAATCATGGCGATCATTACGATAAACCCATGCGCCACCCAACTTCCTTTCTAGGAAGCATCATGTTCAGTTTCGAGATAGTCCCTGACCGCCAAATTCCCGACGTCAAAATGTGCGTGCTTTTGCTAGAGGATCGAGACCGCCGCCTGCCTCATCTCTCAACTCATTGATCTGGCAGATTTCTTATAGCGGATTGCTGACTTCTGGATAACTTGGTCCTGCAGATACGTTCCCATGTGGCAATACGCGCCAAGCGATGGTCATGTGGCCGACAACTTGATGTCCGCATTCCGCAAGCTAGGCTGGAACGATGTTGCTAAAGTATGTGATCTGCTCACAACCGCTCAACCATTTCCTAGATTACATCAACAGAAATGCCGTTTCTCTTTAGTTTATGATAACTGACAATTCTTAGAATTATTTACGTAATCTACGCCGTACTTTTCCTGGCGCCGATTTCGAGTCGCCCCTATCCGTATTGCACAGCAATCTTTCGTACTCGTACTCGCCGGCAACGGGCGCGTACATGAGCGTTTACTACGCGATCAGTGGGAAAGCAACCATCAAGAATGGCCAGTCAAGTGATGAGGATTAGTTTTGAAACCAAACCCCAGTCATCTTGTCAAGGATTAAGCTGCGCCAACGGTTTTGGTATGTAAGCGAAAGGCCTTGATTGCAAGGGTTTTATCTACAGATCTTCACACGTATAATCAAAATACTCGAGAGAATACGTAACCTAGACATTGTCATTGTGTCGCCCTTTCCCTTACATTCCCCTCTAACTTGCTGCTTCATTACCCCCAGTCATCTGGTAGTATCCCGCTCACCTCCTACAGCCTCCGGACCAGCTCATGTTCGATCTTTCCGATGTTTGCTCTCTTCTATGCAGATGTTTTTGTACCGTCAAAAACTTGCTGTCTCCTTTATTTACCTTAATCTCATCGTCAAACGAATTTTCGATGTATCTTTGTTTGGGCCTCAACCAGATGTTTGCCCGGAGACATCTAGCGAGGAAAATGTGAAGTTAACATAGACGACGCTCCATTAGAGGTTTGAGTACGTCCTCGAAGCTACCTGTGGCAACCGGTGATACTTCTCCCCGAGACCGAGTCAACAAGGCTTATCCCTCAAAGTACCTTATCAAACTCTTAAAGTCCCATAGCAGAATTCGAGTTTGAACGTCCTGATTGAAAGTCCAGGTAATGTGATCATTGAGAATAAGCGTGGCAAAATTCAAGTACATCTTTAGGGTTTTTACCTGTGAACCAAATAGCTTCATGGAAGTAGTCGCATCTTCTGCCGGGTGTTATGGCCTCTGACGGGATGCCATCCAAAATTTCTCATTATGTCCACATATAAAGAGGTTTGGTATGATTATGGCAATTGATAGACGGGCACCGCAAATTGATATACGGGCGCCGCCCTTATATAGGCGCCGCCGTCTGCCTTTTTAATTAGCTAGAAAATTTATTATTAGTATAACTTATTTCTACTAGACCTATAGAAGGTAGCTCACCCTTTTTATCCTTCTTACCATCTAATTAACCTTAGTTTTTTTATACTCCTTACTTACTATAGATTTACTAACTAAAGCTGGAGGTATTCTATAGTACTAAGCTTAACCTATTCTATAGCGCCTAACTTAACCTAATTACCCTCTTACTTTAGGTTATATCTTTTAAGAGTACCTATTAATTAACTATAACTTATAACTATTATTTAGCCTACCCCTATTATCTCCCTCTTTAGAGAGTAGCCGTTCTAGCGTTAGCTAATTCTATAGAGTTAGAGACCCTTAAGGGTAGCGTAACCTTATTACTAAGCTCTTATTAGAGTTAATATAAGAGATACGTCCCTTTATATTAAACTACCTTATTATAGAACTTACTCTCTATCTTATTTACTATTTCTCTAAGGGAATAATAAAAACTTAGTAAACTACTCTTTTATAACTTTCCTTAGAGCTTAGCCCCTCTCCCCTTAATAAATAGTCCTAATAACGTTTCTATTTTATTATATAGTAGTTTAATAGTACTCTTAACCTTAATTAATAGGTTATTAAGGCTAATTAATAACTAATAATAGTACTCTTTTAATAATAAGACTATATTTATTAATAGTAAAAAGGATAGCGTCTTTAAGCTAATCTACTACCTTATTTACCTTAATAATAATCCTACCCTTAAAGTAAAGTATCTTTTTAAACTATAGCTTCTTATTACGCCCTAAGTAATAAATAGTCCTCTACTCTTTTATATAAAATCCTAAACCTATTAATCTTTAGTAATTTAAAATAAACCTTTAACGCCCTTTATAATTAAGTTAATACTTTTATAAAAGCTAATAAGTTTAATATTATAAAGTAAAATAAATATAAAGCTTAAAGTAAGATTATATAATATACTATTTAATATAATTAGTTTAATAACCTTAAGCTTATAGAGGGTATAGGTATTTAATAATATAAGTTTTAAAAGCGTAGCTATAAATAGTAGGTAATTACTAAGGCTCTTAAAGAAGGGAAATAGCTATTATGCTATTATTAAGACCTTTAGTATAGTTAGTATAGTTATAGCCTTAACCTTAAGCTATCTATCTATCCTTTTTATTATAAGCTTATCTAACCTATAATAAACGCTATTAATATAATAAGCTAATAAGTTAGTATCTAAGTATATAATGTATATACTATTATTAAGAGTAGTTGTTACTAAACCTAGTAATATCGGCCACCTATACGTAACTATTTATATATAGGTAGAGCTCTTTAAATTAAGGAGCTCCCCCTTTACTATAGTTATAAGAGATTAACTACTTTATACTATATATCTTAAGATTTATCTTTACTTCTTATTATTAATTTCTATTATTACTTTATTTACTTTATTAACGTTATCCTTTATTATATTAACGTACCTATATTAGTTATACCGCTTCTACCTTAATAACTAATAAGTAGAATAACTATAATATCTAATAATATAACTTTTTTTTTCTTTTCTCCCTATAGTTTTATAAAGTATAACTATAGTTAGATAGTAAAGAAAGTATTAATAGTTTTATAGAGTCTAACTATAGCTATATAATAAATAAAAGTTAAAAAAAAGACTAAAAAATTTAAGACCTCTATCTCTATTAATAGTTTTATAAAGCTTAGTTTAGCTAAGTAATAAATAAAAGTTAATAAAGAGAATTAAAGTTAAAACCTTTTAAATAGGACTATATATTAATATAGTCTTATAGAGAAAAAATATAATTAAAATAACGTTAGTAATAGTATTATAGAATAAAAGGAAAATTAAGGATACTAAACGGCTCTATTAATTTATTATAAGAAACCTAAAATATAAAATAGTTATTAATCTTTTAATATACTTTTCTAAGAGGCTTAGGCTCTTTATTAAGATAATTTAAAATAGTAACTAACTATATTACTACTACTAAAGCTTATAATAGAATATTAACTCTTTAGATAATTAAGTACTTAATAAGTATATAGCTTAAGAAACCTTAAAAAAATTTTTAGGTTATATAACTATATATAATATAACTAAGTACCTTTATACTCTTAATATATAAACTAATAATAAGGAGTAATANNAGGAAGGGATATATTTAAAAGGGGGAAGAATTTAAAGCTACTATTAGTACTATAAAAGCTAATAGCTAAATTAGTAATATTCTTAAAGCTAGTATACCCTTTTATAATAACTAAAGCTAGACCCTTAAAGTAAACTTTTTATAATATAGGGGCTAATTTTAGTAATATAAAAACCTTTTTATATTAATTAAATAATATAGAGATAAAAAGCGTACTATTTACTAATAACTAAGGTATATTTATACCCCTATAGTTAAACTTAATAAGGGGACTAAGTTAAATAATATTAATATTAGTTTAAATCTAAGAGATAAGAGTAAGATTCCTGAAGACTTAGTTATATTAAATAGAGTAGATAATTAATTAGAACGGTTAAAAGGGGAATAATACCTAAGTAACTAAGGACTACCCCTTAAGGTTTTAATCTTTTAGCTAAATATACTAAATAAACTATAAGGTAAAGACCTAATCTTTTATAATAACTTAAAAATAGCTTACTACTATAAAGTAGACTTTTATAACTTATATCTATTAAGGCTAAGTACACCTTAGTTAAGGACTAATATAGTCTACTTAATAACGTTAGTAACTACTTTAGAGGTAACGCTTTATACTAATAGATATATATTCTTATTAAAAAAGAACGTTAGTATACCTATATAGCGCTACTATTATTCTAAGTAGTAATATAAAAACGCTTTATACTTAGTTTAATAAAATATAATAAATAACTAACTACTTATAAATAGTTTATATATAATATCTATAGAGATAGAGATATTTATAAGTTTATATAATAGTACTTTAAGTATATATATAGTTAAGGTAATACCTAAGATATCTAAAAGCTTATAAAACTTTATTTATTACTATACTTAGAGCTTTAAAAGCTTATTTAAGAACTATATATTAGTAATATAATAAAGAACTTTCTTAAGTTACTTAAAGAAAAAAATAGAACGCTTAAAAAAGCTTATAAAAGATCTTAATTTAGTTAAATATAACTTAGTTTAGCTTTTAATCCTATTACCCTTTATAGTAATAAAAATAAAAAAGACTATAATAGAATAGTAAACTAAAGAGCTAAACGTTAATAACTAAAATAAAAAGGTAATAATAGTTAATAGTAAAACTATTAAAAAGATAATAAAGAAAGATATAGTTAATAAAACTTATTATTAGAACAGCACTATTATATAATTGTATAATACTTATAACGGAAGGGGAGAGTATATAGACTGAATAACTTAGTACTTAAGAGGGGAAGGTTTATGTTTAGACCGAACTAACTTAAGTATATATAAGCTAGATATATCTATTTATATACTAGCTAAGTTTTATAGTTAAAAGGATAGTTATAGATATCTAGTCTTTAGTTTACCCTATANTTTAGTACCTATATATATATACTAAAGCCTATTTAATACTAATTAGTAATTACTTAGGTAATTATATAGGATTACTTTTATATAATTATAGATTAGTAAGAATAAAGAAATAAGACTTAATATACTAAACGCTATACGCTAAGGGGTCTAAATTCTATTTACTATTACCTTTTAGTAAGAACTAAGTAGATAGATAAAAGATATCTTATACTAATTCTTTATTCCTACCTATTATTACCTTTTAGTAAGAACTAAGTAATAGGAGTAAGATAAT
>MPGH01000117.1:240018-261990 GCA_001937105.1 Colletotrichum chlorophyti | reverse complement strand
AGCAAGACAGGTTGAACGACATGACACAATCGGCGCTGGCCCGGTTCGTGAGTATGCGATGCCGGTGCGGTATTTTATATTACCGCGCTGCGCGCCACACGTCTCGATTTCAAGATGCGGGTCACATGTAGTCGCCAGGAAGCAAGGTCAACTGTGAAACCGCGGAAGCGTTTGGCGTTTATCAGTAATATTTGTGGTATTCGACGAGGCATGTACTGTACAAGAACCACTGAATTTCTCGCATCGGAGTGCGAGGACGCCTCTTTCCTGTGCGGTCCTCTGGGCGTAGTCCTCAGCGCCGTCAGGATCGAAGAAAAGGAAACAGTATAGAAAACCAGAACCCGAGGTTCGAGGTGCGTCTTGACACAAGTCACGGCAATAGCTGAGCCTCTGCACTCGCGCAATCGTATCCTCCCGCCGCTTCCGCATCGAATTATCGGGACATGGCGAAAGACAGCACGTCAGTTTGAGCCAGACTGAATTCTTTAACCTTATCCCTCCCTTCTTCAGACTCCTTCCACTTCCCTACTCCATCGTATTACCCTCCGGCTTAGGAGGAGACGGCCTCCTTGGCGTCCTCCTTGACCTCCTGGACGAGCTCGCCGGCGCTCTTCTTCTGCGCAGACTGCCAGACGAGGATACGGGAGACCTGGATGACACCGACGACACCAAGGAAGAAGTTGACAGCGGCGAGGCTATGCATATTAGTGGATGTGTTCCTTGTGGAGATGGCTCATCGTGACGTACAGGTAGTTCTTGGGCTTGATGATCAGGCACCAGCGGGTCCAGATGGCGCCGGTAGCCGTGAGGGCGGCGTTCTGGGTGAGGGAGAGCTTCTCGGCGGGACGGGCCAGGTCGGCAATACCGGCAAGGACGAGAGCCCACTGTATGGCGCATCGGTGGTTAGCAGCTGGTCTCTGTGAGATGATTCCCCGACCCCGCCGGTTTCCTTTATACCCGGCCCTTATCGAGCTCCGACATCGCGACCGGATATTCACAAGGGAGGGCCCCGGGGGTATGGGAAGCTTCAGCGTGCAACATCTCGTACCTTCATGACAGGAGCCCTGCGCATCGACCCGAGTTAGTGACGGGCCAAAATACCGAACCGAGACCTATATCGGGCTATGCGGACAAACTTACCAGAAGTGCACCGTCTTCAGACCGACAGGGCTGTCCCACATGCGCTTGAACCAGCTCGTCTGGCCCTCAGCGGAAGCGGTCGAGCTCTGCCATCTCTTGGAGCTCTCGCGGAACTGAGAACGGAACTGGGAGGTGCGGAACGCGTTGCGGATCTGGGCGCCGGCGAAAACCTGCTGGCGGAGGACGGGGCGCGCGGCCTTGAAGAAGTTGTTCGCGGGGGCCATTGTGACTTTTTTATGATTTTCCGGTCGCCAGAATCGGTACTGCTCGGATAGGTTCAGATGGCAATTGAGCGCGTCTCAATCGCCGAGAGGTAAGGATGGGTGGGTTGGAGCGGAGAGGTTTCGTCGTCGGCGGACTCGTCGGAGGGAGACGGAGGAGGGATGGATGGAAGCTGAGTCAATGTTGAGAGAAATGAAGCGCGGCGTTGAGATTTGGGACGTCCGAAGATAGAGCGGGCAGCTTTTTTTTGGGGGTCACTTACCGGGGAACGGTTGCACAAAGCGGCGAGAGTCCCCTACGAACAGCTCCCCTCCAGCGGTACCGCTGCCCGGACTTAATCGGGGACAAGGCCAAAAAAAAAAAAAAAAACCACCACCACCACCACCACCACCGTCGAGTGAGCACTGACCAGGCCAGCCAAAGGGCGTAACCCAGCCAGCAAATAGCTAAACGCGACACTCACTCAATTACTGGAAGCCAGTTATGCACTAGCACAAAAGGTCCCATTGGTGCACAAATCCAGTTCCCAAGTTTTATGCAGGAAAACGGAAGACCCACCTCTAAACACATCGGATCTCGTCAACTTCAATCCTCATTCCCCGTCGCTTCCAAGAAGCTCCCAATCAAATCGACCCCAATTGCCCTTACACACATCCCGCCCGCCGTCCGCCCGCGTTGCGCAGAATCGACATTACGCACCGCACACAATGTCAGCCAAGTACGGATTCACCAAGGCCCTCAAGGAGGTGCGCTTCCTGTTCTGCCAGACGGGCGAGCAGAGCGCTGCTACCCGGTACGTCTTCGTCCCGTCCCAATTGAGCATTGTCCGCATCGCGGAAGCTCTCGGCAGTCTCTCGCCCATCAGGGCGATCGCTAACAACTGAATTCGCCGAAATACAGCTCCTTCCTCACGAGAGCCTACCCCACGATGAAGAAGAACAACCCCCAGACTCCCATCCTGCTGCGCGAGGCGGCCGGCACGCTACCCAAGATCTACGCGAGATACGGTCAGGACCACGACACACTTATCCATAAGCACAGAAAAAGACAACAAAAATGCTGACAGTTGTACCAATACAGAGTTCGGTGTCGAGAAGAGCCAATCGTTGGAGGGTGAGCATAGTACCCCTCCAAGAAACACCCATACAATACACATGACCACGGACCAAGAGCTAACGCGGATCCTAGGCCTGTCGGATAAGCAGATCGAAGAGACCGTCACCGGGCTGGTCAAGAACAGCGCATAAGGAAACGATACGGGGGCACCCTTTGGATGATTAGAGCCAAAAAAGAAAAAAAAAAAAGAGAGAATTCTTGTACCATCACCATGTTGCGAATACCTTACCCAGCCGTCTCGTCGTTGAATCGAGTGGAACAGACCATTGAGCAAATACCCTAGGTTGTTGGTTGCATTGGTGTCAGTCTCGACCTACGCCGTCGGTCTCGATGGGCAATTATCAAGCGGTGCTGGCTTCGAACGAACTGACTTAGCAGTGGACTGGCCGCCTGAGTCGCGGCATCACAACCAGAAGGGCAAGCTGTGAAAGGGCTGGCCTGTCCCTGCTTCAACGTGGTACGTGTAAGCAGATTCACATTGCACGTTTGGGTGTAACCGATACAGCATCAAGGGACCATGCGTTGCCCTTAAGGGAATCACCTAAAACGAATTGCGACGTTCCCCGATGTCGATTTCATTTCGCGTCCGTGAAACTCCCCTCCAGGAGCGTGATATTACTCATACATAAACGAAACCGCTGCGTTTTTCAAGGGGCCCCCTCAAACCATCCCCGTTGCCCCCTCTCCAAATCTCTCTCCAACAGTTTCTCCAAATTGCGGCAAAGTTGTCAGTCGATACACCTCGTTCACAAAAGCCTTGATCTCTCCGCATCTGTTCTTGCTATGAGATTGCTGCTCGCCAAACGCTAACCATGCCTTTGCTGTTTGCTATTGTCCTCAGAGGGACATGAGTTGTCGGAAGTCTCGCTCTTGCCCGCTGTGTTGTCGGCAGATGGGCCACTCGGGCTAGAGGAGATCGACGTAGAACGCGACTTGCCCCAGACACTAGTTGCCGGAAGACCCGAACTGGGTGCAGGAGCAGCTGAGAGCGATACAGCCGCGACCTCGCTACCGACGGAGGACGATTTACCGAGGCTCAAGACTAAGCGTTGTTGTTGGGGCTGACGTTGTCCCTGTGTTCTAAGCTCCTTAGGCACAAAATAGTTCTTCTTGGGTCCTTGCCTGTCCTGTTGGTGCTGATGGTTCTTCTGCTTGCCGTTGCCCTCGGGCTGCGTAAGGTTGTTCCTGCTTGAGTCCCTCTTATGATGCTGCACTTGCCAATCTTCCTCATCACTCCGTGGGGCGGTCTGTTTCTGTTTCGGCGTTGCGTTCTGCGTAATAACCTTGTCCGTAATAGTGCTGACAGGTACCTCTGTGGTAGATGGAAGCGGCGTGTTCTCGACGTTCTTGCCTGTTGTATTCTTGAGGACAGGGGAATCCAACTCCTCTGCAACATGCTCGATAGGTGTCGTTTGTGAGGCAAATGGAGTCTTTTCATGGACGTTCTCCGCAATGACTTTGTCGGCGCGCTGTTCCACGATCCCCAGAGGCGAGCTTACAGGACTCATCGTACGGGATGAAGCTGGCGATGTGCTGCAACGCGGCTTTTGAGGCTTCAGAGGAATGGGCGCGAGCTTGATTTGGGTGGAAGGAGATGACCGTGAGCCGGGTGATGTCTGTGGCTTAGGAGGAGAAATAAAATCTTTGGCCGTCGGATTGAGAACTGCTGTCGGTTGTGGAGTCATTTCAACAATTGCATCAGACTGCTTCGCCTGAGACTTCGGAGTCGGCTTTTTGTCCAACGGAGGCGTTGCCGGGGTTGATAGCAGAGTCGGCGACCCATTGCTTGAGCGATCCTCCTGGGCTGTGGCAAAACTCATCTGACTCGTAGCAGACAGAAGCATGAAAGCGGACGTTCGAGGCGTGTCGAGGTCGCTGGCGGCGGTTGTGTACTCTGTGATGGATGGCTCGCGAACGGCAATCTCCAAATGCGTCAGCTTCTTCTTCCGATTCTTGGGCATGCGAAGAGAACCACCGGCATTCGCACGGAAGCTCTTGCTGGCAGAATATGGAATTTCTGACTTCTCAGGTGAACTGTTCGATTCGGGCTCCCCTGTTACTCTGCCATCTCGGGCAACGAACTCGGTCAGAGTCGCGGGCACGCTCGTGTCGTTCGTATGTCCAAATGCGCCAAGCTGCAGCAGGGCCAAAGCCGCCGTCCCTTTTGCAGGTTCAATGTTGACCAGGGCTGAGTCTTGCGAGGCTGATTCATTCGGAGCGTTCATGGAAGTCCCATAGGATAGGTCCTGTGAGCTGCTCGGTTCACACTGGCCTGTGCTGGCAGACTTCTTTTTCTTCTTCTTCTTGTTTTTGCTCTTGCTATTCTTCTTCTTGGTAGGAATTTCGATGACAGACGTGACGGGGGCCTGGTTTTGAGCCTGAGATGAGAGCCCCTTGTCGATCAACTCATCAATTGCATGGCCTGCGCTGATAACATCGAGCGCAACTTCATTCGTGGGTTCCTCAATCTCGCCGGGAGCTGAATCATGTTTGGGTAACCGTTGAAGGTGTTGAGGCTCAGGATCTGTCGTATTGGTCCGATACCTATTTGACTGCTTGTTCTTTGCCGCAGCCAGGGAGACTGGGACTTCGAATCGCTCACAACTTCCGGTTTCCGCCTGTGAAAAGACCTTTCTGTACTTTCCCACATCACCTCCCGAGCTGCCTATGGCAGGACTTCTAGCGCCATAGTTATCCTTGCCTCTAGATGAAGGGGCATTTGACACGTCTGCCGCTTTTTCGGCACCGGGCACAAGGTCAACATCGGTCAAATTGGCTGAGACGTTGTTGACGGAGGCCGTAGAACGTTCGCTGTCTTTAGGGGTGGATATCGCCCTGCTGGGAGTCGTGTTCCTATCACTCGTCTCGCGCTTTGATCCGACCTTCTTCGTCGGAGTATTTGGCAGGTTCACCACGATAGTCTTTTCATTGCTCTTGGTTGCAGGACCCTTGGCATTTCGAGGACTGAAAGTCTCGTTTGTCTGCGCTGCATCTGGTATAACCTCTTCGGAAGGCGGCTTGGACTGTGACTCAGCCTCTGCAGATGGCTGAAGAGTCCTCTTGGGAGACGGCATAGCTTGAATATCAGTACTGGTGGAAGCCATGGTAGTGTCTCGGGGGGGCTTGTCTTGCTCTTTCGCAAGCTCATTGCTCACAATCACAGGTGGTTGAGGAATTGAACCATGAGGTGCAGGAGCTTGAGACGTTCGTACAGGAGGTTTCGTCGGTTGAGGACGGTTTATCATGTACTGCTCCAGAGATACTTGTTTTCTTGTGTCATGACGGACAAGTCCAGGTTGATCTAGGCTATGACCACCTCTGTCTGTTTGTCTGTAGCCGTCGATCGGACCACGCCATGTTGAGTGCTGAGAGCCGACATCATAGGTTCTCATGCTGTTCTGCCCATGGTTCTGTCTCATTTCGTAGCCATACTTTGAATGGTGCATAGCTCCAAACCTGACAATGCATCCAAGCTCAGGACACTCGAAATCTTTCGTGCTCGCGACCTCACTGATTCTAGAATCGTCCTCGAAACTGCGCATGGCCATTTTGTTAGTTATACCTTCAGATAGAGGCAGTCTCTCCAACTTACCGGACGAACAAGGCTGTGAAGTTTGAATTTATATCGTTTGCCAAGCGAGACAGTTTGTCCACTTTACCCCATCGAGACATGACGATGCTGACTTTGTCGTTAAACTCCTCAGGAGAGAGCTTCGGGTTCGGGGTAAGATTCACATAAACAGAACGATTGCGGGACTCGCATTTCGGGCAGTTACATGGCGAGTAACTCCATCTGTCTACATCAGCATGATGCTGGTTCAAGCAGTTGGAGTCTCCCCTGGATGAAGCTCGAGAGAAAGCGCGAGGGCGACTGTCTTTTGTCGGCGACCGACGATAAACGGGGCCATGGATTGAATGGTCTGCATTCTGGACCTTCTCCCAGCCATTTGAATCTTCTCGGGGTCGTCTCTGATGGTAGCCGGCGTTGCTATTTCCAGAGAAGGCTTTTAGTGGTTCGTTCCGTGATTGCTGTGCCGGGTCTAATCGTGAAGGGCCCGCCGAGAAGCCGTGCCCGCCCCTCTGGTTGCTAGCACCGGGATCATGCTGAGTGAAGAGACTTCTTCTTCCAATGGTAGTGTAGCGATGAGAGGACGAGAAACCGGACACTAATTCTTGGTAAGTGGACGATTGCGCACGAGAGCACCCCATTGGGGGAGCAAAATTATGTCCTGGTGCATCCTGACCGCTGCCTTGATAGGCGTCATCTGCGGGTCTCTGAGGACTTGTATTGGCCATAGGGTGGGGAACGCGCGGTTGGCTTTTCGGCACAAGAGGAGGGTCAACATGGCCGAGATAGGGCTGCGTTGCTCCGTCGGGGCCGGTCATGAACGGTGTGCTGTACAGGTCACCATGAGGTCCAGCCGAAGGACGAGACATCGGTTCAGAACGCGGCAGAGGACGTTCCTTAGACGGATCACACGGAGGAAGAACCGCTCGAGAACCATTGCTGGAGGCCTGAGAGGACGGATCTTTCGGTGTAATCACCGGCGTTGAAAGGTCCTTGCGGGTGGTACTCGACGCAAGATACTCAATGGTGGCAGATCCAGGATGATTTGATTCCGGTGCGTTCTGATTGTTCGTTCCGCTGACGACAATGGGTTCCAGGGGCACGGCAGGTGCGATAGGCGCTTGGGTATCGATATTCGTGGTAACGGATGCCTCTCCGCTGCCTCCAGCAGAGCTTGGATGCAACATCCGAGAACCGGAGCCGCCGATAACGTGGGGTGAAGATGTCGGTGCCGGAGCCAAGCCACTGGGCGTGTCGACGATGGGTTGGCCAGCTGTTGCCACATTAGTCAGGTTAATAGAATTGAGAGAGAGGTAACCATACCTAGCCATTCTTGCACAGTGTCCTTTTCCCAATGAGCGCCCAGGGTGTTGGCAGGATATGTGTTTGGTCTAGCCCACGGTTCTCCGAAAATCTGAGCTTGGCGATGGCGCAAAGATCGTCTCAAAATGTCCATGTTGAATCGGTCCATGTCCCGAACTTCTTTTCGATCCTCGTCATCAAAGATCTCGAGAATGTTCCCCTGCCAGTTGGTGAAGACCCCGAGCTTCTTTCTGTTCTCATCCTTGGCGATCCAGTCATCACACCAAACACCGACTTCGAACGCAAGAGCGTTGTGGAGATTGTGCATGAGTTGCTGATTCTCGTGCCAGATGTGGCCGACGAGATTCCATAAGTTAAGCGCCCCTTGAAAGTAAATGTCATAGCAGTCAAAGTAGTCGTACAAATCATCCCAAACAGTGGGCTTCTGCATTTCCTTCATGAGGCGCCAATATTTCTTGCGAATGGCATTTGCTTTGATTTGAATCTCTTCGGCGCTCCAGATGTGAAGGTTACGAGCCGGAAGAGCGTGGCTGAGATGACGCGGGGGAATGGTGCCGTTGTTGGTACTAAAGATCGCCTTTACCTCCTTCGCAGGCCTGAGGTAGAAAGTAGTGGGAAGATGATCCTCCACGTAGCGCCTGGGGGTCTCTTGGTCTGTGGAAGGGACCATCTTGTAGCTTTCGGGCAGTCCATTAGGATAGTGGTAGTTGAAGCTGGGAGGCCGATTGCGTGGGTTGTTCATCTCAGCGCCGTGCTGTATCTGAAAAGATGGCAAATATCGACCACTTTCAGTCGACTGGAAGCCGGGATGGCCCATAGGACCCTGAGCAGGGCGGAAGTTGGAGCCTGTAGAGAATGGACGTCCCTGAGATGAGCCAGGACCACCGGGGATTGGCGAAGCCATCACACAGCACCAAGTTTATCCAAGTTGGGCAAAAGCAATGGGATGATGCGAGCTCGCCGTTGGATGAAGAAGCTGAAATGAGGAAGGAGTAAGATGAAAATGTTGGTGATGATGATGTGGAGGCTTGTTAGGGAGGATGGATGTGATTTGTGTGGATCGCTTGCTGAGGGGGAGGAGAGGATATGGGCTGGGAGAAAAGTTTCGTGAGATGAAAGAGAAGAAGAGACGTGAAAGTGAGATTGAGGTAGAAATTTCCTAGGAACCGGACGAAGGATGATGAGAAGAGGCAAGACAAAAGGAGGGTGCAGAAGAATTGAAGGAAGGTAGACCTTCCCATGGGTCATTATCGGAAGGAGCAACCTGCTGTTGCACCTGCCTAAGGTGAAGTTGAGGTGAGATAAGGTGGTCAGGCACTCGCTGACAGAGCACAAGCTACATGGTTTTCAGCATATTGACTGTTTATCAACTATACGGAAGTGATGAAAGACACTTCGACCTACAGGGAAACTCAGTGCAATCCAAACTTGTTGTAGCAAGAGGCGACTAAACAAAAGAACCTCAGACTCCAGAGGCAACAGAATCACGGCATAAGCAACAGAAAGAACATGAGACTGCAGAGATACTGAAAGAAAGACAACAGAGTCCAAAGACAGTTATTAGAAAAGAAATTTAGTCAAGGGGACATCAGAAGTTCAACTAGCACACGAAAAACATTTTGATAGAACGGAGTTGAGAATGAAGCCGCCCAACTCGGGTCTATTGTCTATATCAGGTATACCTAGACATTGCAGACTCTCACTCTCAGAACTTTCAACTGAAAGGAAGGAGGTTAGCCTATCTTCTCTCGCGCCTCTTTGAACATGGAAGCNCGCTGGACCCTGNACTTGGAATCAATAAGACTGGCACCAGTCACAGCGACTAAGGAAGAACATTCAATCTGCATTGTGCTTCTAAGAAGGTGCAGACCAATTCGATGCTCAATCTCACCCCAAGTATGGATACCGACAATGCTGCAGGGCTCTTGAGATGTCTATCTGCACCAGTCTGCAACACATTTCCATCATCTAGGCGCGGGAGTTGCAACAGGAAAGCCTGACCAGGTATATGCCCACATCATTTGAGTCAATAGAGTTCGTCTATGCAAGGAAGAAAAGGCTCTCATTACAGCAGAGTGGGATTGATCATTGAGCTAATGTACCCGGTTACGGGGGGGATTTCGGGTATCTGATTGTACAAGTAATAAAGAAGTAGGTAACCATTGAACGTCAAAGAGCGCCTGTCTCTCAGCTCTTTTCGCTGTTCAAAGCGTTGAGCATCTTGAGAATCTCAGATTCGTTGTCGCCGGCAACGGCCTTTCCGTTGTTCCAGTCCACAGTCTGCAAGTCTGGGTCAGCTAATGTCACCCCCATGGGAAAAGGCCTCATCCGGGGATCCACAATGGCAGAAGCCGGGAGAAAGAAAACTTACCACCGGTCTTTGGAACGCCTCAGAGTTTTGCTGGAACTTCTTAAGAGCCTCCTGCTCGGTCGACGCTCCCTTGATAATGGACGAGATCTTGCTCTTTCCGACGTACTCGAGGATGGTCTTGACCTGGTCGGCGGTCGGAGGATCCTCCGTGATGTTAAGTTCGAACTCGGCGCGGGACTTCTTAGGGTTCGTCTGGACGCTGTGGTCGCTGGCCTGGTCCTCCGTAGCTCCAGCCGAGGCGTTGGCCGAGATCTGTTTGAGGATGGTAGCGGCCCGCACAGAAGCGGGGGAGCCTGCCTTGTGGAAGAGGGTGACGATGTCGAGGGTCTTGTGCTGTGGTGGTTATTAGCCATCAATTGTGATTATTCGGTGGTGTACGGGTTCCCTTACAAAGCGGAACATTGCGGCGGGTCGATGTGTAGCTGTTTTGGTGGTGTGTTTGTCGGTGGTGAGGTCTGGCTGCGTGCGGCGCGATGCGATGAAGTCGCTGGTGGAGCTCGGGCCGCTTGGGGAAGCTCCATGTCAGGGACTTCCGAGCAGGTTCTAGGGTTACGTCATGCTAGCCGGGCGGCTTGGGTCAAGCGCGGCTGGCCCCGCGACTGCGCTAATCCGGCACGGGCGTTTAAATGGTAGCTTGACTTTGCATCCCCTGACCACCCGTTGCAGATAGTCGATGCAGCATGAATTGAGGGGTCAATCTAGATCAAGCTTCAAATCATTCTTGACCGATCAATCGTAGACCACCCTTGCGGCGATATTGCCATGGGACAGTATGTCCTTACAAGGTCTCCAATAATGCGCACACTCGTTTCCACGTCTGCATCAATATGGAACCCTCAATTACACCGTTACCAAGGCCTCGTTTAAGACCGCGACGGCTGCCGATGTGAAAACCGGTCGTTGGGTATTTTGCATTTTGCAAGCACAACGCCAGTGGATTCGGCGTCTCGGTTTTCACTTTAGAAGTTGAAGGCAGGCATGACTCCCGGGAAGCTCGCAGAGAATTGTTCTCATTCGCTGTGATTCCCCTGGTGGGCAGGGGTAGTGAGGCGGCGCATTAAAACTGGTGGTTGAAAACTCACATCGCCATTCCGAGGGTAGGGCTGAAGAATGGCATCAAGAATGCAACAGTCAGACCCTTCTCAGCCATCACTCGACCGAATGCAATCGCCGATTCACCATGTGGTTTTGGGCAGATCCGTCAAGGCTTTTTGCGGAGAAATGACAACTCCATGACGTAGGAGGGAGTTTTGCACCCGTCTGAGCTGAGAATCGGCCCTGAAGACGTCATGACGTAGATGTGGTGAAGTAACTGGTGGGGATGAACGAGAGCTTGTTGCGCAAGGCGAGACACCTTTTCATCCATATAGAAAGCGGTCTTCTGCTGAACACTCGACGATTGGTTTTTTATAACTCATACCTTATTCGCAATTCCAACATTTCACTTGTGTCGCGAGAACACATACCAGGTCCAAACAAAGAAGACAACGATCTATCAACACCACACAACAATCATGTCTGGATACTCCAACGTTGGTACTAGCGGCGTCTACGAGGCCGGTGACCAGAGAAACCTCAAGAAGGAGGAGGTCCAGGACTCCGACCGCTTCAACGAGGGCAAGGAGAACTCTCACCAGTCTATCGATTCCAGTAAGTTGTGTCTTCACCTCCCAAGATGTCGCATCTTTTGACCTACTTGTAGAGGACGAGAGATCCATCGCCAACAGGCTTGCCGCCGAGGAGAAGAAGGACCACCAGCGTGACGAGGACAGCGATGCTCAGACCCGTCAGCTTAAGAAGGACCCCACATTGCCCGTCAGTTGCTCTCTTTCAACAGGACTTGCCGAAAATTATACTGACCGACACCAGGCCAAAATGCACGGCAACGAGCCCTCAAAGGGTGCCAAGATTGATGCAGAGCTCCAGGCCGAAGATGAGGAACGCCTGAAGCAGAAGGGAAAGGCGTAAAATAGCATGTTTTTGAAATGGCGTTGGTTGGAAGCAACATTATGATTGTGATTCATAGCCAATAATGAATGACATGTGCCCCAAAAGGGTTTTGATTGAAACAACATCACATCGAACGAGGAACACACGTGCAAGGATCAAGCAAATGTATACATTGAATTGGCATGATTGTAAGACTATATTCTAGGCAAACCTGAGGATGAAAGTCAGCAACAAAACCCATCAAACTGTTTCGAAAGAAGTAAGGAACCGTAGGGTTGGGAGTCAGAATATGTAAGAAATGAATATCAGTTATTCAAACGATATAGCCGCTCCGGCGAAAGAGGACCATCGAGTGAAATCAATCGCAAATTATTCTCATCATTCCGGGTGATGGGAGCAAGAGGAAGAACTAGTAAAATAAACGTACCTTTAGATGATAGTACAGCTTCATGAAAGGGGTGCCATGCTTTTCAACAACCGGAAGCTGTACTTGCTGAATGGTAAACAGGAAGGAAAAACATGTCGATGAATCTGCGGCTCGAAGTTTATAAAAATCGGTTTGGCGTCAGTGGGGCACTTCCAGAGAATGGCGCGACTCCACCGCCCGGCAGAATAGTCCACATCTAGGTTAGCGCGCGGCCGGAAGATACCCAAGCCCCGAGCCTGCTGCCCTAGTGGATTGGATTTTTCCTCCCACCAGAATAATCGCCATCTCATTACTCGAAGACGCTGAGTTGAGCAACCTCCAACCCACAACCACTAACAAAGCAGCATCAATCTTCGACGTCTGGTGAGTTAACGCGAACCCCTCTATTTCAAGATATCACAAACTACACGAAACAACACACCGTATCCATCCCACCGCGAGCCGCACGCAAAACATTTTGAAAACCGATTTTCTGACCTGCGATATCACCATCTTCACAGACCGACCAGCAAAATGGGTGACGCTACCATCGAGGGTTCCAAGTGGCGACTGGTCGAGGTCGGCCGTGTCGTCCTCATCCAGGGCAACGGCCCCTACGCCGGCCGCCTGGCGACCATCGTCGAGANNNNCCCCCCCCCCCCCGGCCCGATCCGTGTTTTTGTTATTGTTGCGCTGGGAAGAGGACGACAAGAAGGAGAAGAGGAAGCATGGAATCTAACATAGCAAACCACTCTAGGCTCTGGTCGACGGCCCCTCCTCAGACGCCAAGCTCGCTGTCCCCCGTCAACCCATCTCCCTCTCCAACGTCCTCCTCTCTTCGCTCGTCGTCGAGGGCCTGCCCCGTGGGGCCCGCACCGGTACCGTCAAGAAGTTCTGGGAGAAGTCCGGCATCGACGCCAAGTGGAAGGAGACCAACTGGTTCAAGCGCAGCACCCAGATCGAGCGCAGAAAGAACCTCACCGACTTCGACCGCTTCAAGGTCCTCCGCCTCAAGAAGCAGCGCCGCTTTGAGGAGCGCAAGGAGCTGGCCAAGGTCAAGGCCGCTGCGTAAAGCAATGGACTTGTGTGTTTGGGACGGACGTCAGTCTACGGGGCGGTTGAAACTTTGAAGACTACGGGGCTGGTTTAGAGCGTGACAGCATGGGATCCGGTTTGGTCTGCATCACCGCAGCAGTGGGTTGCTGCACTCCTCTTTTGCTCCGTAACTGGAAGGGCTGTATGTCACATTCATCATCAATCATATGATGACCGGCGTCAACTGCGGAAATTCAGAGACACAACAAAAAATGAATTCATGGCACAATCAACAACACAAAAATAGATTGGTTGGCTCGTGACGGGGACACGGAGTAAAGATTTGGGTTTTGTTTGAGACTCTGTAAATCATCATCTTTGCAACTTTTGACGATGTGCATGTTCCGCCACACGTATTGCCATGCGAACGGTACCTTTCTCCATATTTATCCAGGTACACCACACCGTTAACACGAACATCGACGTTCCCGGGCTACTTAGCCTCGTAAGTGACAAGACGTGCGGACATAATCAATGATATGACGGGATGGCAAGTAGCAGAATGACATCCCATTATCAGTATACTAAGTAGACTACCTTACATGACGGCATTGGATCATATCCATCAGTCGGGTCCCATCTTCTGGAGAGATCTGAACCTGGGGAGGTCCAGCGGACGCCTGCTTACCTAATCCACTTTAGTCACCAGAGGTGTTCGTTTAACCCTAGAATTTCTCCTCCATCTTTCCTACAAACCACAAAGCCAAACGAACAAATCCCCCCACGTCGAGTCGAAGATCCCCTCGTTCTACCCTTTGGTAAGTGCTGCCGTCTCTCTGCCGAATTTTTGACTCGATTGCACGCTTGGCAAAGGTGCGATTTGTGTACTTTTTTGCGTGGAAAGATTGAACAAGAAAAAAGTTGCAATTTTCCCCTCTTCCCACACACACGAGGAAGAGAGCTCGCCAAATCAGCTCTTTGCGCGATCCTAGCTCCCACCACAACAGCACCACGAAAAAAAAAACCCCCCCAAAACCCCGCAGCTAACCTTTTTCTCCCGATTTCGCAGTCAACAAAATGGCCAACCCCCGTGTCGAAGAGCTTCCCGATGACGAGACCAAGAAGGTCGCCGTCGAAGAGCACGAGGACGAGAGCTCCGACTCCGAGATTGAGGGCGAGGACGCCGAGGGTCTTCCCTCCGGCTCCACCGCCGTCATCCACTCCCGCAACGAGAAGAAGGCCCGCAAGGCTCTCGAGAAGCTGCACCTGACCAGAGTGCAGGGCATCACCCGCGTCACTCTCCGCCGCCCCAAGAACGTGCGTGTTTTATAGAAGATGTGGTGCTTGGTGGTGCACCGGGTGCGGGGTGGTGAATAACAAGGCTGACCCACGTTCCAGATCCTCTTCGTCATCAACACCCCCGAGGTCTACAAGTCCCCTAACAGCAACACCTACATGTGAGTAGCATGGCACACACGCGCCTGCGCGCGCTCGATTGATTGCAGGATCACTACGGAAACTGACCCGTCCTCAAAGCGTCTTCGGTGAGGCCAAGATCGAGGACCTCAACGCCACCGCTCAGCAGGCTGCTGCCCAGCAGCTCGCCGCTGCCGGTGGTGAGCACGACCACGCCGGCCACAGCCACGCCGAGCCCAGCAAGGCCGTTGAGGCTGACGCCAAGAAGGAGGAGGAAGAGGACGACGGTGAGGAGGTTGACGCTGAGGGTATCGAGGACAAGGACATTGAGCTGGTCATGACCCAGGCCAACGTCAGCCGGAAGAAGGCCATCAAGGCCCTGAAGGAGAACGACAACGATATCGTTAACTCGATTATGGCATTGAGTATTTAGCGACGGCCGTGAAGGCTTCCTCCACATTAAAAACAGTCTCTCCAAATCTCGACACGGCAAAAAGGACGGAATGGGTTGGCATGTACAATTCCCAGGGAGTTGATTCCGAAAAGTCTCTTTCGCAATGAGAGGTCATGATAATTGGCATTTGCCGTTCCGGCTTTACCGCTGTGATGTTGTAGACAAATGTCGTTTTGCACTCAAAAGTCTACAGACGTGTCCAGACCATTGAAAAGTTACCGCGAAACAAACCATCCACAAGGCTACTCAGCTACGCCTCGATCGCACCTGCAATTTGGCTGGCTCCACGACCAGGTCAATTTCGCAAGGCGCTGAAAGCTGAGCTGCTGCCCCACCATTCAATGGTTATTTCCAACCAACCAGAGCCGTCAGTCGTGCCAAGATCACGTGACTCTCCGTGTGACTCCGTTCAATCCCGGCTCTTTCTCTGCTCNCCCCCCCCCCCCCCGAAGCCTCAATACACATCCTCCAAAATGGCCGCAGTACGTATTTCCCATCTATTCACTTCTGACCGTTGCAACCGATTGATGCAATTATCTTATACTCCGGGAATTGGGGCGACAACCCGAGATTCGCCGCTCCCTTGTAGCTGTGATTTTCTCCGAGCGACACTCTGAGCTAATTTCTCTTCTTCCCTCCGACAGCGAAGCGCAGCTCTCAAGCTCGACTGGGCCAAGGTCACCAGCTCCCTCGGCCTCCGCGGCCAGACCGTCGTCTCTCTCCAGGCTTTCAAGAAGCGCAACGAGGACGCTCGCCGTAAGGTCCAGACCCTGTCCGAGCTCCCCACGACCGTCGACTTCGCCCAGTACCGCTCCGTCCTTAAGAACCAGGCCGTCATCGACGAGATCGAGAAGCGCTTCGCCGCCTTCAAGCCCGCCACCTACGATGTCTCCCGCCAGATCAAGGCCATCGAGGCTTTCGAGGTCGAGGCCATCAAGAACGCCGAGGCCACCAAGGAGAAGGTCGACCTCGAGCTCAAGGACCTCGAGAAGACCCTGACCAACATCGAGTCCGCCCGCCCCTTCGAGGACCTCACTGTCGTACGTGCAGCCGCCGGCCAGAATCGAGAAATCAAGATATGGAGGAATGCTGATGATGAATGCAGGACGACGTCGCCGCCGCCGAGCCCTCCATCGACGAGAAGACCTCCCAGCTCGTCTCCAAGGGCCGCTGGTCCGTTCCTGGATACAAGGTACGGTCACAACGAACCACGAACCGCAAGCCTCAGATTGCAACGGATGCTAACACCCTCTGCAGGAGAAGTTTGGCGACCTCTCGGTGCTATAAACGCGCTCGCCCCTCGTTTCCCTTTGTGTACTCTAGCAGCATTGTAGATAGGCGATCGGTCCCAGGGGAGGGAATCAACCCAGCGGACACTAATATCGACCTTGTGTACCAAGTCGTGTTCTACCTTGCCTCGAAGTTTCGTTTTCGCGTCTCGCCATTTTTTCCACCGTCGTGTTGTCATTCGGTTGAATTTTTCCGCTTCGGATTTGGCCCGCTTCGCTCTCTCGGCGCTAACTCTGAAAGGCGAGCTTGCATCAAAGATCTGATCCAACTCATGAGATTCTTCCCAAAAAGGCCTTCCAACAGTCATTGAAAAGTAGCACAGTGGTCCTTTTCCTTGTAATTAACCGGTAAGTCGAGGCTGTGCTTACCCGTCAGCGGCATTCCGGCACGCCGCATTCCTTCCGGGTAAACGGCATTCCGTCCGCTGGAACAACAACCCGTAATCACCGACTAGCCCCGCCGACAGCACGTCCGATCTCATCCAACTAATAAAGCCCATCATCGTCGCTCACAGCTGCCAAGAAGATTCCATCTCCAAACCTCCTGATTTTAATTCCACAGCCAGCAGCCACACATTCGCATTTAACCCAGTTGCTTTTCTAACTAGATTCAGGGTTAGCTAAATTGAACGCACAGCATGGATACCCTCAGTCACCTCGCCCTCAAAGAGGCACCGCCTCTTGACCCAGCCTGGCTCAAGCACGAAGACGAAGCAGGCCTAAACGGGCCCAAACCAGTCTTCGCTTCACTCCTCGACCGCCAGCCCGTCTATGCCGCTGACCGTAGACGCGTCAACGCAAGCATGCTTGTGCCCGGCGCTCCATACCACCACCTCTCGTCAATCTCAAGCCAATCCCTCACCGCCCCCTCAACTGTTGACAACTTCCAAATCCCGATCCTGCGCTTCTCTGCGGGAACTGAAGACCCCGACGTCGTGTTTGTGTATTACCACGGTGGTGGCCTCTTCGTCGGCGAAGCAGACAGTGAAGAGCTGTCCTGCAGACGGATCGCGGCAGAAATCCCCGGTGCGACGGTGTACTCCGTCGGCTACCGCCTCATGCCCACCAACCCTGCCTCGACGAGCGTGTCCGACTCCGTCGACGCCTTCAATCACGTCCGCTCCCTGCATCCCTCCAAGAAAATAATTCTCGTCGGCTCCTCCAGCGGCGGCCAGCTTGCGGCTACAATTTCGCAGCTCATGCCGCGGAGGACCGTCCACGGTGTCGTGCTCCGTGGTCCCGTCACAAGCGACGGCGGAACTTCTCTCGAATTCGTACCTGAGCGTTTCCGGGAGTATTACACCTCGGCCTCCCCGTCCTTCGTCACGAGCCTTCTAGGCGTGTTTACGCGCGCAGTGCCGAGAGACGGCTTGGACAAGCTGCCCCTCGAGGCCGAGACGGCCGAGTTGAAGGGCCTGCCGAGGACGTGGGTGCAGGTTTGTACGAATGACACGATTTACTCGGACGGGGTTTGTTATGCGGCGGCGCTGAGGGAGGCGGGCGTCGAGGTTAGGGTGGATGTCGTGAAGGGTTGGCCGCATACGTTCTGGATCAAGGCGCCCGGTCTGCAGAGGGCTATCGAGGCGGAGGAGGAGATGATCAAGGGGGTGAAGTGGGTTCTGGAGGGGTGATTTCGGTGATTGGGGTTGCGCGTAGAATCAGCGCGGTGATGCGCCGAGTTGTAAGCCATATGTTGATGCGAGAAACATGAAAGTTGAGACGCTCATTCCTACGATCCTGTTATCCAATGTCCGCTCTGGAATCAGTGACGGAAGAAGTGTGTAATATCCCATTTCAAGTGAAGGGCGAGAGCGTTAAGCGCTCATGGCGCGAGATGGTAGAAAGTGAATGCGTCAATTTGAGCGCGGTTCATGATTAGCCTGATGCCCCTCGATAAAAATACCCACGGAGAGGGGTAGTCTCATCTTGGCCCGTTTTGAGAGCGGCCACAAGAGAGTCCCTCTCCGAGTATCGTTTTATCTTGCATAATTGTAAGCAACTACGCCGAACGTGTTCTAGAAAGGCTATAGAGCGTATGACTTACGAGGCGTTCAACAAATGCCTGGTATGATGTCTAACTAGCCCGCTGTGCTTACTTAGCTGGCTTCCACATCGCCAGAAAGGACATGATGTGGGTGTGCGGGTCGGCCATAGGACCGCAGTCAATTTATGTTGGGGGCATGATGATGCCGCGGAGACAGAACGGAGGTTTTCTGGGCGTTTGGACCTCTCCCATGCCTTGAGATGGTTTACCCAGGCTCAAAGGTATTGGAGGGTCAGGACATCTGAAGGTTTTTCAATTTCATGTAAAGTCGAGCCGAGACATGTACGGTTTAAAAGCGGTAATCAGGCCCATAATCTGGGGGTCGAGCACGATACATCTGATGTGCCTGGACTGCTGCTATTTTGCATTCAAAGCTGAGAAGTTTCCATGCCGGCTACTAGGAGTCGATGTCGATATTTGGAACACATGGATGAGAGTCCTGGGCACGATGCTTGGGCATGTAAAATAGAGAATGAGCACTTTCTTGGTACCTTTTTTACTTTCCAAGGGGAGACTTTATATAGACCTCAATTGTACCAGGAACAAAGAACACAACCGGTGGTAAGGCCAGATAGATGTTTAAATATAATGACAAGGGACACGCATTTCAGGGTTGCTCATATTAATTTTGTCTATTCCTCTCTCTGTCTATGAAACAGGAAAGATGATGTAGACATACATATTCTTGTATGAAAAAGAAAGATATACATATATATATTTCAGGCAAAACTCAGCAACCAACAAGTTTGATTTATTGCCGAGATTGCTTGCTCTGGAGATTGACGTTCTGTAGATTGACGTAGTCAAGGTACACCGCCATCAGAACTTCAAAGTCTTCAGATCATAGAGATCAGAAACGAGGGAATATGATAGTCTTACTCAAAGCATCTCAGATAGTATTGAGATTTGGAATGTTTCGTTCGGTCTACCGTTTTACTGCTCCATATTTGAACCTGGGCATAATAAAGGAAGTAACACCATCCCAATCTTACAATTCCAAGGAGCAAGGCCAATCTTCCTTCTGAACGAGAAAATTCATGGAGAAAATTCATGGAGAAAACAGGACTACCATTAGCATGTGAATTAAGGACGGAGAAGTTAGAATAGAGCAGTAGAACCCTAAACTCAAAAGAGTAATGCTTCTGATTCACCGTGCCCAACGTCCACGCAAAACCATAGACAACAGTGTTCACGTACCTACTTCACCTCACAATTTCTCTCGAATTCCAAAACGCATTACTTCTTCAGTTGGGTCCCCTCTTCCTTCCTCGCCTCCTCAGGATCAGATAACTGAAAGGATAGATACTCACACATCCCAGTTGCCCAGTTTCTGGGTAATCACGAATTCTCACGTGTTCACTTTCCACTTACATCTCTAGACAAGTCATTTACCACTTCTTTACCCACGGTCTGTCTTAGTTCCTTCTCTTTGCGTGTTACGCAAGGAACAATCCCAATTGGGAAGTATTTTTCTACCTGTCATCACCTTCCGTCCTCCTCACTACCTTGACACACACACACCACACACACAGATACACACAATCCAATATCAAGTACCAGTTTTCGACTCAACCTTGAAAGCTTGACATAGCACACACAAAAAACAATCATCAGATTAATCATAAAGACCCATCCTCCACCACATAGCCGCTCATACCAATCGATCGTCATGGTCGGAGACGGTCGTCGTCGAGGCGGAGTTTACTCCGACAACGCGAAGACCATCCGTACCCGGGAGTACCTGAATAGCCTCTCTCCTGAGCGCAAGGAGGCCAGAACTCTTCGGTTCGGACAGTACCGCGCGCTCCGGACTGCATGCATCTCCCGCTCCCGTCGCGATGACTACCAGATGGAGCGCTCGCGTGACATCAAGCTCGCCATGCTTCGTGAGGCGTGCAATCAGGCCATCGAGAACCGGTTCGTAATGCCCATCTCATCTATTCGTCTTCCCCCGTCCGCTCAGCTCATTGCTGTTGTCCCTCCCGACTTCCCGTGTGTTTCGAGGAATACTCGAGAGAATCACTCTGACTGACATGTTTCAAATCGCAGCCGTAAGCGTGGTGTCACCATTGTTGACGTTCCAGTGGAGGAATTCATCGCACGCTTTCACGACAGAACCTTCGTCAATGTCATGAACAACATCAGCGGCCACCCACTCGTTAGCGACCCGTCCTCTGCCGGTCCCTCGGGCCAAGCCCAGAACGACAGCATGGACATCGACGTCTCCGCTCCTGGACTAGCCGGGAACCATAATCAGAGTTCCAACGAAGCTCTGCGGGGCAGTGAGACTAGCGGAACTCCCTTAGTCGCCGGCATCCAGGATGCCCCCGCCGCCTTCGCGCGCCTCGCTGAAGCTGTCGCAGATGTCGAGAATGTCCAGAGTGACCTCAACAACCAGAACAACAGCATTCTGGACGAGGTGACCGCCCTCAGCGAACAGCTCGGTGAGATGCAAGTCGCTCTCGCGAACCGGATCTCGTACACCAACTTCCAAACGCGGCTCAGCGCTGAATACCGGGACAAGCGCATCGCACTGTTCGAGGAGCACGGATTCTGATCAGCGCCTCACGTATTCGATATTTACTATTTCCTCCCATAAATTTTCCTACAAGCATAATTTTCTTTTCTTGGGATAAGAAATTCCCCACCAGCAACGGAGATACAGAACAACGAACGGGGTTCTGGAGAGTTGCAGGTTGCGAATGAAGGTTCGGGAGGACTGATGCTTAGGATAGTACGATAGGCTTTTATTTGATAGTGCGAACAAACTGATATCCGCCCACAGAACTTCAGGAATCACCTGATTCGTGAGACTTGAAATTGAATACTCAGAACAAGGACGAGGGCTTGCTAAAGACGTACGGGAGATGGTCTTTCGAAGCTAGGTCAATGGCTCCTTATGAGCATTCAACTTACTGCCCAGTCGTCGTAAGCTGCATGTCCGTTTTAGAACATCTTTATATCTTCACATTAACAGCGATTAGCTGGATATGGTTCATCATCCTGATTTGAGATGTGTTTTTACCAAATCCGAAACCCCATGAGAGCCGGTGAAATAAGAAATGAAGCAGCAAGAGAGTCCGCACCACCGGTGTATATATATGCAGCGAAGGGTTGTTAGCTTCTACGAAGATGAACTCATCTGTCGTATGAGTGTGACATGTCACGGGTTGAATCTGTCACTGAAAAGCGACGTAATAATGCACACTGTTGATGGGATGCGGGAAGAGCAAGAGAAACAGGCCCAAGCAGTTCATGAATAAGAAGATAAAGGTTTAGTGGTTCACATAAAAGTCACTTCGGAATATCGTCATGCATCGAACCCGGGGACTACGAGCGACGCCCGAGTCTCTCCAAAGCACCCAACAACGAGAGATGTTAGATTAAAGCCAGGAAGTTGGGACAACACCCCCTCCCCCCTGCATCAAGTCATTGGATCCTCCCGGTCCAATCGAAAGCAGGACCGCTGCACCCCCGGCCAGCCCAGCCCTTTCTCTAATCTCCGATGATCCACCGCACACACAAACGACTGCAAATTTTCAATTATTCCACTCCTCTGTGTTCCCAACAACATAATCCGGCTCTACGGCCAGTCACGACGTCCGCAAGAGATGCCAATCATCCATTNGCCGATGGTT
>MPGH01000117.1:41806-240000 GCA_001937105.1 Colletotrichum chlorophyti | reverse complement strand
AAATTCTCCGTTGCCATCCAGCAGCGTCGGGGAGCCGGGGGTTCGATTCCCCCTCGGCGCATTTCTTTTGACGGTTAGGATCTTTTCGCAGTGACGCGATGTCTTTTGCGTCCCTTATTTGTCGATTGTCGCTTTTGTCGTGGGTGGAGCAAAGTTGGGTTCTGCCGTTGCGAGTCTTGCCGTGTCACTGGCTCTGAGTTGTGTTAGGAGTCGGTCGGTTCGCTGTTGATATACCTTGACGATGATCCCCGCTCGGCCGGAAGACCAGAAGAATCATGGGGTTCTTCGCCTTGACGGTCTTGCCCTGCGGATCATCTGTTGTCTTCAATGACAACGTCTGTTTACTCCGTGGCATGATGTTCGAGTCAGGAGGATGAGATGCTCCGCTCAGGAGTCATAAGCCCCCGAGGTTGACGACGAGCAAGAGACTACGGTCTACTTCCTTATTGATTCATCCAGCCGGGGTGGTTAAATTGCTGGGACAAGGTCGTGAGTGCTGAAACGTGTCGGCTGCTTTCGAAGTGCTCGCTGACGGCACAAGCAGCCAGTTTCACTCCAATCACAAAATACCGTACAAGTCTTGAAAGCACATGGTATCCTATTCCAACTCCGTCGCTCATGCTCTAATATCATACACTATCCACCGTCATACAAGCTTGAACACCGACGTCTTCGAATACTCTCATGTCTCATGTCCTCTCCATATGCTCGCCGAATGCCATCTCCTCGTCAGATTCTCCCTTCCTCAGCTTCTCACCGGCGCCGCGCCGTCGGAGCATATCGCCATCATCACCGGCGTGCGCGCGCTTCAGCACGGCCTCCTCTTCCTGGGCGGCGTACTTGGCAGGCCGCTTCGAGGACGTGGCGTCCCGGTCGCGGAAGACGAAGATGTCGTGGTTCTCGCTGAAGAAGCGATCCACGTCCTCCAGAGAGCGGTCCGCCGTCTCCGGGTAGAAGAGGTAGACAATGGGGACGAAGGCGAAGTTGAACACTGTCCAGATGATGTAGAACTGCCAACCCAGAGAGGCGATTCCGGGAGGTGTGATCTCGACAACCTTGGCTCGTGTTAGCGTAGCCCGGAAAACTGCAAAGGAGGGGTTGGCTCAAGACCGTACCATGAAGTTCACGATCCAGTTTGTTGCTGTACCTAGGGCGGCGCCCTTTGTTCGCATTGAGAGACTGTTGATTTCGGTGGGGTAGAGCCACGGGACACCTGGGTTTGTAAGTTGACATGGACTAGCGATGCGGTACGGCGGGGGAGGGGACCTACCTTGCCATCCGATACCGAAGAACACGTAGTAAAGGAAGAAGAAGGCGATGGAGCCCTTGGCCCATTGGGCCTGCGTCTCCGGCGCGAGACCGGGGTGCTCGTTGTAGCGGATGCAGATCGTGATGACGGTGTAGCAGACGAACTGGCCGAAGGCGGCGTCTGTTTTACGTGTCAGTTTTCTTCTTCATCGTCCGACCAGTAGCGGGCTAGAATGACTTACACATCATCATCTTTCTCCGTCCCCACTTCTCAACGTGCGGAATGCCGATCAAACTGAAAAGGAAGTAGCTGACCGAGTTACACGCCGCCAGGAGACGAGCCATCCTGTTGTCCAGGCCGACGGAGGAAATCAAAACAGCTAGATGCTTGGTTAGTCTTTGGCTCGTTCTACACCCGTTGGTAGGAAAAAGAAAGGCATGACCGACTTGGAAGGTAGTAGCTGGTAACATTAATGCCGCTTAGCTGCTGCATCGCTTGCGTTCCGACACCAAGTATCAACCGGCGAACAGTGCCGGTACCGGCAGTCTCACCGGTCCGGCCCCGGAGGAGGTCGGACCACGGCACGCTGTTCTCGCGCTCATAGGCGACGGTCCACTGGATGTCCTTGGACTGCGTCTGGATGTAAGGGTCGTCGACGGATTTGCTCTCCAGGTCGGCGAGGATCTGCTCGGCTTCGGGAATGCGACCCTTTGCGATGAGCCAACTGGGGACAGATTTGTTAGTAGGCGACACCAAGAGCAAAGGAGAATGGGACGTACCGTGGGGACTCTGGGAGCCAAGGGACGGTGGCGTAGAGGATGAAGATGAAGAGGAACTGGAGGCCCAGCGGCACGCGCCATGAAGCCGAACCGCTAAGAAATGAGAAACCGAAAGTGACCCAATTACCTGTCATCGTTTCAGTCTCAAAAACCATACCGTCATACTTTAAAAAGTCGCGAGAACTCACTCATGGAGAATCCGAAAATGTTCATAATCATCTCGATGATGATCAACTTGCCTCTCCAGCTGGCCTTGCTCGTCTCGCCCTGCCACACGGGCGCCGTGGACGTGTTGATGCCGTTCCCGATGCCCGCGACGACGCGGCCGACGAACATCTGCGGGAGCCCGAAAGCGGCGGTCTGGAGGATGGCGCCGATGGACATGATTGTCGTGCCGACGAGGATGGTGTTCTTACGGCCCCAGCGCTCGCCGATCCAGATTGTGGAGATGGCGCCAAGGAAGCAGCCAATGTCGTAGATTGCTGTCACGGTACTCTGGAGCTTGTCGTTGCCGACGATGCCCATTGTGTTGAGAAAGTCGTCTGTCACGATCACGCCGCCGAAGACACCTTGATCGTAGCTGAGGGTACTCTGTTAGCTGTGACTTGGGGGGGGGATGCGAGGAAGGAGACTTACCCGAACAGTGTCATGTCTGTGGCGCAGGCGATGGTCACCCAAAAGGTGAGCCATCCACCCTTGAGGCCGAAGTACCCCATGGTCGAGAGTGTCACTGGGGATGGATGTTGGTAGTGTTGGTAAGTCGATTCGGTGTATGTCTATGGGGCCTCGTGGGTGTGGTTGAATGTTGGATTAGTCCGATCTCGTAGATCCTTCAGGTTCTGTGTGGTACGATGGCCCTGGCTGAACTAGACCAGATACCCTACATTTCAAAAGGGAGAGGAACGTCTTCTATATAAAAGATCAAGAAATGAAGCCGCCGTTCACACCCCGTACCCGCTTTTTCGTTGGGTACCCCAGACAGACAGGGAGGCACAATTGTCGCGATTGTTTCCGCCCTTTGGTACGGGGTGAAAGTGATAGCGGTGGATAACGGGCGATGTCATCGAGATCATGGTGCGGCAAGAACCCACGGGGGAGTGTTGTTGGGCATGTCACACATGGAGTAGGAACACTATGTGTGTGTGCCTTGGCCAAGTGATGGGACGAGATGGTTGCGCAACGTCGCTGGTATCGACGCTCATTCCAACGGGCCGAAAAGGCAGGGGAGGGGACATGAAGACCATTCTGTATACGGAGTCGACTTTGATGCGGGCAGGGATGGTAGATGGGATGAAAGATGTTCGGAGTCGTAACTGAGATCTGCGGGACCAGTTCAGCCCGCTGCACCCCGCAGAAGTGATCACCGTTACGTACCCATCTCAGATGCTCTTTGTCTTGCCAAGGAATCAAGATCAAAGGCGAAAGAAGAGTCAGTCGTCTAGTTGATCCCTGGAGGGACTCTCGATAACCAGCCGCAGGGGAGTACAGTTGCCAACGAGGGTGGGAGAAAGGGGGAAACGTTTTCCTGACGTTGACTGGCGGGTCCAGCGCGCCATGACGTCGTCCGGTCCCGCCGCGGCTCTGAAACGGGGCCTGCCGGGGTGCCGGGGACCGGGGGTCGTCGTCGTAGTCGAAGCTTAACCTGCGCTAGCCCGTTGTAGCGTGACGTTGAGACGGAATTCGGTGAAAGGTCGTCCAAGTGAAGGGGGCGGGACACTAGTCATTTTCTCTCGTGCTTCCAAGATTTCAACGAAATTTCTGCCTGGCGTTGACGTCGACATTGGAAAGTGAAAATCAGCAACCTGTGAGAGCCGAGACAACATGGAAAACAGCCAAAAGACGACACACATGGCTTGAGAGAACCAACCCCTGAACTCACCGAGGTGACATTCGCCGAGAATGGTCCACCGCCAATGATAACATCTCAACAATGCGCACGAGGGAGCTGGTTTCTTACGAACAAACACGCGCAACACACGTCTGGTCCGCGTCGCGATTATTTCATCTTTACCATGCTGCATTGTCCTCGTGGGGTTTCTGGTGGACACGACGTATGCGCTGTAGAAGACAGAAACCCCTATCGGACCGATAATCCATCCCCATCGGGCCTCGGAAGCATTGACGCGTGGGGTTGCCACCTCTTCTCCTCTCCGTGTCAGTCTGATGTTGCTAAGTATGTTTTGATGGGACTCTCCCTCCGAGAAGACTGTTTTGAGAAGTCGGAGAAATTTGGGGAATGTGCCACACATGCTGTCATCCGCCCACATGCCTACCCTCGTGTTGAGGCTCTGCCGAGGGAACATGGCTGCTCCCGCGGGTGTTGGCTCGGCGAGTCTCCGGGGTCTCGGACCTGACGATGAGCCTCCCGCGTGTAATGTAGCTCGCGCTCGTCAACTTGATTCTGGTGAAGGCCGAAACTCAAGCCGAAGGATGCGGCATCCGGATAAGTGTCACAATTTCAACCCGTAAGTATATTTTGCCCGTCATCTAACACATAAGAGTGGAGATTAATTCCATCGCCGAAGACTGTTTTCCCCAAGACTCCTTGAAAGTCAAAACCGGTCAGTACCATCACATAGAAAGAAACTCCTCAACAGACTCCGCCGGCCCGATGAATTCGACGTATCCATCCGGTCTCACTATGGCCAAGCCGGCCGTAGTCTCGAAGCCGTACCGCTTGTGCAGCGCGCCATCTGCGTCTCTGAAGCCCTCCTTACCCATTTTCTGCCCGCCGTAGATCTTGACCGTCTCCCCCTTCTTGAACCTGCCGTCAGTCACAATCTTCTCCTCCGCGTCCTCCATAGCCTCTTCGTCCCCGTCCAATCCGGAGAACAGCAAAACGGTATGCGCCGTGGCACTCATTAACCCTGTCAGCCACTTCCCCTTCTCCCCCCTCTCGTCCATAAGCTCACCGTCGGGCGCCCGGAAGCCCCCCCGGACGGGCCCCTCGAAACCTGCTGCCGTGCGTACGATGGAGCTCCGGCGATACTTGATGCCAAGTTGTGATATGAATCTGAACATGCTCGACCGACGCGTGCTGCTGTTCCAAACCATCGGCGCGATCCAGGGAAGCAGAAAATTCCGCACGTGGGTAAAGAAGAAGTTTTGCGACGCCACCATGGTGAACATGCGATCCGCACCGTTGAGCACGTGTTGACCAACGGGGTGTCGCTCCTCGTGATACGTGTCCAAGAACGCGTCCGACTTCTCTCCGCGTAACACCGCCGCCATCTTCCACGCCAGGTTGATTGCGTCCTGGATCCCAGTGTTCATCCCCTGCCCGCCGGCAGGTGAGTGAATGTGAGCCGCGTCGCCCGCCAGAAACACCCTCCCCTGACGGAACTTATCTACCGCACGACAGTTCCCCCGGAAGCTCGTCAGCCACTTCGTCTCCAGGATCTCCACCTTCTCCCCCCCAACCTCCAGGACGAAGTCCTCAATCTCCTTGGCGTCCGGGTCGCCCGTGCGCTTGCTCCATCTCGACCTCTCGCCCACGATGCGGACGTAACCGTCCTTCAGGGGGAAAATGCCCATGACGGGGCCCCCCACGAAGAGGGAAACGCGCTCGTGGTCGTAGTTGCCCTTGATCTTAGCATCGGCGAGCATGAGAAGCTGCGGGTACTGCGCGCCCTCGAACGTGACGTCCGTGCAGTGCCTTACGACGCTGTGCGCGCCGTCGCAGCCAACGACGAACTTGGCGGTCACGACCTCTTCTTCGCCTCCCCTGACCAATGTCGCGCGCGCCGTCTCGCCGTCCTGCGTGATGTCTTTCGCCTCCACGCCACGCTCAACCCTGCCGCCATATACTTCGAGCTGCCGCAGCAGAGCAGCCTCGGTGTCGACCTGGGAGATCCACAGAGGGAGCGGGAACTGGGTGTCGTCGAAACCGTTTTCTTCGAATGTGACCGTCAAGACGTGGCGCCTGTTGCAGAAAAGTTTCATCCCGGGGCTCAACCTTCCGTTGGCTAGGAGGGCGTCGGCGACGTGCGGGTGGCGGTTGAGGAGCTCCTGGGAGCGGGATTGAACGGCCAGGGCGCGGGACTTGTCTAGACGGGCCTCGAGCTTGTCGATGAGGCGGAAGGGAATGTTTTGAATTGAGAGTTCGAGGGCGAGGGCCAGGCCTGTTGGGCCGGCGCCGACGATGAGGACGTCCGTTGTGCTCATGTTGTTCCTCTCTTTTTCGGTGATGTGTGGCAATCGATGCCGGCGGCGGCTTCAACAGTAAAGGAATCTATCGATGAATCGAGGGAGAGACGGCCACTGGCCCAGGGTACTGACGGGAGGTAGGCCAGCAATTTAAATGCCATTCTCTGCCCGCACCACCTCGTAGTCGTAACGCTAAAAGACCATTCGGGCAGCTCGACACACTTTCAGAGTTCCCATTGCCCGACATCAGCTCAATCAGCCAGCCGAATAAGCCTGCTATTCGCCCCGAGTTTCGTGCCATGCGTATTTTCGCATGGAACTCTCCGTCGCTCACCTTTGAAGCTGCCCGGGGGGCAAAGATTTAAGGTTTGAAGGTTTGGGAGGGCAAGAGAAGCTCACCCTAGCCCATCTGTATGCTCACCGAGGCGAAGAACGACGGCGCGCCCCGGTTGAAGCGCTGGGATGGGCGGACATTGATGCCTGGGTGACGTGATTCTTTGCCCTGGAGTGTGATACTTTCTGAGGCGAAGAAACTGTTCGAGGTTTCGTCCGCTTTACCTATTTCGGGCATTGAGTTTGGTTGCGATGATGGAAGGATCAGGGGTCAATGGACGCGAGTAGAGACGGAGAGATTCAAGGCATCATTGATCGGTCACCTGCTTAACCGATCCTCCAACGTAATGGCTTAACCAGGGTTCAGAATACGACCATGGGATTTCAAGCCCGTTGGTTCCCAAAGATCATCAGGAGGTTTGTGCGACGAATCTTTGTGAGTATCTCTTGGCCGGGTAATTGATTACACTGCGAATGATGCTGCCGTGGTTGACTCTGAGCTTCCCCTTTATGCCTTTAGACGGGTTGTTTCACCGCGCTTTTATGCACATGGGGCGGAGGCTGTGTTTGGAAGACTGAGCGCAAGCTTTTTCTGCTCTGCTTTACTGGGTTGTTGTTGGCCACCGTTTGGATGGATGGGGCTTATTTGGGAGCGAGGGTCCTCGGGTCCGACATGATCAGATGCTCCGACTTGACGTCTGCGGTTCTCAACCTTTACCTCATAGCACCCAATGACCCTTGCCAGTTGCGGCTATGATTGGTCCTTTTCCTATGCATAGGAATATTCGTGTACCCAACTTGGTACGTCAGGCAATCGTTCATCAGCCGAGGTCTGTGCATGCATATGCGATAATGCGCTTTTTCGATTTGTTCTGTCTGCCTGGAGAGGCTGTCATGATGATGACGACCGCCCTTCGATATAAGCATGTTTGACAACAAATAGGCCAGAAAGGGAGCCAACAGTGCTGGTAGCGGATTCAACCGAGAAATTTTCTCGAGGTTGAATCGTTCAAGCAAGGTGTTCGGGCAAAGCTTGATCTAGAGCTTGGATTTTGACCCATTGTATCACCCGTTTTCATGGCGCGAGTACAAGGGCCACTTTGAGTAGCTAGAAGGGAACAAACTCGTTTAGAACCGGGATGTAGCCAATAACCACAATGTTTCAACATGATGCTCACAAGAAATACGGATTGACGAGGCGTACTGACATGAGAGATGCCATCCTGCCCCTCGTCGTTGCAGATGATGATAGCGCGAAGGCTCGTGCATGAAGTTTGGTCATGACTACGTTATCAAGTGATCTAGGAAAGGAAGCCGGAAAAGCACATCCGTAGCGAGCTGAAGATGCCAGAATCAAAACCGTAGTCAGGGGACGATGTAACTCATGGAGAATGAGATGTAAAGTAAACTCATGATGTACAAAAACTTGTCTCGTGAAAGTTTTCAGTGCCAATACAGTTGGCTTTCTACATTAAGATTCAGAAAATGTCTATTTGCGAGTAATGTCCTAGACGTTGAAGTCGTGTAACTTGGGCTTCGTAACTAGCAATCTCAAGCAATTTTTGGTATGTTGGATGAGGTAAGGAGCTCTTGCCAGACAGAAAAGAGAGGAACGGATAGCGAACTATTCGTTCTGGATTTGACTGAGGTAGAAGGGAACTCATCGGGGCTGTATATACAGCTCCTCATGAATGTTCCCTGCCGTCTCATCTCCAAGCCTTGTAGTCTTGAAGTACTTCGGATTCTCAATTCCGCTCCCACACCGCTCTCGACACCCGACAGTTTCTTCGATAACTATAGTTAAACTTCGGACGTGGAAATTCGGTGAATGCCTTTTTATAAACCCCTTCAGACTCCTCCAGTGCTCAACTTTTATACATCGCACCCAACTTTTTACCTCGCTCTCATACCCAAATCCTTACATCAGCAATGAGAACCGGGTTTTCAACCGCGAGCCATGACTGGGAACAGGAGAGAAACGAACGCCTCTCTACCCCGGTCAAAGTATCACAGAAAGTGCGAGTACTGGGCTTTTGAGCGGCAAGGCGGCTTGGGCTTGGCGGCTGCGGCCAGACCGAACCATACTGAGCGAAAGCCATGAGGACGTAACTCGTAATTATCCCCCCTAGGAGGCAGCAGCTCGAAACCGCCGAGCTAGCGTGAATGCATAAGATCAATCAAGACGGGTCTTCACCAAGGGAAGTGAGGTTTTCTGAGGTTTGGGTTACTTTCGAGCAAGGGGGAGTCGTTGGCGGGAGCCTGTCTGTGTATGGAGGAAAGATTGACTTACTAGCTAAGAACAACGACCCATGACCGAGATTTATGTCGCTCGTATCGAAGTGAGAATTGGCGAAACTCCTAGCCCGGTCATTGTCCAGTGCCAAGATGCTGTTGGTAGAACTTGAAAGGACGATTTGGACTTGGACTTTGAGAGGACGATTGCTGCTGATCCGCCAGGATTTTCAAAGGGGACGATTAAGATTTCAGTGTCCTGAATAGGAGGCCAATAAACTGTACTTAATAGAGGTTGTCTAATGAAGACGAAGTTACAACTAACAATTAACCGGCGAACAGTCTTGTAACAACTTCATGCTCCTATGCTCCATTCGCAACAGACCAAAGGAAATCCGACCCCCCGAATTCCTGCATCAAGGGTCTCTGCATAATCTGTGTTTTGTTACGTCTTGATTGATGGGGAACAACCAAGCCTAATAAAGACACAATCCTCGGTCCGAGTTCCTTAATTGCACAAAGACAGCATGACAGTGAGAAACTGACAAACATGTGGTCACCTTGACACAAGGCGCAACTATGGGACAATGGTCTTAAACAGACACAACGGCTTGGTTTCCAAGGTCTGCTACAGATCATGAATAGTGGCTTTAAATCGCCACAATAGCTATACTGCAACATACGAGAGGCTAATCCCGCGTATAAGACAGACCTTCACATCCAGCCTAGACTTCACCGCTCCACAGATAATAACAACAATAACAGAAAAGCATTGTAAGCAACCTTGGAAGACACCAATAGCAAGAAACTCCGAAAACCCCCAATAATGTTCGTACAATACCTCCTCACCCTTCTGCTAAACATCATAGGGTTCTCCCTCCTAGCTCACTGGAGCATCCCTGAGCAACACCCCGTCCCGGCCATCGAGCTCCTTCTAACCGTCCTTGCGACACTCTTCCTCGTCCACGCGGGCTTCATCCCCATCCTCCCCGGCCAAGCGCCCAACCTCACGACGTGGGAGCTGCTCCTCCCGCCCATCGTCCTCCTCGCGCCCATCATCCTTAGCTACATCCACCTCCACGACCCCACGGACGTCCTGTCGTACATGGTCGCGGTGCGCTGCTTCATCGGTAGGTTCGTCCTCCTCTGCTGGGCCGTCGCGCGGGTGCCGGTTCTCCTGGTGTTCATGCTGCGGTTTGCGTTCCTCGGGGTGTTTGGAGCGGTGACTTACTCGCTGTATCGTAGACATTCTGAGAGATGAGTCTGACCCCGATGGGCTGTGTATGAGAATAGTTGAGCTCGGCTAAAGACCTGACCGAATACAATATCGTTTGGGAGCATCAATGCTGGACCATCAGGCTGCGCTGCTGCTGGATGACAACGCCCTCTTTGCCCCTTTTACGAGAGCAACCGGCTCATTCCACATGTGCCTCTGCAGTGAGTATCCGCTCACATTTGTACTATCCCCAGTTCGATCTCTAGACGGGAACCAGCCCCACGGAAGCCTTCTTTACGACAGTAATCTCGTGCACTCGGCTCCAGATTTTTAGATATACGTACCATTAAATTCACTGTTTCCCAAGAGTGCCACTTGCGATGAACCAATCTACCCCTGCCCCGTCTTCACCTTGATAAAGCTCCGGCGTTTTTCCCCTTCCTTTTACCACAATTGCTCTTCGCTCCCAATAAAAACACCCAAGGCCTTGCATTTCATCTTTTGACAACCATTAGATCAAGTTTGTCTGGGTGGCTTAGCTCACATCACATCACGGCCAACCATCTGTTGCGGCTCCGCCAAAGCAACATGAACATCGCCAACATGGGCCGTTACAACTCCAAGGTCTCTGTCGAGAAGCGTACACTCCCCGACGGAAGAGAGCAGCTTTATTGCGAGAGACCTAGTAGACGTAAAGCCTCGAACAGGCATGTCGCCGCCCAGTTTCCATCCCCATGCGCCCCGTCCCCCTACCCCGTCCTTCACGCACGAGACTAACCGACCCAACAGTGAAGAATCCTACCTCAAAGCCACCGCCCCCCAAAACGCCCCAGCCTCCTACGGTCTTGACGCATCCGACGCGCAGGCTCGGCACCGAAGCACCCTCCGCATCGGCAAAGCGCGGGTGCCTATCGTCAACCCTGGCGTGATCATCCACGGCGGCAATATAAACATCAACCTGAATACCGGCTCAGCCGACCCCCACACCGCCCGCCGCGGAGCGACGATGCGGATCCACTCGTCGGCGACCCGCTCCGCGACCCCCGAGCCCCGGGCCGCTCCGTGCAGCGCCGTCCCCTCCACCACCTCCACGCCCCCGCGGCAACGGCACTGCGTACACTCAGTCTTGGCTCCCTCAACAGCCCAAGGTGACATCCGAGGCCGCAATACTGGACTGGCGCCGCCGCCAAGAGCATACTCAATGGAACGCCGCAGACGCGAACGTCGGCAGTGCCGCCCCGACGGTTCACCAGGGGAGCTGGGTCTCCCAGACGATCCAGTCCGTGACGGCGGAGCAGCTCGCCATCCTGGATTCCCTCAACCATTCGCGATCCAAGCCGTTCGGCGGATTCGCTGGGGGCAAAGAACGCGTCTGGGAGGCGCAGGACCGACGCAACCGACACCCCGTCAACCGTAAGCGCGACATGGCCACGGGGCGCGGTGCACCTCCGCGTCCACTTCGCCCCGGAACCGCAATACTACGACCCCCCCAAACGGAGACCTACCCTCCCGCCGGCCCGATGCTCGCCACGACCATCGCGAAGCCTACCGTCTTCACACTTCGCGCCCCCGAGCAGCGGGGGCACGCGCGACGGCCGAGTCCGTCGCCGAGACGGGTTTCAGCGTCAGGACCTGGGTCGACCGGCTCAGGAAGGGCGGCTCCTCGAAGTGAATGATTGAGGGGGGTGATGGTTAGACAGTGTATGCGACACTTTGATCCGGGGCGTTTCCGCTGCTTTAAAAAAAAACCTGGCTCGCAGGGTGTTAAGTGTGGTTTGGAGTAAGCACCGGGTAAAGCGTCACGGGCCGGCCCCCCCAGATACTCATCTCCATCACACCACGGCCGAGACAACCACGAGAACGATGAATCGCCAAACGTGCTTCGTGAATTATTTTTCATTATTTCTCTGCACGTTTCTCGTGCAGAAGGAGACAGGATGAAGATGGAGCGGGAGGGGTGGTAATCTTTCCGAGTCGAAACACCACAGACGAACCATGGTAGAAAATACAATGAACAAAGAGAACGCTTCTTCGTGATTCATCTTGATCCCGTGGTATACAGAAACAACAAACAAGACAAAGGGAAAAGGCAAAAAAAAAAAAAAAACACAATTTCCTCCCACAATCGACACCGTAAACGCCTCTCATGATACATGTAAAAGGGTCCGTAAATAGCCCGTCTTTGCCTGCCCGCCTCGCTCAAATGGACAAATCCCGCCGCCAGCCCCTTTTTTTCTCTATCCCCAGGGTCATCCCCGAGACGCAAACATGCAGGCCATTTCGACCACCCCGTTCATATGCCATTTCTGATTTTTTTTTTTTTTTTTTTGCGGTTTTTCTTGTTTCCTTCTTCTTCGCGAGACGATAAGGGACCTAGGACCAGAACGGCTCCTCGACCTGCGCCCTCTGCCAGCGCTGCGCCTCGGCGAGCCTCTTCTCCAGCTCCTCGTTCTCTTTCCAGAGCTGGCTGTTCTTCTTCTCCAGGTGCAGGATGTACTCGGTGGCCTTGCTCAGGATGGTGGCCTTGTTGAGCTTCCGTGCGGGCATGAGGCCGCCGAGCTCCTCGACGACGTCGAAGGGCTCGTCGGCCTCGGCGGCGGCGGCGTGCGGGTTCTCCGTCTGTTGGACGACGCAGCGCAACGAGGGCACGGCGTCGCGGAGGGCGACGATCTTCTCGTTGATGTTGACGCGGTAGCGCTTCTCGATCATGTTGTGCGGGTTCTTGGAGGGCTCGGTGTGTTTTGTGCGGCGCGCGGGGGGCTCGGGGGAGGCTTCGTCGGAGTGGGAGGAGGTCGTTGTCGAGGATGAGGACTTGCGCTTGAGGTCGTTGCGGGGGGATGTCCGCGCCGGTTGTTGGGGGCGCGTCGTCGGGGCTGATGGACGAGGGGACTTGGGCTTTTGTGTTTGTTGTTGCTGTTGCTGTTGCTGGGAGGAACGGGCCGGGGCGTCGAGTGTCTGGAAGAGAGGCTGGGTGTCGTTGATGCCCTCACGGCCAAAGGCCACAGCGTCGGACATGAGGTCGGCCGGGTTGGCGGTGGGGCTGAGGGTGAGGTTCTGGGACAGGAAGGACATCGGGCTGCCGAAGGCCTCGCCGTAGAAGACGTCCAGGTCTGGAGAGAGTGTGGGCTTCTCAAAGTAGGCGGGCCAGTCGCTGCCGGAAGGTAGCTGGAAGGACGATGCCGGGAAGACGGGGGAGACCGGGGAGCCGCGGGACGGGGCCGAGTCGGCGCTGAAGTCGGCTTGATTGTCGTAGAAGGAGAGCGGGGAAAGCTCGGGTGGGCTCTGGGGCGGGTGTCAGTCAATGGTCCGACGAGGGTGTGTGAGAGAAAGATGAATGAGTGTGCGTGAGACGAATCAGTGAGGGTGAGAGAGAGTCAAGGATGCTCGTGTAAGTCGAGGAGGGGAGCCAATTGGTCCAAAGACAAGTCAAGGGGGACAGAAAAAAGAAAAAGAAAAAGAAGAAAAGAGGGAGCGAATACACACCATTGACTGAGGCATCTGAGGTACTTGATAGAAGTCGAAGGATTGTTGTTGGGCCATGGTGCGATTCATTGAGGGGTTTCGTCGGTGAAACTCTGTTGCTTCGGGGAATGTGGGATTGGTTGGATCTGACGATGAATTGCTTCCGGTAGTTGGAGAGTGAGAGGAAAGTGGCGTTACTCAAGTTGAGTCGACGAGGGCTAGCCCAAGGTGTGTGTAGTTGAAAGTGCCGATGGCGAGAGGTGTGTGATGTTACTCCTGGTCGAGACTGATGGTTCGAGCGTGGACAGGCAATGTGGGAGGTGGGGAGACAACAGACGGAACATGAAAGCTATATACTGTACTAGACAAGTGAAGACGAAGAGGGGAAAAAACAGTCATGGCCGTGGTTACATGGGAGGAGCCGGGGTAGAGCTCCGGCCGGGATGCGGGTATGGGTGGGCTGGCGAGGATTTGGGGGTGATGGTAAGGCGGGCGCGGGTTGGAACCGGGAGCAAAACTGGCGATGAAGGGCCTCGTCATACGACAGAGCCATGGGCACGGGGTGGTCGAACTAGAGCTAATAGGAAATGTGACCAAAAAAAAAAAGGTACGGACAAAAGACACAGTTAGAGAGGGAGAGAGGGAGAGAGACGAGAATGCCCGAGGCTGATGGTGTTGGCCGGGGGGGGTGAGTGCAAGAGGGTCATGGGTGTGTTGAAGTGTTGATGGTGCGGGCGGACGGATCCGACGGTGCCAACGATGGAAAGACTGATGATTGACATAAGATGTGCAGTGGGGAGTTTCTTTGACACATGCACGAGGGAGGATCCCAGGACGGCTCTGGGTGCGTGGGTGCTTGGGTGCTGGAAGTGTGAGGAGAGAAGCGGTCCATACAGATGTCGTGCCTGGCATGGCTGGGTAGGCTCTGCTAGCCCAAGGAGACCCAGGGATTCAGGGCTTAGAATAGGGGCATAGCACCACCGGGTGGCCACTCGACCTTTGTCGTCGGCGCGAGAGTGCTGTGCATGCCGCCGGGTGGGTACTATGGGAGTACGTAGTAATCATACCTACCTACCTACCTGCCTACCTCGTACGCATGTTGGATATGCGAGTTGCTGTGCGAGTTCCTGTAGTGCGTCGACTATGGTAGCTACAGAATGCGCATATGTAGTGCATGCACTACAGTACGGTAAGGTAGTTTGATAGGAGAGGGGATGGGATGAAGGGACCACTGGCAATACCGGCACCAACGCATCCACGACCCTTCGCAGTAGCAGAAAAGAATCTTTGCGTGTAATGGCAGGTATTTCCTCGGGCTTCATGAGCACAAGCCGGGCAATCACTTGTCCTGTGCGCGTACCGTCCCCGTCCCCGTCCCCGTCCCCGTCCCCGTCCCCGGGCGTAGACCCGGTATTACCGACCTGGCCCCAACGGGAATAAAGAACGCTTGAGGGCCTGACTGAGTGAGACGTGCAAACCCAGCTCGCCAGGCAGAGGGCAGGGTAGAGCAGAGCAGGGTCAAGGGTGTGGACGTGCAAATCCCGGGACCGGGGGGTAGCACAGGACGAGATGGAAAGAGAATAGAACGATGGAGGGGCAGCTCGGGAGCTTGGCGGTAGAGGGCGAGGGAAGCCGCCGGCAGCTCATGCGGCGCGCTGGCCCTTGGTTTGACTAAATTACAGGCATGGGCCATGGCTCATGGTCAACCGATGAGGCCACAGTCCCATCGGAAGCGAGCGCTTCGTCGCGACTAACTGGCAGAATGGTGCAGAAAACACCGTCATCCTCTCGCATAGCATCTGACCATCGAGGCCCCGGGAGGTGAGGCGTGGTATTTGTTGTGAGGGGATTTAGTTACTGGCTGGCGGGGGGAAATGTATTTTTTGTGACGGCTCAGAAATCTTGCCAGTTTGAACATGTTGTCGGCCTTGGTTCGTGTTCTGTCCATCTCGTGCGATGGAACGATGTGATCTTGGACCAGAAAACAACGACGCCGCCCAACGCAAAGGATCAGCGGCCCAAGGGAGTCCAAGCCTGTCAAACTCGAGCCCTAAGCACCGAGCCGTCGACCAAGAGACACAGGACCAAGATCCCCGTACAGGCTGACCGAGATGGAGGGAGGGGAGGGGAGGGGAGGAGGACCATGCGTTGTGAAAGGTGACAAGTCTGGACGTCAAGCATTACCTAATTGGCGGACGGGGCCGGTGAAGGGCAGCGATCCGAGTCCGGGATCGAGATGAAAAGGGTAATTCAGATATCGTTTTCGTGTTTGCGCCGGAGTCGAGGTGTGTTTGACGTGCAGGGCGGATGGGAGATGGGCAGTGAAGTGGGCACTGACGTCGTTTCTTCAGCATTGGTTTGTTTCTTGATAATTAGTTGATGCCAGTCGGATGAGGAACCTCTTTTCCCTTTTGTCCTTCCTTGCTGCTTGCTGACGACTCCTGATGTTGCTGTTGTTGCTGCTGCTTGTTGTTTCTGCAAGCAACGTCCGTTTAACAGGGTAGGCCAGACGGGGCAGGACAGGGAGGGCATACTACAACTACCTTATAGGTACCTTGGTACTCTTGTAGTACATTAGGTAAGGTGCCCTAGTAGAGCAGGAGCAGAGAACAATCGAGATCTCAGGGTCCCTTCCCTGCCATGTAATTCACTACGTACCTAGCATACTCCGTGTAGTTCAGGTACCGCACACTTTCCGGACGGGACCGGCGTTTGGGCCCAAGGGGTGGAAGGCCATTTCCCATGTGCGCGCTGAATCAAGGTCAACGTCTTGAATGCGCCTGTCATCTGGGGTGATGATGTAGCTTTTGATTTTGATTGTGATTACGAAGCTGGGTGATGAGTGTTGACGCCTGACAGCGGTGCGAGGAACGGCCAGGTTGCTCAGTCATAGCCCGATATTGCCCAAATTGCCAAGATGACTACAACGTACACAGAGCTTAGGGGACCTCTACGGAGCCGAAGGATTTCGGGTTGATGAAAGGAACTCCGACGAGCCATCTGTAGGTCCCACGGCTTTTTCATTTCGTTTAGGGTTAGCCGTACGGTCATTCACCGTGGCCGCATCGCCGCATCGTGTGAGCCATTGTGGTTTACTGGTGGTGGGTGGGAACTTGAGCCAATGGCGGAGGCCGGGCCGGGGTTTGGTGATGAATGATCAATCCATCGGAAAAAGTCTGCCAGCTCTCGCTAAGCTAAACGAAACAACACCAGACACCTTGGCTAATGCGATGCGTGGATGCGTACCTTAGTGAAGGGACGAGGACTGTCGACGATTGTTGTTGGTCGATTGATGGGAGACGAGAGACGGAGGGAGTGGAACAGCGAAAAGAGCGAACATGGACAGGGGGCGCAACGTAACTGCCTTCTGCCCTGGTGGACATGCCAATTACTTTTTTTGGTTCGAGAAAGAGAGAAAATGGCCTGATTTCACTGCAGTGTCGAACGGCGTCGACCAACAGCTCATGCCCCAGAAGAATCGAACGAGGGGCCGGCCGAGACCGGGGCCGACGACAGGGCCCTGTTAACGCTGCAAGTATCTTTCCTGCCAATTCGCTGCGAAAAGTGACCTTTCCGGCATCCCACAACGCAGCTGGGAAGGTCATCCACGCATATGTACACTCCCCGACTGTCCCCGTGCTCCTTTTGATTTTTTTTTTTTTTTTTTCCAAATCGGCGTGTTCTCGATCCATTTCGTCAATCTCTAATTCCACGTTGTTCCTTTGGCCTTTTCTCCTTCCCCAAACGGATCTTTGCTCTAACCTTGCCTCGGAACGAGGGTTATTTTTACTCTTACTGTTACTTTTAATTTAGTTTATTTCTTTACAACATTGTCATTGTTGTTATTATTTCTGGTGACGACATGGCATCCACCACTTGCAGCTAGTACTCATTCGTGTTTTGGCATGTGCGTACTTCACCTTCCCTGCCTTCAAAGTATACTTTACCTCATAGATCAGGGTGAGGAAGCCTATCTCCGTCGTTCACTGCAAACTAATCTGGGTGTCTTGATCTCATCTCACCACAAGCCATCCTCACCGAGCAACCTCTCTCTCTCTCTCATTTTCTCTCACTCACAAAAAATCAAACCAACGTGCATCGCCACCAAATGCATCTTTACATCAGTTATGAATGCGCCGAGTGCTGATCAACACACCGGAGACGGAATACGACGTCCTTTTCCCTGCCTCGCCGTGCCCTATGCATATCCTCCATTTCTCCTCATCTCCATCCTTCCCCCTTTGTCAAATCCTACCTTGACCCCGACTCCATCTCGGTCTGGGCGTGTCACTCACCTAACCTCCCTCTGCCACAGTACATTACAGCGATGCGAACAACAAGTGTCACATTTCAACTTCAACCACTCGCCAACCTGACAACGAGCAACGGCTGAAGCAGAGCAGAAATAATGTCTGGACCGTCCCCGTTGCCACTCGTTGCCGACGCCTGTATCCTTTTCTGAGGAGAAACCTGCGTTGATCCACATATCTTCGGTACCCCCTACCTCACTCACACCTCACTGCTAAGTTTTCGCGTACTCCAACGACCTCGATACGGTCCATACACGGCTTCACAGTACTGCAGAGGACAGGGAACTAGGCTCCCCCCCGCCCCCTCCTCTTCCAAGCCCCGAACTTGTCGCTTTCGTCGCCTGCAGCGCACCAACGGCCAAGCAACGTGAAGCAAACTATTGCCTTCATCCGAGTCTATCGCAAATTATCCAATGGACCGCCCGGACGGATTCAGTATCCCGAAGCCCCCCACCCCCCCGGCCGTCCTCACATTCGCCGGCACCACGAAGAGCAAGATCCAAGCCTTGGCCTTTGTCTTGGAGCTATCACTTTTCTGGACTTGCCACTGCTCACATTTCCCGTGGAAAATCATTCGCCTATTTCCCTCCTCCTATTCGCGGGTGCCATTCCGCACGAGGCTTCACCTGCAGCCTGCAGCATCTGAGCAGGAGACACACTGGACCCTGCAGTTTTGACAGGACGGGAGCGGGAGTCTAACCTCAGGAGACGAGTTTGCACCTTTGATTAGGCCTCACCATCTGATCCCACATAGTTCGTCTCGTCCACGTCCAGGGCAACTTTTTTTTTCTTTCTGCGCAAACAAGTGCCACCGGCTATATGCATTTCCGAATGGGCCAATTCATGACCTCGCTAGGTTTTTTTTTTTCTTGCTGCGCGTCGTGGAACTTTTGTGACCAAGCTCCACGTCTCCTGCAGTTCGCTGGCTTGGGTAGGCAAAAGGCCAAAAACACCCAGTTTTCCCCAGTCAAGCCTTGCAGCTTTCGCTTGGAACATGACGTGGCGACGGCAATCCCCATTCCGAGGTCTTGACTGTTCCAACAATCGCTGTCATTCCACTGTGACAGAACCCGAAGAATCCGAGACTGGTTGGAGGATCAAGCGATCCCATGAGTATCTTTGAGCAAGCTGCCCGGTGAATAGTCGCTGCCTCTTCTCACGTGCGTTTGACATTACTATTGCCATCTTGTCGCTCGACTCACGATGAATCCGCTAGAGTCAGACAGCATCGTCGGAAGACCAAGGCGAATACTATATATCACCTCAACTGGTCAAGAAAGGACCAGATACTGCTCTGACCACACCGTCAATGTCACTTACCAAAACCACCTAGCAGCTTACCCTCAAGATTCTAGGAACCTTGGCTTCGAATCATGCCAACCGCCAAGGACGCCAAAAACGCCAAAGCGGAGCGCCCTCCGGCGCCTAACAAAGACGACATCCACACAAGTACTATCGACACGAACCCCTTCCCCCTGGACATGACCCAAGGTATGCTGACGCGCAAGGCTCTTCCGCCCTTCAATCTCCATCGGACCGTCAGGCGCCGCTCCTCAGCCGAGATACTGGCGGACCTGGACCGCATACACCACGGCGCAGATCCCGCTTCTTCCTACCTCACAACCCCGATCCCGATCCGACGCCCGCACACGCCGATGAAGTCGTCACGCTCATCTCCCCCGCCGGAGGACGTCGAGTCAGACGTCTTTAAAACCCCCGAGGGTGCCCGTGCCGTCACCGAACTCGCCGTCTTCGCCATCGACACCAGCCCGCCCTCGTCCGGCTCCAAGCGCAGTGTCGACACAGATGGCGACGTCTGCATCCTCAATGCCGTAGGGACGAGTCTCGAGGCTGCGCACTACCGGCTGAGGGAGGAGATTCGCGCCACAGTGGTGCAAACCGTGCATGACAACTTCGAGTTTGAGCGGCACCGACTTGCGGAGGAGATCAAGCGCGACGTGTTGGCGACGATCGAGGACGATATCAAGTGGCTCGTCAATGATAACTTTGATCGGGCACTAGCTCTTGCTGTTGGTGAGCCAGAAGAGAGCGAGGTGGCGGCAGTGCAATTTGTGAGGGAGAAGCTGAGGCACATGAGCGATGGGGCGATGGTGAGGGTGTTTTGCACGCAGGAGATGCTCGAAGTGCTCAGGAAGCTGGTGAACACTGTCGACATGGATATGAAGATGGCGGCATGGAGCTTGGTTGAGACGGATGATTATTGGATATAAGTTGCGCTGACCTACAGTGAAGAGGTCATCTCAAGGCCCAGTTTTGGGACGGTGAGTAGCCATAGTTCTAGTCGGTTCAATGCTCCTACTTTACTCAGTAAGCTTACTAGAAGGTTAGTATGTAAGTCAGCGCACGGGTACTGTATTTTGTCTGATTATCGTATGTCTCAAGGTAGCTTTGTTCTTCCCGAGAGCTCTCGAATGAAAAGAAAATACCGTTGAGAATGTCTCGGTGAAGCCCTGCTCACCTTTGGCCGACAAGGCGTGGCTGAGGTGAAGTTTCTTGGCCTGCTTCCACTGCGAAGTAATGCTACCTAGCCATCCCCTGCCGTACGGTAGGTACGTTAGGTATCTTACCAGCTCTCAGCCATCAAAACGGCTAATGTGGAGATACCTACTAGTGGCCACCAAACACTAAAACAGACAGCTTAAGGCGAGAGGGATAGCTTGGCCCCACTTCTATCCCCCTGGGACAGCACCCAGCATCTACCTACCTCTGACGGAACAGCTGTTTCGCGCTGCGTCATAACAGCTGGCAATTCCTCCTTCCAAATTTTCCCTCTCTGCTCCTGTGGTTCCAGAAGCTCCACGTCGCCGGCCCCCCTCCCGCCCCTTCAACACGGCTGCCACGGGGACATTTTGACGGCTTCGCTCGTCTGATCTCAAATCGCGCATTGCATCGCATCACTCAGGCAACTTTCCCTTTGTGTTTTTTTTTTTTCTCTTCCACTCTATTTCTTCTTTGTCCGCACCACGGCGTGGGAAATGCAGCTTTGAACACGGCACGTGTTCGCATCATTCTTCGTCATGGTCTCCTTCTGGCCCTGGAGGGTACGTTTGCGCCTTGCGCTCCCCTTGCGCTTCTTGCGAGCCGAGACCGTAGAGAATCGAAGGGCTGATCATATCCTAGGGAAACGATTCTTCCCCGGCTTCATTTGAAAAGACGCTCTCTGCTCTCTCGGCCAAAATCACTGACACCCAGGCCCGCCTCGACGGCGCGCGGGCTACCTCCCGTCGCATTCGCGTGCTGTGGTCGTTGTACCTCGCCTTCGCATATCTCGTCTACTCGATTGTCATTTTGCTTGTGGTAGGATGGAACAACATGGGCGTCTGGGAGTGGGCAGGCGTGGGAGGGGGTCCCGTGGTGTACGTCGCTTTCCCTCTACTGAACCCTGTTGGCGCATCCTCAGATGACTGACCACGCAAACGCACAACAGGATCTATCTCACGCGAACAACCGTCACGGCCTTCTTCAACTACCGCATTGACACACTTTCTGCCCGCCTCAAGGAGCAGCAGACCGAGAGGGCGAAGACGATTCAGAAGCTCAAGGACGCCACAAAGTACGACTCCACCCTGGAGCTTCTCGAAAAGTACGGCGGCAACGAAGGCAAGGGCAAGAGCAGGAAGCAGAGCACAGCCGACGAGGAGAAGAAACCGCGGCAAGGAGCGAAGCACAGCGACAGCGCCCCCGGCAGACGTACAAACATGCCCCCTCCGCCCACGGCCAACATTCAGCGGCGCGACGGTGCCCAGACTCCTCAGGGTGCGCCGCCGCCGCCGCCGTTCGGGTACCAGCATGGCCAACACCCGAACCAGCCACCCAACGGACTTGAGCCGACGGAAGAGTTCGCTCCCAACGCATACGCCCACCCACCTCCGCCGCCGCCCCAGTCGCAGCATTTCGCGCAAGCCGACGGTTTGCCGGGCTCTTCGCACTGGTATGATCGCATCATGGATCTCCTTCTCGGCGAAGACGAGACCGCTTCGAAGAACAGGATCGTCCTCATCTGCAAGAATTGCCGGCTGGTCAACGGCCAGGCCCCGCCAGGCACAAAAACCCTTTCGGAGCTGGGCTCGTGGAAGTGCATGGGTTGCGGGGCGACGAACGGCGAAATGGACGAGGGCAAACGCATCATGCAGGAGGTCCTCGGCTCGCGGGCTACGGCCGACGATGTGCCCGTTGGAGAGGAGTTCAAGGAGTCCGACGATGATGCTTCTAGCGTTTCCATTAAGGAGGAAGATGAAGAGCCGACGAACGGGGCAAAGACGACGGGCAGACAGGGTGGTTCAGCGGGTGCGAAGAAACGCAAGGGCAAGGGTGGCAGGTGAGACGGTTCTTGCTTTCTCTTCTATTAGATGGAAGTAGCCGGCTGCCAGCCAGTTACATTGATATTCAAGAACATAATAGAAGCTCATCAAGATATCGTCTAAGATAATGCTTGAGGTGTGCACCGGCAAATACATCAGGGCTTGTGAGACAGACGTCACTAGACACCGTGAATGATGTGGCTGGTGTGAACCGCAGCAAAATGAGGCTGAACTCAGCGCTAGGCGGTAAGGTCTCCACAGTCCATGCTTCTGAACACCCTACGTACCTGCGCTACTAGCTAAGGTAGGGAGGTACTGACCCGATGTACCTCTGCAGACATGGAACAGCTAAGAATCCGAGGCCGGCTGAGGACACTTCTGAATTGGATGGGGAATGCGAATCTCCAATGTGCAGAGGGTCCCTTGGACGAATTCAACCAACCAACCCAACCCGAAGCATCCTACCACCTTACCAAAACCGACGCTACTCGGAACCACGAAACGCCGACACTTGGAGTCCAGAACAATAACTGACGAGAACTTCTTGTTCTCTCCCTTATTTTCTGCCACCAGGGTTTCTTGCGCCACCGATAATGCAGCGCCCTTGGAACACCACCATTGACCTTTGCCCATAGCTTTCGCCGTCAGTTTTTTGCTGAAATCCCATGGTCACAGGGTAATCCCATCATCCCTAGATCGGCAACATGTTCCAGGTTCGTCTCTGCTCCCCCCCCAACTCAAACCGCACTTCTCTCTGTTCCTCCGCCCTTCTCCCTCGCAATGCCTCCCCCAAACCCTTGGACACCGTGGCACACGCGACTTCTCCATCATTACGTGCGCTAACAATGACGGATTCGCAACAGAGGCTGAAGGCTTCCATCGATCGGACTATCGCGGAGGAACAGGCTCGACAGGAGCAAGCACGGAAGGCGCTGAGCCCGGGCCCGGATTCGGGGACATCGTCGCGCAGGTCGGGGTCTACCTCTAGGAGCAACCAGTCTCCCGCGCGCAAACCTCGCCCTAAGAAGGCCGGAGGTGCGGACACTTCCAAGGACGACGGCGGCAGCCCTTCGAACCCCGACCCGGCCGTCTTCGAGGCGGCCTTCGTTCTCGACGACAACGAAGAACCTAGTCGGGCGGGAACACCCAAGCCTGCCACGGCAGCCATGGAGGAGGAGAAGGGAGACGAGAAGGTGAATGACAAGGTCGAGGAGGGCCAGAATGGGGAGAAGCCCAAAGAAGATGAGGGTGCCGAGGCCAAGGGCGCCGCCGGCGCTCCGCCAGCTTCCACGCCGGAGCTGTCCCCCGAGATTCGCTTGAAGCTTCGCAAGCTTGAGAAGCTCGAGAAAACGTACCCTGGTGTGTATAGACTATCAATGGCACACGAAGCTAGCGAGGCTAATCCTCTACAGAGCTCCTTCGATCCTACCGAATCGCCCACGGCCGCGCCACCTCCATCGAACCCTTCGAACGGGTGCTCAAGGAGCACACCAGTGTGGGTTCGATCCGCGAACCCGACGCCCTGGTGGAATACCTCGATTCTCTGAAGCAGAAGGAGCAGATGATCATGGACGAATACAAACGAGTATCCATTGAGAAAGACGAGTTCAAGAAGAAGTTCGAGACTGCTGAGAAGGAAGTGGAGGCGCTCAAGAAGGAGGTCGAAGAGCTCAAGGCTGCGAAGCCCGAGGCGCCGGCGGCCGGAGACAAGACTGAGGAGACCAAGGACCAAGCTGACGCGGCGACAAACACCGCCAAAGACGACGGATCGTCGGTCAAGTCTCCGGACCCCTCCGCTACCAAGTCTCCCTTGCAGCAGGCCCTCGGCATCTTCTCCCCCAAGCAGAAGGCTGAAGAGCCCGAAGGCGACAAGCCCGAAGAGTCTGGTGGTGACTTCTTCTCCTACGACGAGGAAGCCCTCAAGTACGAGGCCGACGTAGCCGCCAAGGAGGAAGAGATTGGGAAGCTCAAGTCCGAGGTCGACTCCCTCAAGGCCGAGCTCGCTTCCGCGAAGGACTCCAGCGCCAACCTGACCGAGAGCCTCGAGAAGGCGACCAAGGAGGCTAGCGAGCTTCGCGATGAGGCGGCTGTCAAGGCTTCTCTTCAGACACAGCTGGACGCGAGGAACAACGAGATCAAGTCGCTCACCGAGCGCTTGGAGGCCTCGCAGAAGCAGCTCAAGGAGGTGGAAGCCAAGCTCAAGGGTGAACTCGAAACTGCTACAAAGGACGCCAAGGAGGTGCAGTCAAAGCTGACCGCATCAAACGCCCGGGCGGACAAGGAAGAGGCTCGCGTGAAGGAGGTTTTGGCTGCCAAGGCTGACGTCGAAAAGAAGATCGAGACCTTGAACGGACAGATCGAGACCATCAAGAAGGAGAAGGCCGACAACGAGAAGAAGATTGAGGAGCTCACAAAGCAGTTGGAGAAGCAGGCCAGCGAGAACACCCCGGCTACGCCTACAACCCCCGCGCCGACGGAAACGGCGGGTGCAGGAGGTGCGGGCGGTGCTGGAAAGAAGAAGAACAACAAAAAGAAGAAGAAGGGCGGCGCTGCCGCGGCCGCTCCCACCCCGGCTTCCGCCGGCACGGATGCTGCTTCGGCTGTTGAGGAGACCAAGGAGGCCGAAACAGGGGCCGCCACGGAGGCCTTGGAGGCAGAGATCACCCGCCTGAAGGAGGAGGTATCTACGAAGGACTCTCAAATCGAGAGGTTAACCAAGCAGCGCAAGACGGAGGAGGATCTCCGCGAGGAGATTGACACACTGCGAGACGAGCTGACCGACATCGGCCAGGACCACGTGGAGGCCAAGGAGAAGATCAAGAACCTCGAGATTGAGAAGAAGGCACTGCAAACAAGGATCGAAGAGCTCGAGAAGGAGCTTGGGTCATCGGTGAACGATGCCAAGGCCACCGAGAAGCTCAAGGACGAATTCGACAGCCTACAGCGCGAATACGAGGACCTCAAGGCCAAGTCCTCGACCCTGCAGTCCGACCTGGGCGCCGCCCAGCAGCTGGCGCAGAGCCGTTACAAGGAGCTGACGGACCTGCGCGAGGTGCTCCAGAAGGCCCAGCCCGAAATGAAGAGTCTGCGCCAGGACTCCGCCGCTCTCAAGACGGCCAAGGAGGAGCTCGCAGCGAAGAACACGGAGCTCCGGAACCTGGAGAAGAAGGAGAGGGACCTCAAGGCAGACGTGACCAGGGTTCAGCGTCTGGCTGGAGATCGCGAGACGGAGATCAAGTCGCTCCGTGAGAAGCTCACTGCCGAGGCGAACAACCGCCTCCGTCTTGAGGACGCTCAGAGAGTTGCCGGGCGGGATCTTCGCCGCTCCGAGGCGGAGAAGGTTGAGCTCAGCGCCAAGGAGGAGAAGACAGCGAGAGAGCTTCAGAAGGTGCAGGAGGAGGCCAACAAGCTGCGACCAAGAGTTAAGGAGCTCGAGGAGCAGGTAGAGAAGCTCGAAAAGGAGAAGCGCTCACTGCAGGAGGACGCCGACCTCAAGACGCAACAGTACGCCAACGCCCAAGGCCTGCTCGGCAGCATGCGCGACCAAACGGCAGAGCTCACGATCCAGCTCAAGGAGGCCCGGTCTCAGTCCGAGTCGCTGGAGGAGGAGCTTGCCGAGATCCAGAAGCATCTGTCGGAGAGGTCACGCGAGGCGGAGAGGATGCGCGGTCTGCTGGCCGACGTGGACGAGCGCGCCGACAGCAAGGTGCGCGAGATGCGGGCGCGCATGGAGGCGGCGATCGAAGAGCGGGACCGCATCGAGGACGAGTCCAGCACGCTGGCGCGGCGGAAGACGAGGGAGACGGAGGAGCTCAAGCAGAAGATCCGCGACCTCGAACGCGACATCAAGACGCTGTCGAGCGAAAAGGAAGAACTGGAGCGGAAGGAGCGCGAGTGGAGGAAGCGGCGAGAAGAGCTCGAGGCGGTGGAGGAGAAGGCCGAGGCCGAAGTCAGCGAGATGCGGTCTGCCGTGTCGGATCTGCGGTCGACACTGGACGCGTCGGAGCAGCAGGTCCGGGACGCCGAGAAGCAAAAGTCGGACCTGCGGAGGCTGCTGGAAGAGTCGAAGCAGAGGTACGACAAGGTCAGCAAGGAGCTCAAGACGNGACAAAGCTCGGCTCGAGCGTCACGTCCGGGCGAAGCTCGGTCGACTCGAGCCGGTCCGGTCCCAACGGCGTGGGATCCCCAGCGCCGGGACAAGGCGTTCCGGCAGACACGCTCTATCTCAAGACCATCATGCTGCAGTTTTTGGAACAGAAGGACAACAAGCTGAGGGAGCAGCTTGTGCCTGTGCTGGGTAGGATTCTGAAGTTTGACAAGTAAGTTTTTTTTTTTCTTCTGCTGTCTTTGTCGTCTCTACGCCGGTGATAATGATCACGAAATACACGATGCTAACTATTCTGCGCAGGACGGATGAGCAAAAGTGGAAGAGCGCCATTCAACACATCACCGTTCGGTGATGATGGCCGTTGTATTAGTGTCTGTACGAACAAATACCCCATGATGATTTGGGCTTTCCGTGTGTGAGAGCACCCTTCTCTTGGTGCAATGGTCAAGAAAATCGTGAGGTTCGAAGACACGTGGTGTATCGTGCTAGGTGAGATGTAAGCGGCTGGGGCAGCGTGCTGCCAAGTCTAACGGTGATGGATTGATGGATTGATGGATTGATGGCGATGATATGATGATGTTGAGAAAACGACGGTTCGTATCTCGATGCAGTTGAGGCTCAATCTACTGTACCGATGTACACTAGCTTGAGATGAAATGGGTGCCGGGACAGGCTGGTCTGGATTCCTCCGCAGCCGGCGGAAGGGAGCCGTGCACCGTTACGGTTACATCGGGGGTGCAGGACCGGCCCCACAAGAGCTCCCCACCCCGGAGCTTCCTCCCTGGCGGATCATTGCCTCCGTAGGGGTCGAACCGCTGGAGCACCCAATCGCACGGGCCGGTTGTCTCCCCAAAAAAGTGTCGTCATGAAGACTTCACTGACCGCATACCTATCGATGCGTTCACCTTACTCTCACAGATACGTAAGGTAGTTCCCGCCACTCGGCTCAAACACGAAACCAGCTTCCGGGACTCTGGGGTGAACGCTTTCGATGTCCTCACGTAATTAGATCTCGATGCGCATCATGATGGTAAGACTCACTCATAAGAACCGCTTTGGCTTCCTCCCCCCTCCCTGTATCGAAGAGGGGGATTGCGTTAGTGAGACATCTTTCTCGTTGTGTGCTCCCCCTCCTTTTGCCTCCTCCAGCCTTGGGTCCCAATTGGTGCTTTTCCCTCCCCATCCGAAGACTTTTTCGATTAACCAGCTATGAGATCATCTGCTCCGTCCTGCTTCCGCCTCGCTGCGAAGTATACTTATAACACCCGCTCGAGGCTCCCCTCGACGTTGAACAGCTCTGTGAAACCCAACTCCAACAACAAAAACATCACCACAAACAACTCGAGATTCCTGTCAACCATTCGCACAGTAATCTCTCCTACACTCCCCAGACACAACAATCAGAGATACCCAACCCACCAATTCAGAATGTCTGGCCAGAAGACCGCCGGCGCCGAGGGCAACAAGCTCTTCACCCGCGACCACCTCTTCAACCTCTCCGGCAAAGTCGCGCTCGTCACAGGTCCGTCCTCCCTCACCCGATACTCGATCCTTCGCGTGAACCCCATGCTGACACACAAACCCCAGGCGGCGGCAGCGGCATCGGCCTCATGGCCACGCAGGCCCTCGCGTCCAACGGCGCAAAGGTATACATCACGGGCCGCACCAGGGAGAAGCTCGACAAGGTGGTCGAGCAGTACGGCAAGAACATCGAGGGCGAGATCATCCCGATCGAGGCGGACCTGACCAAGAAGGAGGAGATCACCAAGCTCGTCAAGGAGCTCGAGTCGCACGAGCACTGCCTCTGCATCCTGGTCAACAACGCCGGCATCAGCAGCAACACGGTGTCGGTCGAGTCGGACTCGGCGCAGGACATGAAGGCCTCGCTGTTTGACGAGGGCAAGTCCAACTTTGAGGATTGGGGCGACGTGTTCGCGACCAACGTGTCGGCGACCTTCTTCACGGCCGCCAGCCTCCTGCCGCTGCTGCGCAAGTCGTCGGAGCGCTTCGAGGGCTGGTCGAGCACAATCATCAACATCACCAGCATCAGCGGCATGGTCCAGGTGTCGCAGCACCACTTCGCGTACAACGCGTCCAAGGCGGCCGCGATCCACGTCAACCGCATGCTGGCCAAGGAGATCGCGAGCAACGACCTGCGCATCCGCGTCAACTCGCTCGCGCCCGGCGTCTTCCCCAGCGAGATGACCGCCGGCGACTCGGACGAGCAGCAGAAGAGCGGGCTCGACAAGGGCAAGTACGAGGGCAAGGTCCCCGCGCACCGCCCGGGCAAGGACGAGGACATGGCGGGCGCCATCCTGTTCTTCGCGACGAACCAGTACCTCAACGGGCAGAACGTCGCCATCGACGGTGGATATACCCTCTCGGCTGGTTTGTAATGGGGGGTCTCAACCTAGTATGAATTTATAGCCCCGCGTCAGGGGTGGATGATATAAAAGTATGATAGTAATGAATCACGCATGAACATCAATTTAACTGCTTTGTTCCCCTGCCACTTTCCGTGTAATAGCGTTTTCGGCTGGAGCGACATGGTTGAAATCTCTCAATCAAGGTTACAAGTGCTAGGCATTCATGTCGTTGAAGACGATGAGATGGTTATGTCTGGATTCGTTTCTATATGAAAAGTTCAGGAGACCAAGAAGCGAGCATCAGGTCTTCATCCATTGTTTCCTGTTTATTTTCATACCCACCGCCTTCTAGAAATGGGAAATCTCCCGTAACCGCAGCAAGGGTCTCAACATAGCTGTATTTGTCATTCTTTACACCGGGCGTATGAAGCTAATGTGAATGCAACAAGACTCAGGAGAGAAAGGGGTCGGAGCAAAAGTTCTCTATCGACGAGGTATCTGACCAAGTGGGGCCGCAAACAGATCTGTACAGCACCACCTGCACAAAGCATGCTTGCTCCGCCATTACTTGCTGTCAGCATCTTAAGAGTATAAAAATGATGCAGGGCTTTCATGCAAGGGCGAGTCTGGGAAACGCAACCAAGGATGAAGTAGGTAGGCTCGGGGATAGGTGAAGGAGGTGCCAAAGGCGATCGCTCTCCCGGAGCCATGGTTCGCATTGCAGCATCACCGTCCGAGGTGGACCACGACTTTGGCCCAATTTATTAGGAAACTTTGTTATCCGATGTCCTTCTCCTTTGTCCGAGTATTCGTTGTGGAATATGAGGGTGGTGAGGAGAGATAAGGTTAAGTTGACCCGCCCCACCAATGGTCTTGGACCAAGAAGGGGTCGTGTCGCTGCGAAACGCGAGTGATGAACCTTCAGCAGAGTTGTCATGCTATGGTAGTTGACGAAGTAGCGACTTCCTCTGGCCATGGCACTCCCGATGATTTTCGTCTTCACCGAGCTTATCGCCGGCATGGGGAAAGGCAGCTGGCACGACCTGAGCCTCGTGCGAACTTATAAAGACAAAATCGTCCCTCGCTCTGGTTGTTGATTGGCGATGGCAGCATTTGTGGAATACCTCCTGACTTTCACGAAACGCATGGTCGCCAGTGTCCGGCAATAAGGTCAGAAAGGTGAAAAGATATAAAAATTCAAAATCACACGTGCCAAGACTTCTACCCACAGTTCCTCAAGCCAGTGTGAGAAAGTATTGCGCAAGAAGAAGAGCACTTGAGTTGTTGTTTCATCTTCCTTGTATGATTGTTAAGAGACATGTGGTATAGCACTCATGCAGAGACGCGTTGTAAGACGCCGTGTTTTCTTCACTTCAGAAGGGCACTTTCTGTCGCTGCGTGGTCGACGAGACTGAGGGCCATGGGCAGTTCTGTTGAAAACAACATAAAGTCTAGTCAGCTTTCAGCGGTCTTTTTACTACAGCTTACATCGCGAAACAACCATTGTATCTCTAGTATTTGTATGCTGATACCAATGATACCAATGGAATCAGAAAGGTCAAGACGTGTCAATGGGTCGTCAGAGATAATACACTATGCGCGGTTCGATTGCTCTCCGCTTTCCCGAATTTGGCAACGATAAAGCTCCCATCCCATGAGCAGCAGAAGGGGACGGCTCTTCAGGTATGCCCAACCTGCTCTGCGTTCAAAGGCTTGCGGCTATGAATCACATGCCCGTTCCAGTAAGCGTGGATCTTCGTGTCTTTCACCTTCTCTCTGACCTGGGCGCAGAACACGATGGTCTCTGCTGCCGACCAGTCCAGAACGCGCGTGAACAAGGCGAGAGACATCCCCTCGATACCCGGAAGCACGGAAGCCTGCGTCCAGTAGCCCAGCTCCCTAAGCTTCTCGTCCTTGGGCCACGGAGATGCCGGGAACCGGATGCGGGTTTTGGTCACGTTGACGAACCCAGCTGCCGTCATTTTTTCGGACAGATGAGCCGTCTTGTCGAGGGGACGCCCGGTTCGGTTGGCCGCATCAGCCATCATGTGCGTCCACCTTTCGAGAGGCGTTCCTCGGAGTGTATCGTCGTCGCAGGTGATGGGCCAGTGGCTGTCTTGGATTTCAAAGTAGCCACCCGGCTCGAGGTGTTCATAGGCTTGTTCCATGGCGCGGTCCCAGTCAGAGAAGCTGAGGATCATGTTGCGGGCGAGGATGAAGTCAAAGGGTTCCGTCCAGGTCCAGTCCTTTTCCAAATCATCAATCTCGAAGCTGCAGTTCGGGGGAACGTACGACGGCTGGATGGGGCTTAGATCGACGCCGATGACCCTGGACTTCGGGTGCTCGTCGGCGTAGTCAAGAGCCCAGGCGCCTGTACCGGTTCCCAGATCGAGAACCCGTCGCGCATGTTTGTTCTTCGGGCAGAGGCAGAATGCGCCGTCCAGGGTTAGCATCCAGAGGTGGTTGACGATGTCCAGTCGCTCTTGCTCTTGCTCGTCGTTTGGCCAGACGTATTTGCCGTTGCTGAGGCGATGATATCTTCGTCCGTTCTCCCGGCGATAGTCCAGAATAATGGATCTCAGGGACGCTTAGGAATCGAAGTCTGTCGAGTGGCCGAGCGAGAACGCATCGTCGTCGTCGGCTTCGACCGTGTCCGCAACCGCAGGCGCCTCGGGTTGGACGGGCGGCTGGTCTCGTTGTTGATGAGTGGCCTCCTGGACCTGTTGGTCGCTGGCCATGTTCGCTCCTTGCCTGTAATGTCTTCACTGCTGCGTTGCTTTTACCTAAACGGAATGGGGAATTCCTTCGGTATACAAATGTTTTCCCCGCTCCCGGCATGTAAGTTTATCCCGAAGTTGGTCGCAGTATCATGCTGGGACCCGATCCGCTTGCCCTCCCTGCAGACACGGGGACATTTCCGGTTGAAGAAGTTCACGGACGCAAGACGCTGGACCAACCGAGCCTCGCTTGAATTTTTGCCAATCAGCTTAGGGGAACATTATGGGGACGACAGGGGAGCGTCAGGTGTCCGACAACCTGGCATTGAACGCTTGAAGTACTGGCCTCAATGTTCATATGAACGGCCTCGAGGTTCTTAATTGACTGACCTCTCTGGTCATCTTGTTACATGAGACATTAAATTCTTGTGTATGATTTGCGGTGATGACCATGATTGTGTTGGTGAAACCCATTAGAAGAACATCAGTCAACCCACGGTTTGGAGGCACATGGGGTCCAGTGTAGGTGCCAATTTTATGAATATCGGCGTTTATGCAGAACTTTCAAGTTATCCAAAGGTCGTGCCGCGTTTCCCGGTTGTGAACCCCCCGGCTATACTGCTGCTCGCTCAACTTGCAAGCTATGTGTGCACAGGGATGTCTTGCTCACCGAAGTGCTGGCCTTGAAGATGACAGAAGCTAACCGCATGGGTGATGGGACCCTTGTACCTTCCGAGATGGAGTCAATTAAGGAAAGTATTTGAGCTTGCCTACCGCATAAGAAGGTTGAAACTGATGAGAAAGGATGTGGTCTAATAGACTCTGAACACTAAATTCGAATCTAGGCGAAAGGGTCACCTTAAGATGTTCCAGGGTTGATAAATCCAAGAGATAGTGGAGAGCGAGGTCGAGCGATCGAGACGTTTTCGTCAAAAAGCAGTCGCATTGCGGACATGAAAAAGTACAACATGAACAGTTTAAATACCAATTCATTCCAGGTTATTGAAACATATCTTGCCTTGATGAAAGGTCGACTTCTTACATTAGACGCAACAGTTGGGACTCTAGGTAGCGTCGTCGCCAGCCATTTCTATTCTAAGAGAACAAGATTGTCCATTTCTCGAGGCTTAAACCCCCGAAGTGCTTTAAGAAGATTGTGTGGAAAAAAAAAAGAGAAGGGGAAGAGGGAGGAGATCATTGGCCAGAAACAGTGAGTAGTGTCTGAGCTATGGTGAACGAAGTATTCAAATCTGTCCGTCCTTAACTCGGGCAAAGTAGAGCCTCTGGTTCTTTCATATAAACGCCCACCGAGCCCAGACTTATCTTTTATAGAGATGTTCAACCAGGCTGTATATCACCGGTATCAAGTGCTAATGCAACAGGAAGCTGTATTCTCAAGAGAGCTAGCTGTGTCTCGGCAAAATGGTCATGACACTTGGCAAACGGACAGCTGCAGGCAAACTGCATGATCTTACAGCAAGCACCCGGCCAGATTTCGAAACCGGGGAAACACATTTTTGCGCAGAAGACTCTACCTCAAATATGGCAGACCCCCCCGCGCATCTGTCGAGCTGTGTTTCTTCCCATCTCTGTCCTGTTAGTTCCACTACTTTTATTGTCTTACCGGACTCTTCACCTATCCCACTGCTGCAATGTCTTCTCAATTCGAATCATTCCACGATCTGTACGTTTCGTACAAAAGCTCTACAACCTACGCCTTGAGCTGGATCTGGTTAAACTGCAATGTCGAAGTACCAAACGGCTCGTCGTCTTCGTTCACGACGACTTCGGACATGATCCGTGGCGCTTGCAAGATCCGCGACCAAAAGATGGAAGTCCCCTTGTCCGTCCTGTCAGCTCTGGAAGTTGGTATCAAGAAGCGTAAACAGGTGCTGAACATGTATCGGCAATTCTCAGTACCGACCCCTAACACGAGTGCTGATGCCGATCGAAAGCATGAGATGTTCATCCAAAGGTATGTGCTCATGTGTTCGACATAACAAGGTCGTTCTCAAGCTAACATACAATCTCATCATAAGGTTGGGCGAGGTTAGGGACATCTTGTCACCTCTAAAAGCCAAAAGGACCGATGCGATCTCTAACAATGGCCCGTCAACGTCGGAGGAAGCACTCAATCGCTTCGCGAGTCTGCATCTTGCGTCAGACGCCATCACCGCGGACCTTGATACTAACACAGACACGGACGTCGCGGAAGCTCTTGGTGCTACACCCGTCACGAACCAGCCTGGCGAACGTTGTGGTGCAAATTCAGCTCCGAGCGAAAAGCCATTGCGAGCCGTTGGGCATCTCCTACTTGAGGACGACGATTTGGGAGAATGGCTAGAGCTGAGCTTCTTTTTATACGTAAGCGAGATGAAACATTTGATTTGTATGGTACAAAAAGTATCTAAACCGTGTCGAACAGGAATGGGATTCAATCATCGTCTACATCAACAAAATCTGGGTGGAAGCCACCAAGAATGAAGTGCCTATACCATTGGCAGCTTGGCTCACCAACCTGGCTCTTAATACGGCTGGCCTCCTCTTTGAACGCAACATCTGCAGGATTGCGACAACCATCCACGAGCTGACCGAAAAATGGAGGAGGCACAGGCTGGGGAAAGGTGCCATGATCAAGTTCACGGGTGAAAAGGGCGACGATCTATTGAACCAAGGCCAAGGGCGTTTCTATCATGGCATCGGTCTCAGCCACGTGTCTAAAATTCTGGACCAATGCAGATCCCACGAGGCATACCGCGAAATCAATCCCGAAGCCGGCCGATGGCAATATCCCGGTCTCATCATTCTGCCGCCTACTCTCGGCATCACGACCTCCGCTCATGACGACGAGTTCCGATTCAATGATTTCGCTTGGGACGAGATGCAAGAGAGCATGCGGCAGCTCCTCGAAACTTCGCGAGCCATATCCGCCATCGAGCTGTCAGACATGGACGAGCACATTTCAGAGCCCCTGATCCCGCTTCTCAAGTACGCGCTGGATAACACTGACGAGCCTGTCCCTATCAGGCTAGTGTTTGGTTTCGAGATGCTCCTTTCGAGCTACAAGTCTTTTGTTTGGCCGGATGCCCGGATGAACAAGACAAATTGCCGCATCCTCGCTCTGAAGTTCGCCCAGGAAGTCAAAAAGGCCGTGTCAGACACTCTCCCGTTTCTTCATCAGCCCGAGGGATGCTGCGAGAAGCCCATCATTGAGAGCAGCATTTCTCATTTCCAGAAAGTCGTCGAGGGACTGGATACCTTCGGCCGTGAACAGCGCTTCGACTTGTACTACCAGGCTCCCTGGACCGCGGGATGCCACATGGTCGAGATCCTCTGCCTCGCCTTCACGGACGGATACGGTCTCTGCTGCGAAATTGGATACGTCTGTGGCGTCTTGCATCTCTACAACGCCCTGAGGCATGTAGAGCGTCCCGTTAAGAAAATCCCGCTCCTCGAAGACCTGTGCGACGTCTTCAAGGACCAGCTGTTCATGGGCGTCCTGCCAAAACGCAGCTTCAGCAACAACTTTCGACGGTCAATGGGCCGCGGCCTGGAGCGAAACAACGGGCCCGTGGGAACTCGCATCGGGGGGATCAAGTTTCCCGTCTGGCAATCTACACGTCGCGAGCGCTCACATCCTGGCAAAGTGTCTTTGTTCTACGATCTCTGCGATGGCTACTACGAGCCGAAAGACAACTGGTGGTTCGACATCTATGGAGAACACTACACCAAGAGACCTGCTCAGGCATACATCGACAGCTTCCAGCGCAAGCTCAACTCGGTGCCGTTCAACGTGCCTCTCGACCAGGCCAAGAAAACAGTCCTGCCGGAGTTCACGGGAGATCGGCCGGTCATGCGTATCAACTACTTCGCAGTCTTCAACTTCTGCACTCAGATACTTCGAGACCTTGTAGATGTTGCCGGGGTGCCTTCGCTTGAGGGTATGGAGAAAGGGGCGTCGCTTGGATTTGGTTACGTCGATCTTTTCCTGAAGGAACTGACTGATCGATTGAATGATACTCACAACAGGAGGATTCTGAAGAATTGGCCACAACTTATCATTACTAAGAAAGTCTTCGACAAGCTTGACGGGAAGCCGTCTCTTAAAGACTACTTGTGGTCGATCTGATCATTTGTTGAATAGTGGTCAGGAATTGTGCTCGTTGTTCCCAGAAAGAAGTTGTGAATTGAAATCACATGGTTTCAAGTTTGGTTCGAAGTTGACAGGCAACTAATCTCAATGTTTTTATCTTCCAACTTCATCATTGAATGCTCAGACAATTGCTCAAAATGTTTAACGTGTTTCGCGAAATATGGGAGGAGAACGCTCGTCTGCCTACCGCTAGAGACGCTTATTCCTCGTCAAGGCTATTTCGGGAAGAAAAGTCAGCTTAGTTCACGCAATCGCACCGACTTCGACGACAACTCACATATCTCTGGTGGCGATGCCACGAGCCGCTGCTGGCTGCGATGCCGGCTCGATCATGATATAGTCCTTGATAACAGCAGTACCCGCACGCAGAGCCGCGACCTGCTCGTTGCTGCACGTGCTCGGGTCGAGAACGTAGCAGAAGTCTTCATACTGAGGCGGGATCTCGCTCTTGATGCCAAAAGTGTCCAGCGGTCCATGCGTACTGTAAGTCAAGTTCGTCGCGGTGTCGATGCGTCCGGTGGCGATGTCCTTGTTGAAGAGGGCACGGTTGAAGATACGGTATGCTGATTCTGGCTGGTACGACGGGACCGCGTGGCCGGCCTGGTAGACCCGAATGAAGGAAAGGTTTCCGTACTGACGGACCTGGCCACCCTCATAAGTGCAGTTCGTCTGAAGCGGCTCGTAGCCCGCCGCGGCGAAGTTTTCCTGGTCCGCCCACGGGATCGCCAGCGCCACGTCCTCGCCGCCGATCCAGTTGCAGGCAAAGTCACGGTCACCGTACATGAGCGAGACTTTGATGCCGTTGTGAAGAAGGTACGCGATGTCATCGATCCAGCCGGGGCGGGGATAGTCTCCGATGCCGCGGAATGCAGAGGCGGAAGCGCTTGAGCTTCCCGTCCAGTTTAGCGGTACGCCGAGCGCCGACTGAACCCATGGTTGGTTGAGGTAGCCGGCAGTAAAAGGAGGTGGGAACAAAGTCGGATCAATCTGGGTGACATCATAGTAGTCACGGCCAGAGATTTGAAGGTACGGGTCCCGAACGTAGGCAGTGCAATAGGTCTCGGCCCTTTGGCAAATGTTGTTCACCGTGGCGTTGATGCCGATGTCCTCAGGATCGTAGACCGCGGCGACTTCACGACAAGCGTCGATCTGGTCCCGACAGCCACCTTCTCGGTGGTAAGCGTCAACCATGCCATTGTAAACGGTCTCGTTCACCGTCTCAATGCCGTACGTGTTGTTGAATGCCATATTGGGGTACGAAGGCCACTGCACCTGCCGGTCGATGCAGCCATTGACGATGAGGAGAGTGTCCAGGTTCAGGATGTACTTTTCGCCTTCCATGCCGTCCCAGGTCCCATTTCTAATTTTTTCGTTCTGTTCCTGGAAATAAGCAGCGAACGCGGGCCCATAACGGCCTCCGTACGACTGGGTGGCGATGCTGATACGGTCATCGTTGGGGTGGTAGCCGGGGAACTCCTGAAACCAGACCTGGGAGAAGTGCCATAGCGCAATGGCAGCGTTGCGGCTGCCCCAGCTGGTTGTGTTCCTGTTTCCGCTGGCCAGAGTTCCCGTTTGGAACGTGACGTTCTGAGCCGGAACCGGGCTCGACGCGTTGAGAGTCTGTGTGCCTCCGAGGAGGTTTCTGGTGACGTTTCTTAACGAGTCATACGAGAAGCCAACCTGTACCGGTTGGTCGATGTACAGCATGTTGACTGTGGATGTAAGCAGGTAAATCTGAGATGTTTCCTCAGGGGGGCTGATTTACCTTTGTTGTTCCAAGACCATTCGCTGGGCCGAGTCGAGTTGGAGTCTGAGTTGATGTAGCAAGGTCCGTTCTCGTTAAAGAGACCCGGCATCGATGAGCTGCCGGGGCCACCGTTCATCCAGATTGAGAGCGGAGCATTCTCGGGGTCATGCTTGGCCTCGAAAAACCAAAAGAACGTGTTGATTTCATAGTCTTGCTCTTGGCCGACGCCTTCAAGGGTTCCGGGCGGAAGGCGGATGTACCCAGCGTAGGACTTCACTCCTTCTGTCTCTTCACACAAGCCAGGCTGCAATTTGTCAGAGAAGCAACTCGGGGCTCAGTCACAGCACATACCGCTTTGTATCTGATCTCAATGTTCTCGTTGAACTTTGACTTCAGGACAGTTACTCCCTCAGGGGTTGGGGGGAACTGGCCCAGCGCGAAACGGACAAGAGCCGCCGACACGGCGACCACGGACAGACGAGACCGCATCTTGTCACTTAGACCTCGAAACAGCACAGGAGATGAGCGCAACGCAAAGAACGGCGGGTCAACCACAGAAAAACGTCTGCATCTCTCAAGACGACGACACAGGTTCATTATATCCCTCCAGCTCGTGCCCCCGCTCCCCTCGCCATTGACCTTCCTACTTAGGACTCGGGAATTTAATGCGAGTACAAAATTAACTTCGCGTACGTCGTGCGGCTACCTATCGCAAGTCTCACCCGCCAAGACGGCCGTATCAAGATTCCCCGGAGGCCGACTCGGTTGTGATGGAACGTTGCAGGGGCTGCATGCGGGGTCAATGACAGCGCCGGGAAGGGCCAAGACTCGGTTGGAGATGCGAGCATTAGTAGTCTGAGCCGGATGTTGAATTGACCAATCATGCTAGCAGCTGATCTGGCTCATTCCCGCTTCAGATGCACCGTTGAGGACCAAAAGTCCCTATCAGTAGTTCCAGATGAGAAGGTAGTTAGCAGTCGGCTCACATGCGCGTCACACAATGGCGGGCATGGCAATCCGGCTTCACCTAGCTTCACTGTTCCGAGTTGCGGTACGCAGAGGATGTGAGCCTCCGGTATTTGTCCTGTTTTAATTCATATCCGATCTAATATTGATGCAAATGTCGACTTAGAAGCAAAGCCATAGTGCCAGGAGTATGTTCTTGTGAGAACCGGCGCCGCATTTGATCAGATATTTGCCTGCAAAATGCGAAAGGGAGCAGAGATGTTTTGACAAAAGGAGCAAACTTGAACACGTGGATATGATTAAGACCGAGGAGAGGAGAGCTGCATGGATAAGGTTTGGCCCCGGCCATGATTCGGTGTGGATCGGGCCTGAGAAGGCCGATCCGGTCGATCCGGACCGTGTGGATCCGGAGCTGTTAAACATACGCTAGAGCACGGGATGGGGCCGCGGTCCGTAGGACATACGGAAGGGCTGGCGAATCACAAGATTCATATTCGACGTTTAGCCTTTGATCAATAATTGGTGCAGTGAAGTTCTTGTTGTGTGCCGATGTCGCCTGCTATGAAGACGCAGATTGGCTTCTGATTGCGACATTCACTCAAGAATGACGCCGCCAAATCGCGTTTCAGTCTTCCCCGCAAAACCGTAATGTAATGCGGCATGACGCCTTCTCAGCCCCATATGGCAAAGGTGATGTAGCTTAGAACACGCCTGTTCATCAGGTGGAAAGCGTGTCGTCTGACAAATGCAACATTAAATTCTCGCGCTATGATAGGGTCATTTGAGTCTGTATCGGCCGTTGACCCCGGGTAGGTTTCCCACCTCGTGTTCCTGATTCAATCTGCTCCACAGAATGATGGCGTTGCAGTAAGAAATAAAGCGCCAGCTGAGTTCGCTCTGTTGGAGCTGTCGGATGCGGAGAATGATTTAAAGCCACAACGTTTCCCCAAGCAGAACATTGTTCATTAGCTCAAGAAACAAACTTTACTCGATCCATCACAATGGCCGCTGCAGCAGTTCAAGTTCCTGTCCGAGCTGGACCTCCCGGCCAGCCAAATATTGACTATGCGCCAAACCTCGAAAATTATTTGGCCAGGATTAAACGCCGCCAAGAGCAGGAGCAGCTAGCAAAAACGTTGCCAGCCGGATTCCCGCAAAAGTTGGAGTCCCAGCTGGTGTGGGACGGAAACACTTTGGCCGAAACGTACGACTGGAACTACGTTCTGACGGAAGCCGATAAGGAGGAAATCGATGAAGCTCTGCAGCACTTCAAGTGTACGTGAGACCACCATGTCCCCAAAAACGCTCGCGTTTGAGACTCATTCCAGAGACAGCACTGAACAAGCCCCTTGGCTACATAAGCCAAGTGACGTTCCCATTGCCAAACCTTCACAAAACACTCCGGGAGATCTCAGACGAGATTCACAACGGCCACGGATTCAAGGTCGTTCGCGGTGTCCCCGTTACGAAATACACCCGCGAAGAGAACGTCATCATCTACGCCGGCGTCTCATCCCACGTAGCCCCTATTCGCGGGCGCCAGGATAACCAGTTCCAGGGAGAATCTGCAGATGTCGTTCTTGCCCACATCAAAGACCTCACCAAGATTGTAGACGCCCACAGCATCGGCGCGCCTGCATACACGACCGACAAACAGGTATTCCACACGGACGCCGGTGATGTGATTGCTCTCTTCGCTCTTGGTGAGGCTGCCGAGGGTGGGCAGAGCTATTTGTCGAGCAGCTGGCACGTCTACAATGAGCTAGCAAGGACGAGACCCGATCTGATCCGCACTCTGGCCGAACCATGGAACGCAGATGAGTAAGTGGTTAGACTGAACGCATTAATCGAACATCGTAGTCTTACTCTGATGTTAGATTTGGTAAGGATGGCAGATCCTACAGCACCAGACCCCTTCTGCACCACCAACCTGCAGAGGACGGCAAGCCTGAACGACTCATCATCCAATACGCCCGACGCGTCTTCACGGGATACTGGGGTCTGCCGCGCTCATCTGACATCCCTCCCATCACGGAGGCGCAGGCAGAGGCCCTTGATGCTCTGCATTTCGCCGCCGAAAAGTACGCCGCGTCGCTCGACTTTCATCAGGGCGACATCCAGTACGCCAACAACCTGAGCATCTTCCACGCTCGCGGCGGGTTTGTGGACTCCGAGGAGAAGCAGTAAGTAATCGCACCCCACGTCGGCATGCTAGACGTCATAAGGGGCTGGACTGACCGTGGAAACAAGGCGACACTTGATTCGGCTCTGGCTTCGAGACCCCGAGCATGCGTGGAAGACACCCGAGGCATTGCAGGAGCGATGGGATCGTGTCTACTCAGGCGTTGACCCCGAAAAGACCGTCTTCCCTCTTGAGCCACGGATCCGCAACGCGAGTAGGGGGGAGTTCAAGCCAGACGAGAAGGCAAGCGCGGCTTCCTAAGAAGGAGGAATTGAAGAATGTCGGGTTTGGAGTTTCAACCTTCATTTAATGATCTTAATGACAGCCAACATAAAAGAATGAAAGAAGTATTAAACATTCTCCTGGTTTTACTAGCAGCTGTATAATTGGGCGTCCGGTTAAATTCCCAAACAAGAAACTGCAGACGCGGCAAGTGAACGATGCCGCACATTTGACGTACGCCCAAGCTCCAAGATACCTTTGTTTGAGAATTTCATACCATCTTCGGATAGTTTCTTTGCCGGACGCGAGGTGTTTCTTTACTGCTGCGTAAACAGCTTGAAGATTGGCGCGTACGTCTCCCGCCAGTCTTCCATCAGCAACCACCTCTGCCGTATGGAAAGATCCTGGGGGTACACAATATCAAGATCCCCTCCCGCCCGCAGCAACTCTTCCGTGAGCAACGTAAAGGATTCGTTCCTGGCCCCTCGCTCAAGTGCTGCGCATATCATACCTAATGCGGTAACGCCATCCTCGCCCGGGTCGTCCACAGGATAACCCCTCCTCAAGAAGAGCATAACCGCCTCAGCGCTGCCGGCTTCGACGGCCCAGTGGAAAGGAGTGCGTCCCCGGCTGTCCCTCGCCATTGGGTCTGCCCCGACTTTCAGGAGAGCGGCGACGCAGTCCATGTCGGTGACGGCGACGTGCAAACAAGTCACCCCCGAAGTCCAAATCACTTGCTTGGCCGAATCGCTTCTTTCACACCGCGGCCTGTGATCGTTGGACATGCGGAATGTCGCCTTGTGGTCGGCCCCACGCGCAACCAGTAAGCGGAAACACTCTGCTTGTGCTTTACTCGCGGCGACTTGAACGGCAGACATGTTCTGCCCGGAAGACCACTTCCACGCAGCCATCGTTGTCCGACACGCGTGTATATCGGCGCCATGATCAAGTAGCCGACTAACAAGCGTCGTGAGCCCACACTCAGCAGCAGCGCTCAGAGGCGTCATCTCGTCTTGCCCAACGTAGTCGACATCGGCTCCTTCAGCCACCAGAAAGTCAATCATGGCCTCTTGGGCTGCAAGGCGGACGGGTTTTGTCCGGATGACGGCTAGAAGTGGTCCATGTCCAAAGTTAGCGTCGGCGTTGATGGGCGTGCCTTCGTCGATGAGCCGTGCGGCTCTCTCGACGTCCAATGCGCTGCACGCGAAGCAGAGCTCTGAGCGTTTGTGCTTCGGGGCCGGGGCTATTGCCAAAGATGCAGCTCTGAAGAGGTTGGATAAAGCATTTGGTGTTCGTCGTGCGGTCCTCGTTTTGGTGACGGCAATAATCCGATTTCTCAGAGCCTCGTTATTTTCATCATTGTATGGATGCAACGCTACCATGGTATTCTGGCTGGCTTCAGCAACACCTTCTGGTTCACTTCTTGCAAAATCAAGTGTCTGCTCTGCCGAGTTGCTTGTGCGTGAGGGACAAACCGAGGTTTGCACCCCAGCTACCCGTGTCATCTTTGCGAGTTGTGTGTTGAACCTGGATACTTTTCACTTGATGAGTCTTAAACGCTCGGCATTCCTCTCGTCAACAATTACTTTCTGTGGAGTGAGAGATGACAGCCTAGTATGATTATGCACGAAACACGAAATATCCCTTGGGACAGTGGGGCTCAAATTCCGGTCAGTCTAGGCTAAGCAGCTGAAGGCCAAGCCACCGCCAGAGTTTCATGAAATTTGAATCACGGCGACTGATGGCAGGTTTGGTGGATTTCGCGTCGCTCAGTGTAAGAATGGAATGAAACATATACATACATGTATGTCGATGATTGGAGCTGAAGGAATGAGATACCATGTTTCCACTGAGGTGTGTTCACCAGACATGAGCCGGAGCCGGGGTGCATTCCCGCATTTGTGGGACCGGATGGGGCACATTCGGACCCGGCCAACGGCACGACACGGATGGCTTGACACGTGACATGAGGCGATCCATGCTTTTTGGTGAAAGGGAGCTTCCGTCATCGACGTGTGGATCGCAGGGGGCGAACTGGTGCCTCATCGATAAAAGGCACCACCCGACACACTGCCACTTTCCACCCCTACCGCCAAACGGGAATCGCGAATCAGTCACATTTGCTTGTTCTAGTTACTGCATTACGACCTCATCGGTGTTCATCCCAGTTTCCTTCCTTACGTGCACCATTGAATCGCGGAGGGACACAACCGCATTTGCTCCCCGCGCTACAGCGACAATTAGACTGTCCTCGGCAGAGTTGTGACATCCATCATGGGAACGATGGCAGCGGCTGCGACAGCCTCATCGTCCAGAAAAAGAAAAACCACTGCAGAGGAATCACCATTGCCCGCTTCCCCTGATAAGGCGAAGAAGTTGAAAACTGATGTCGCTCCTGGAGAGAAGCGGTTACGCCGATTCCGACCCAAGCCACCTCAGAGCTTTCACGAAGTCTACAGACGAGCAATCACCCAAAGGTTCTACGTCCTCGATCGCCGACGATGCGGCACTGCAGAAGTTCCAGAAGAGGAAGTCGAGTTGACAGGGTCCACGGGCAACATATACACCGTCACGATCCGAGAGCTGCCGTCCTGCAGCTGCCCACATTATACGAAGGGTAACCAATGCAAGCACTGGCTCTACGTGAGTGCTCGACAGTTCACTTGATGTTCGTTTGTTTTCTAATCATTTACCCAGGTCATGTCGCGAGTCCTTCGCGCCAAGTTTGAGCACACGTACCAGTTGGCACTTGTCCCCAGCGAACTCAGAGAAATCTTCGAGAACGCCCCGCCCATTGACCGCCCGGCCAACGGCTCCAAAGACAAGAATCGGAAGCCAGTTGAGGGCGATTGCCCCATCTGCTTTTGCGAGTTCAAGGACGAGAGCAAGGAGAGCATCGTCTGGTGTAGAGCGGCTTGTGGCCAGAACATGCACCAAGGGTGCTTCGAGACCTGGGCCGCAACGAAGCGTCGCGGTTACGGGGCCGGCGAGGTGACCTGTCCGTTTTGTCGGAGCGTCTGGCAGGGCGACGACGACATGGTGAGGAAGATCAAGAAGGGCGTCAAGATCACGCACGAGGGCTACGTCAACGTAGCTGATCAGTTGGGCATCAGCACCCAGAGAGGTTTGTTTCCGCCCCCACATCGGGTCGAGTTGAGGCTGATTGTCGTTCAAAGATTACAGTACTTATTCGAGATGGTGGAGAGGTTCGCGCCGTTACTTTTGAGAGCGACGAAGTAAAGCTGTCCCAAGTGCGAATAATATGCCGACCATGTATGTCGTTGAGCGTAATAATCATCTTCTGTGCATGAAGTATTTCAGTTCTCTGGAAGTCACGGCAATAAGAAGCTGCAGTATTTAGCGAGATATCGCCGTAAACTCATCACAGGACTCTCCGAGTTCGTATCAAGCTAATGTCTATTCAAAATCTTACCCAATCACATACCACCTGTGGGCCATCTCCCTAAACAGTTGTACTTAGACAAGTGTCAGGCTCCGCCGCATTCTGCCTTACAATAAGTTCCAGCCAAGCCGACAGCGAATCAGCTCCGGGCTAACGCCAGCCAAGAGCACACACGCTTATTTGCGGCGAAGCAAGGTATAGCCAGGGGCGTTTGGTGCTGAAACAACAGAAGTTGATAAACCAGGCCGGCGAGTGGTGTGACCGGGAGATTTGGTGATTGCGTCAAACTTGTTCGGTGGCTGTGTGTACCTGTGTATGCGGCCGAGCCTCAGCAAGAGGACCAAATGGGCAATGGGGCATCTGTAGAGACGGGGAGATGGCCCGGGTTTGTGAACATAAAGATGTATAGGGTGCAGGGCGCCTTATTTGTCAGCCTATCGCAACCAAACACGCAGCATGCTCTCATCTGCTTGCTAAAAGTGAGGCTTGATGGTGAGAAGCTCAAATAAATGCGGTCGTCGGTTTTCCCAGCCTTGCTCTCGCACCCACCAGGAAGCCCGCCACTTCTTTTGTTTCTTCATAACACTTGATCATTCACTCCGCATTTTCTTTGAAGTGCGCGTTTCTTCTTCTTTTTTTTTTTTTTTTTGGCAAGTTTCTCTTGTTGGCTGGAGACTAAGCCATCTAGGATGGGTGGCTCGTCTTCACATCGCCGCCGCCGTCGCCGCGAAAAGGACCCCTGGTCTGCAGTGACGTTTTCGGACAACGATAAAAGCTCCGAAGATGAATCAGACTCGGACAAAGATAGCGACGATGACCACGAAGAAGAAGATGAGGAGGGGGAGGACGACGACGAGGGCCATACCGTTTGGGGTGGCAACGCCGGATCACAAAAAAAGGGAAACTGGCAGAGCGGCCCCGCCCTGACCGACAAATTGTGGCCGCGCGACGAGAAGCGCCTAAAAGTACGGTTCCTCGACGGCGACTCCAAGTCCAGGTCTATCGTCAAGGACCTTGTCGGAAGGCACTACAACTCCCTTTCCATGGGCATCAAGTTCGACTTCCTCCGGTCCGGGGACCCGGAGCCGTCGGACATCCGCGTCACATTCGACGCGCCGAACGGGAGCGAATGCCTCCTGGGCCGCGACGCCGAGACGGCCCCCCGCCGACCGACGATGTCTCTGAGGCTCGAGCGGCCGTTCAGGAACAGAGAACACGTGCGCTGGTGGAGGCAGCACGACATTCTACACGAGTTCGGGCACGCGCTGGGCCTGGAGCACGAGCACGCGCACCCGGAGTGCAACGTCAAGTTCGACTTCGACGCCATCCTCCGGACCAGGTACAACGGGGACTCGCGGAAGATGCATACGAACTACGGCAAGATCTCGGCACAGCGAGCGACGCTGTCGGGGTACGATCCGGAGTCCATCATGCATTATCCCGTCTTCCCCGACGACACCCTCGGCGGCACCATGAGGGTCGTTCCGCACAACGTGCTCTCGGCGGGGGACAAGGAGTTCCTCATGCGGGTCTACCCGGCCCAGAGCGAGACCGCTAAGCCGGAGCGGAAGCCTGAACGGGACCTGCGGCCTGCGAAAAAGCCCCAGCCAAAACCGGAACCGAAACCGAAACCGCTGTTGCTTCCGCCGCAGCCTAAACGGGAAGAGGTGATCGAGCAGAGAGTATCCGGCTCCGGCAACCACGTCGTCCGGGGAGGGCACGTGGTGGTCTCGGGCTCGGGTAACACGGTCGTCCACGGCGGCGGTTATGTGAAGGTCAGCGGTAGTGCAAACGTGGTGGTCCACGGGGATAGCACTGTGAAGGTTTCCGGGAGCGGCAACGTCTGGGTCAATGGTAGCGGTACCGCCGTTGTCAGCGGCTCCGGTAGCGTTTCATTCACAGGCGAAGGAACGGGCAGGGTCAGCGGAAGTGGCAGCATCCGGGCTTGGGCTCGCTAGGGTCAGGGATATTCGGGAGGAGAGCGTAATCAGGGTATTCGGGACTTTGGTGGGCCGGTTGCGCGGTAAGGTTTCTGGTCTGATTGTTCTATAGTCATTCATTAATATGCATTGTATAGGTGGGCGTCAGCGAATAGCATCCAAATTAAAAGTCAAACAGACGATTTAGCTAGAGGCACACAACATCAAGCAATGATTGTCAAGCAAATTTGCAAAGGTGATGTTGGCCTTTTAGGTTGATATTAAAGTTTATGTAGCCTGAGGTGGAGATCAACCCTCACCATGGGTTTATTGCTTCTCCCTCTCAGCCTTCAACTTCTGATCTTCCTCCTCATTCTTGGGGACCTTCACAAATGCCGGCACGGTGACGGCGTTGAGCTTACGAAGAGCCTAAAAAAGTCAGCTTCGTCTACCGATGATGCGAAGACGCCTACCCAAAAGGGCCGCCACAGCGAAACTCGACAGAAAACAGCCACGCCCGCCTGGCTCACCAGCCATGCCGTCGTCCAGGCTGCGTCCAAGGCGGATGATTTAAGGGCATCACGTACCTGCGAGAAGGCCCCGTCAGGGAGGTCGTTGTTCCACTTGTCAAAGACCTTTGTGATCTTTCCGTCATCGCCAACCTCAATCTGGACTACGCTGTCCATGGTTTGCTCAGCCTTGATACCCTTGACGGTGTAGCTGTTCTTCAAGTTGAGCTCGATGGGGTTGCCAGCCGATGTAACAGTGTGCGACTGAATCTTGATGGGGTTAAAGAGGGCCGGCAGCCCGTACCACTGGGCGGCATACTTGTCGAACCCCTCGGCAACGGTAATGTTGTCCTGGAAGGTCCCTGACTTGGACCACAACGACAGATGCTTCAGCGTCGGGTTCCCTTCAAAGAGCTGCGTTTGATAAGTCAGCAGGGTTTCCAATTTCCGAGACAGGGGTCGTCCATATTCCATACGTCGAGCACGCTGCCGACCAGAACCTTTTGCTGCTGCGACAACGACACCCCCGGCTTCTCGTTGATGTTGGTGTTCTTGATGCCGACGGAGTCAAAGGTCGGCGCGTTTGCGTCGGCCGAGGCCTGCGCCTTGGCCGTGTCGGAGGGGCTGCCTGAAGCCATGTTTCTCTGGACTTGCTTCGCGAACGACTTGGTTTCCGGGTGAGTGGCGACTTGCTTTGCAATGTGACGGGCGGTGGAGTGCATGAGGACAGCGGTGGACGTGAAGCGACAGGGGAAGATTGGTGAAACGGATGAAGAGAACGGTGGTTTGGGGGATGTGTGTTTCTAAACGCTCCCAGTCACACCGCGTCTTGCACGGATCCGTCGCGTCACTGGGCTGGCTGTGACGTGCCACACAACGATGATGAGGACTGACGTCATGACTCGGCGCACTCACAGCTGGACACATTCTCCCAGTGGTGAAAGGGCTCCATGGACTCACAACCATTGGGCTAGTTTCAGAAAACACTGGATAGTCTCTAATGCAATGCAGGTTAGGAAACGCGCGACGATGCCACCCGTTCCCGCGTTCTCTTGATCCCGCTCGTCTCCGGTTCCCGGGCCCGACAGCCCCACATCTCCGGAAACCAGCCGACTGTGGGTCCACGTCGATTTCCGCAAATCCGAAACTTTTCCTTCGAGGACCGATTAGGCAATTTTCCTACGTTGATCAAAATAACTAGTCATGGCACAATGCGCCCACAAGCAGGGATGACTTGAAATTTGGGAATGAGGCGTCGTCAGCAATATGCATACAAAAGACCCATTTTTCAACTTCATTTATTAAGGCCCTTTGCGCGGCCGGTGTAGCATTAGTATGTTCAGTTCCTCAAAAACTATATACAAAGCAAGAAAGTTTGTACAGTAATGTAACCATGGATACCAATCGTCTCTGAATCCCAAATACGTCCAAGAATGTGCAGCAGACAGGACGGCTAGGACGTCAAAGAAGGCAGATCCCCTTGCCCCGCGGCGTAGTGTTCCTCCGCCGACGCGAGAGCCAGGATGAGCCCTTTACCGGAAGTTACCGGAGCCGCTACAACGAGACAGGGGAATGGAACGCTGCTTCTTGATGCAGGCAGTGATGGCACCGCCGACCCAGGTAACACCCTCGTAGGAGCCTTCCTCGTGGGAATCGGCCATAAAGGTACCGGTCTGCTTAAGAGCGCCGACGCAGCCCTGGAAGGTGCGGCCGTACTTGCGGTTGGTCCAGGGCTGGGTGATAACGACACCAGTGTAGCCATCGTCGACAGTACCACGGATGAGGTAACCCTGCGTGGTGGTCCAGGTGCGAGAGTAGTTGATGCCGAAGCTGTTCTTAAGGCGGTCCTTGATGAGGGTAACGTCGATGCCAGCACTGACTTGGACTGTGTTGGCGACGGAGTAAGACTTGGAGATGGTGATGTCAATGCCCTTGCTACCGGCACCAATGACAACCGGAGACATCTGCACGTCCCAGTCAACAAAGCGCTCGGTTCGGTCCACCACGGTCTGGTAGTTGCTGTTGCAGTCGCGCTTGCCAAGGGTGGTGTTGTGGGGGATCTCTTCAAAGGCATCACCGGCCTTGAGGTACTCGTGGTCGATCTCAGGGGCCTCGGGGGAGATGTCCATGGCGGCCAGGAAAGCCTTCCAGGTGTCCTGGGTGATGATCTCGGCTGGACAGGTCACAACATTAGCGTCTGCATTTCCGCAGTGGAGGTGCGGGGCGGAGGCCACTTACCGCGGTTACCACCGACAACGAGGAGCTCGCCGTTGCGGAGGTTGCGGTCAACGTCGGTGACGTTGACGGCGGCGGTCTCGGGCTCCAGGACAGGAGCGGCGAGGACTGCGGAAGCAGCCGAAAGCAGGGTGAAGAGGCGTGCAGAGACCATGCTGGGCAAGAAAGACCGAGAGTTGGCTGGATACAGGAGAAGTTGAGTGGAAGCGTGTGAGGAATGATGGGGCAAAAATAAGTCTCGCCAAGGAGCGGGAGTCTACAACGGCTTTATAGACGATCTTCAAGTCATCATGCCATCAACGACAGACTATAGCCACGATAGCCACGACTCAATTGCAATTTAGACTTAATTGCGTTCCTCTGCGATACTGAAGCGGTCAATGGGCGTGTTCATCCGAACTTCGGCAATCTTTCTCGCGTGTGTTCCCACAATCGGGCGTGATATCTATCTTGCGAGTCATGGAGTCGTGAAGGGATGCCTGCGCACCGTGAGGGGCTACCCTCGTATCATTGAGGACATGATTTTCCCCGGATTGGCGCTCGCCACTCTAATCTTTGGCATGTGTGCACTCTCCCGTCTCTGACTGGGCAAAGATCAGCCGAGTACACGTTGGAGATCAGTCGCCGGCCGACAGCAGACCCAGACCGAGCCCCATCACGTCCGTAGCTACTTTCCTCATCGAGCATGCCAGCCCCGTATAACACGATTCAGTAATCATCACGCGCGTGGCTTCGTAACCAAAGATCCAGCTTATTCTGCGGGCACCTCGCGGAGTAGTTTGTTTTGCTATCGATCCTAGCCACTGCGATGGTCGGAATCTAGGCCGTCACGACGAGTAATGCATTCGATAGTTAGTGTCCAATAGATTATACACACCTTGATGAGGAAAAGACGCCGTGATAGACAAGATAACGTCGTGTGGTTGCCTTGACAGTTAGCCGATATCTTCCACATTTTACCTCGAGAAGCTGGGTAGTCTCGAATCTATTTGAACTCCTCTTCATCCCAACTTTGGTAACTCGTGTCATTTTCCAATCTATCCGCAGATCACCCTTCCCGTCGTCCAAGCTTCTTCATATATCTTAATTTTTCATCCTAATATACGAACCACTTGTTCAACCACCGCAAAGTCAAAATGCAGATTACCGGCTTTGTCAGTCTCGCGGTCTTTGCGGCTAGGTAAGCTTAACCCTCTAGGAGCAAAACAGCTTCAACTATCAACGTACTGACGGGTCACTTCACAGTGCTGTCGCCAAGCTCCACAGCTCTGCTGTGTGCGTTGATGCTAGACAGTACGGCAGCACCGGCAACGGAACTCCTTGGGGCCTCGGGTACGGATCTTACACGGAGTACGAGATCAACCTCGACGCCACCAACTGCGCCTGCAGCTACTACAAGAACCGCAACACCGGCAACAACCAGTGGGACAAGTGCCCCGACTGCAAATATGTACGTGGCAGGGTCACGCTTGCTTGTTGTCATATTTCCTGCTAACCTTGTACAAACAGGATGGTCTACAGTGCAACTCTCCCGCCTGGCACATTGGTGGTGACGAGTTCACCTACTACTGCGAGAAGAAGTGCGGTGCCCAGGGCGCCGAGGCCAACTGAACTTGAGACGATTTTCCCGGATGAAGTGTTGCTTGCGTGGAAGTTGTTTGCGGGCGCACATATGTGATACCATGGGGGCAAGGACCCGGCTTCGATTCTTGGTAGATATTGATCGGACATGATTCACTGTCTTGTACATAGTAAACGTCAGCCACTTCTACGATACATAATTGATAAAACCTTTGGCTTTCAATGCATGTCACTGTTCATCTTCCGCAATTTGATATTAGTCCTGCTTACGCTGTGGGCACTGGCCTTGATCGGGCCTAGTAAACGTGAGATAAATGGCGAGCAACTAGGTGTTCCTAGTAGTTTGGGGAATGACGTTTGCGGAAACGCGGAACTCAACACCGCACAGGCCAAATCTTCTTTTCCCACTGCCAGTAATTAGACTTGCGGGAAGCAAAGTGACAAAAAGGCAAAACGGGTGTTGCATGAACTCAGTCGTTATTACAGCGGCCCTAATCTTATTCTCAGCTCTGGTATGCCTCCCTGCTATCGTGTTTCACCTAGGTTGCCTCCAGTTCGTCTAAACAAGTGTTGTTGCCAGCCCACTTCACGTGTTGCCGTTGAGGAGTCGTCGGATAAAGCGCCCCCACACGAGTTGGGGCTCCAACACTATATTGTAGCCAGGAATTATGTATTTTAATTTACTTCAGGCTCCACCGCGTAAACCCCCCATAACAAACATTCTTCCGCCCGTCAGCTTCCCGAAAGCTTAGCGATTGCCAGCTTTGGATTCCTCCGTAATACTAGTAAAACGTTTGCACAACGTAGCTCAGGCACGTAGGTACCTCGGTTACTAGTGGGGAGCTCTCATCACGCTGGGGAGAAATGGCTGTGTGCTAAATAGAATGAGCATATTAATGTAACCTCTGGCTCATGTTTCGAATCTCGGCAGAGGTGTGATTCCCAGAGGGTTGGGTCGGGAAACCATTTCCGTGGGGTGCATCCCGCTCGAGTCTTGGGCCTCTACCAAGAAGTCGTCCAAGCCGGCAAAAACAAAGCAGGGCTGATAACGACATACGGCCAACTCATGATGACTTGGCCACCGTCAGACTGTCCTCGATGCTCACCGACATCCAGCCTTCTGCTGTCCGTTGGCCGCCATCTCAATCAAAATCAATAGATTTACGGCGAAGGAAACGCCGGGTAGCGCGCACTAGTCATGCAATGCCGGTGTAAGAGCAGCCTCGATCCTGACTCATCCCTGAAAACTGGAAACATGACCTTTCCCGGAAAAAAAATAGGATACCAGCCCTGCCAGAAGAAGAGGGGGATGAGCCTGCGGTTAGGTATAGCCGCCGATCTTTCTGTTAGAGGTCGTAACGCAGGCGGGTCTGTTCCCACTGGACCGGTGATGATGTATTTACGTAGTAGGTACGGCGCTGTCAGCCTCTGCCCACATGGGATCGGCTGCCTGCAATCTACATGGTAAATTGTCTGGATGTAATCCAGCACGTACGCGTGATCATCCTCGTCTGCGTCATATCCATGAGTCAGCTTCTAGCTTGTCGGAAGACGCCGTTATCCTTGTTGGGTACCATGGAACCACGTCCGACAACCAATACGTACCGAGTACATTACAATCTTGACGTTGCGAGTCAGGGAAGATATGGATATAAGCTTAACGCTCATCAAGTTTATCGTTCGGGAGGTTAGCTCCCAATGTCGGAAGAGAACGAATATCGTAGGCACGTGCCTAAGAGTAACTAAGAGTGCAGACGGGGCTAGGAGGCCGAAAGTACAAGGGATGAACAGCGGCCAAGCGCCAACCAAAAACTTTCCATTCCTGCTGTCTTGACCACAATGCGTACGGTATGCTGGTCGCAATTCCCCCCCACCTGTCCGGCCTTGGCTCACATCACTTAGTGGAGCCGTCGTAAAAGAACGACAAGCAGGCATTGCATAGTATGTGGGTTGAGCTGGTTCATGGGATACCCCAGTCTTGGCAACTGCAGAGAAGCTTCGAAGGACCACCTCCCTTGTCAGCACTATTACCTGAACGCCCTACGGGTCAAAGTCCCGGCACTGGTCGATAAGGCGTGCCGAGCTTGCTGGGTGCCATTCGTTCGCGCCACTATCACGGCAACAAGTACCAACATGTACGTAATATCTCTAATATTGCCAAGGTAGATAATTGGGCTCTGACTCCTGTTCACGGCAACACGTGCTTCCAGAGTCAGAAATCGGATACAAACCGAGCGTTTCCCGGTACGGTCTGGGCTTTGACATGACAACACGAGCTAGGAGCCCGGTACTCACCCGAGCGACTCTTGGTATTCCCCGGTATGCTTATCGTACTAGGACGAATATTAATGATTTCAAGACCCTTCAGATTAAGCCTAAATCAGTTCCACCGACGCAGAACAGTTTAGTGGACGCAAACGAGGACCGCTTCGGAGTTTACAGGGCATCGGTCACGCCTGGCCTTGACCCAATCCCTTTAGGTCGCTGGGTCAGCAACGAGCATTTGAAGACTCCACGAAATGATAACAGTGAGATGAAATCTTACCTCGCCGGTCAGCAACGAGAACTCAAAAGCCCCCACAACAATACAAAGGTGAGATAAAGTCTCGACTCTTTACAAGTTGATTCATCCCCTGCGTACAGATTAAACTTCCGTGACGTTGCGGTGAAGAGCAAATCCGAGACACTTGGGAAAGATGTCCGATTGACAAAATCGCATTAAGATTGATTTCAGGCTATCAGGGTTCAAATCAAAATGTATTAGGTCTTCCATGCACGTGTCACAAACCCTCTAGCCGGCGGAAATTACTACATTGGGTGGAGGCAACTCATCCGTGTGACTGAGCCCGGCCCGCAACTCCCAGGATTGTGATTGTGTCGGGGCGCTACGTATCTCTTGATCTGGTCAGCATGTTGCGGTAATACAAAAGCGTAATAGTTCGATCACGAACACCTCGTGCTTGACCAAGGTCTCATCAACGAATACTGCTGTCCCCTCCCCGAGGTCGCGCGTTACAGCGTCACTCATCTCTAGCATTGACCCAGAAGTTGTCTCCCCTCGGGTGATCCAATTAGCCATGTTGCAAGCGGAATAGGAATTGACCGTGAAACCGCTGCTGAATCTCAAAGCGCGCCTACGGCAGAGTTGCGGCTATGCGTACCTCTAATTAGGCTGTACGGTAAGTATCCGGGAATCGATGCCAACGCACACTTAACCGGAGGCGAGTCAAACCCTGCGCAATTATAGAGACTTGAGTCAGTTGACTCTACCCGGTGTACTCAAAAAATGGCCACGTTGGGAACGGACATGGAGGATTTGACGATCTTCTCTCTCCTAGCTCTTAAATTTGCACGAGGGACAGCCCACAGCATCTGTAATTGAAACTCTAACTTAATAACTTGTCATCAAGCTTGGAGTTCTTGGCGAACAGAGCGCCCGTAGCACCACTACCAATCAATAAACAGCCAGTGTACCGATGTTTCACCACTCAGTACGAGCTTCTCACACCGTTACGTGTGCTAGGGACAAACTGGTCTAAACCCTCCTTCCTCATGCTCTCGGCCCCCAGAGTCAAGATCCAGCACTAGATGAGCCCATCACTAGCTGGCCAGCGCAGGCCTTGGCTGAAACTGATATTCGCGCCAGGGTTCAATCTTACACGAACCGCTGTCTCTGGTTTTGACAACCTTGACGTGCCGGATACCGATAATTCTTCGCTCGGAACGCAGCCTTGGAACCATAGAGGCAAGAAAAAGTCCAGCACGACGGGACTACTTTGATCGGCCCGGCGACCATCTGACTCCAGATGGAAGTGGGGCCACCGATGCGGGCATTTTCCGTTGCATCGACAAAGTCTCGACGGTCGGAAGAGTAGCCCCCTTATGCCGGAAACAGTCAGATTCTCCCATGTACATTTCCTGTGTAGGCATGACTCGGGATCCTCAACCACCGCCGAGGTCAGTCCCCCTCAGCCACAGCCGGTCCGGTCCGTGCGCCAAGGACTTGTTCGAGAGTTAGCTTCCTTATTCAGCTGGCCAACGTCACGCGGGTAAATGAGGAGGAATGAGGGTGTGACTCCGCAGAAGTCTAGGCCTGTCGCGCCATCGAACCTCAGCCGGGCTCGTGAAAAGATGGAATGAGCCGCGAGTGGACTGCTGTGAATGGCAATGCCAGGGTCACGACGGAGTGGTCGTGCGAGATAGTACCGAGCTGGCGGTGATGCTTGAGCGGTCTTGTAGGGGAAATTTAACGGATGCGACGGCATTGCCATGTCGGCATTGCCGCTGGTATCGAAGGATCCTTGACGCCGCGTCCGGATTTCTTTCTTAAAAAGGGGGCGGGAGTATTGGCTGAGCCGCCGGCGCACTTACTCCAAAGTATACTTCGATTCTAATCACCATATCAGTAAACAGAAGGTATCCACACACGTGGATTGCCGAAAAGCGAGAAGCTGGTAGGCAACTGCTGACGGAAACAACTCGTCGCCCAAGAGTCACACGACCTAGGAGTTCCGAGATTGTCCAGGACCTATCGTCTTCATCTTTAAAAAAAACCTCAGCCGCCAGAAATGCCACGATAGGTCTGATGACTGTCCTACTTGCGCGGGCATGGCATTCCTGCAATCCTAATCAGGCATCTAGGCCATAGGCGGTGCGAGTAGGCAAGGTATTGTCTCTCCATGAACTCTTGTCTTGTTTCCGGGCCCACGATCCCCTGCTAGAAATCCCGTTTCTTTATTGCGCCCATTACGTTCCATCGCTGTGCTGGGACCTTATCCGGTCTGATTACTGATCAATAAAAAAAGTCTGAAGTCAAGTGTCCCAGGGTCCTTGCTGGCTGCAGCACAATGTTCCGTTGGAGAGAACTGTCCTTCCACGATCCTAGTGGCTAAGTTGTGGACTCAGGAGCATACAATCAGGTGTCCAGGAGGATGATGCTCGTGACGATCATGCCGCCGGAGTTCTTTTGTAGGCCTGGCGAAGCATCATCAAATGGCATTCAGTCCTGGTTGTGGTGCTGCTGGTGTGACAAAGTCACTGATACGTGATAAAAGAGATTAGTCAACTAAGCTTTTAAACTTTCCGCTGATTGTTATTGACCGAGAACCTGGAACTTGCGACTGGATCAATATGTGAGTCTTATTTATTCAGGTTGTTAGTAAATAAGATAAACCCCATTTTTCCGGTTTTGGTTTTAAATCACTTGAGCGAGAAATCTTTGGCATCGCCGACATCGCCACGGGATGGCTGAGACATGCTAGAGATCGGAAGTCTCAGCTCCATAAGTGCCTCGTAACACTTGAACAACCCAAGCCGCATGGGACCTGTTATTGCAAGCCGAATTTCTAGTGCACGCACACATTGTTTTGCTCTCCATTATAAATGATGGTCGGTATTAAGGTTCTGCCGGCGATAAGTAACTAACTCTAGAAGATCTTCAAGTCCCATCCTTCAAACGCTAGACAACAGCTTGTGTAATGTAAGATGAAGCTCCATAGACTACAGGTTGGTTACAATAAAGCTTTTAAAGGATAATTGTTCGAATTGTACGACGGTTGACAGGACTGCCGCTAGAGCACGCGTGTAACTGCCATCAGTTTCTAGGTATGGTAACGACAAGTCCACTTTGGTGACTAAACTCATGAAATTGCAGACCGCGAACTATTGATAGATTGACAACATGGAGATTTCAGCTCTGTAACTCTTTGAGCGTGTATTCGGAATCATCCAATTACAATGCATCACTGGTGACACCTCTAACTTACTAACTTAAGGTCATATCTTCTCGCCTGACATTGCTAATTGCTAATGGCAGAGGTCACTCCGCCACTGATTCAACCAAACGGTTTGGTCCCATGTACCTCTGAATTCGTAAATAGGACGTCGAGCAGCCCGAAGCACTCGGGCCCGTTTGCAGTAGGGCTGTTAGCTATGAAAACCATAGTTCTAAAAATGCCAGTACATAGCAGAAAACTATGCCTCTGGCAACAATCTTTCCTTCTGCGGCCTTTCTCTGCTTTTGGTTCAAAGGAACTTTGCATGACTCTGGTTGGGATGAATCCCCGGATCCGGCTGTAAAAACCCACACAAACGTGGGTAAACGTCCCAGAAAAGCGTTTTCCGTCGTCCTTGTGCACTACTGACACGAGCAGGGCATAGGCAAAGGGCATAGGCAATTGGCGATGTCAGTCGAGAAGATCTGACCCTAAAGCAAAAGACCTATGTTTAAGTGAGCAGTGGGGTGTAACAAGAAAGTCCGAACCTGGGCATTACACAAGGTGACTCATCATCGATATTTACAGCCTCATTTTAGCATGTGGGTGGTTTGCCCTGCTGCGATATGGATCAAGTCAGTCACACAAAAGCGCCCTTAGCAGCAAACAAAGTGCGAAGAATACAAGATAGGTCCTATACCTCAACCAGCATCATAACCCAGTTGAACTTCAGCTCGCAATCAGCGTGTACAAGCCACACACCTATAAGCTTCAAGCGCCTCGTTGTAGTATATTCGGTGCTTCCGACAACATTTATCAAGACCACGCCAGATTTCTTGAAGGTTGGAACGCTCGTCAGCGAGAATAGAAAGATACCAACGGGTTCTCCGTCTTAATGTGGATACGTACCAAGACAACGCCACCATATAAGTCGGGCGCACGTGAAGACTCAAGCAAAATAACTGAGCAATGCGTTATTACTCTCTGTCAAGATTTATGGCGCAGCGCCTAGTTGGCCAAGGGTTCCACTCTCATTCGGGGTAACACCCCTTGTCCAAATGCAGTGGCGCGACAACCCCGATGCATGAGAACCCAGAAACGGCTTCACGGCACCAACCGCAGGATGCAGGCCCTCGTTGCATTGGCGGCAAAACTCGGCTCACTTGGCAAGCCTGGAAATTTAGGTCATCCAAGACTCTTGGAAAGACGAATGTTTCTGTGTGTAAGCCAGTCCAAGATAGCTAAGCAACTGGGCGGAGCTGTGGCATGACGCCGTTCGGGATGCGGATGATCATCTCAAGCGCGAATAAAAACAATATAAATGACATCAACAAACCTCCAATCCCAAATGACACTAGAGGTATCAAAAGTTCCCGTGCATCTACTCAAGCTTCTAACGCGCATTTTTCGATATCCGTACTCACATATTGTCACCATGGGTTTCGTAAGAGAGACAACATCATCTAATTTGTTTCGGCTACTGACAACTCTTAGCTCCAATCTTTAGGCAACGCGGCTGACAAAGTTGCCATGCACCTGACGAACACTGCAGGTAAGTCCATGTTCTAATCGCCTTCATCTGTTCTCGAACTACAATGTATGCTAAAGCCCGATTCTGCCAGCCGGGGGCCGAGCCACATATTCTGGCAGCGTCGACGGTGTTGTCGACAGTGTAGCACGTCGCTCCAAGGGCGGCCAGGCACCGCCTCCGAAATATACCGGGCCGTCCTGGGACGAGATAGTCGCGGAAAGAAAGGCTGCTAGAGAGAAGGAAGAAGCTCTCAAGCAAGGGACGAAGTAGCAAATGATCTTGCGACGAGAAACAGAACACTATGAGGCCAAGAAGCGACGAGAACCGACGAAAGAGATACCCAAGACACGAATTGCTAGAAGAATGTACAAGTAAATTTGTTCTTTGTATTGAATAATGAGTTGCTTTTTTACCGAATTCTCGGCCCAAAGTGAACAAAGTTAAGGATGCTACAAGCGTTGGCGCGACCGGTCTAGATCTTCATCTAGAAGTCAAGAAGACATCCGTGGCGAGGATTCCGCATTGTCTTGGTGCTGGAAAACAACATCAGAGTACATCAAGTTGAAATACCCGTCCTTTTTGCTCTTCCTGAAACAAGTCCTCAACCACGACCGCTGTCAAAACAATCTCCGACTCAACTGCGTGTGGTACTCAGTCTTTTAACAATTATCGGCCGTCCCCAGTCATGGAACGAATGCTGTCAAGTAAGTGGTTTTGCGTGATTTCGATGCGAACATAGAATTTATCTCGTTGTTGAAATGGCAGATGTTGCTGAGTGTTCCTTTCGCCATCCGGGAGGTTACACAGCTGAGCGAAGATAGCGCCTCGCTCCGCCAGCCACATTGGTAGCCGAGCACTCTCCGCGACGCGCGTGGTACAGATATGTAAGATACGGAACGATTACTGTTGGTTTTACAGGTCGAGAATAAAGCGATATTGCGTACTTAGACGTAATAACCGTATGGATTCGGTTGACTATTGATGATGTGTAGAAAGAGAAATCTCAGGCCTGGCAAAGGCCGTAGGAGGTGTACCAAACAGAAGGAGGCCCATCACGTTGGCTGCCACCACGGGCTGCCACACCAATTGCCACAGCCATATTCCGACGTATTAATCCGATAATTACTCTCACTTTCAAATCGCAGAAAGCGCTCCTAAGTGCTTCTAGCGTGAGTTAGTAATACATGAATTCGTGTCTGAAATCCACCACCTTTTCACGACTGGTTAAGAAGCTGCTCAAGCCTTGCACTTTTGCCACCATCTCAACTGGGCCCTGGTAACCTCGTAGCCAGGCCCCTACTACAGCATTGCCGCTTTTATACGGATTCACAACTAGGCCAGAACCAAAGAATACGCCGCCGGGGAACAAACGCCTCTTCAAGGATGCTGGCTTTTACAGAACGCTTAGATGATTGAGACTTTCTGGAGCAGCTCGAAAGCTGCGGGCAGGGTTTCTCTGAATGGGTTGTATTGAGGAACGCCAAGCCTAGCTTCAGGTTGTTCGGGCATAACACGTCCACGGCAAAGGAGATTTTGATCAAGGAAAATTTCATCGAAAGGTCGTTGTCGATTATGCTAGGACGCTTGTTGATTCGACGCGATTCGATGCAACAGCTTCACCTCCCTCTTGTGCCCGTCTTTTTGACGAATACTTGTAGAAGCTGTTCTGATGTTGGGGAACGCGAGTTGTCAACGTATACACTTAGCAAGGGTAGTTGAGATATGAAGCCGCAAGTTAAGCGCAAAGGGTTATGAACAGTCTTCAACTTCACTTTCTCTAGTATTTCGTCCCCTGGAACGCGGTTTTGGACCTGAACATGACTTGGAAAACGCAAAAGGAAGTGGCGCCTTGGGAGAGGCATGTATGGTCACGAGAAATGCGTCGATTTTCGCAGCGATCTAAGCCTACCTTGGCAGCCACAGGAAAACCTCGTTTTCAATTCGTCAAAAATGAGGGTCTTGTCTCCAAAGTTCGTCTGGTTTCCGCCAGAGCATTGCCGACAAGACCCGCGTTGTGTGGGTTCTGGCAAGTGATCAACCGACCATGTACAACGTAGCCCTGCCCGCAGGCTGCTAGCAAGGGCATTAACTCTGAACAACTAGTTCGCTTTTACGAACTGTACTCCATGCTTCTTCAAGCCAACCTCAGTCTCAAGAAGAAAGGACGCTTTATCCGTGAACTGGCGCGCACTCTCTCTTTTGTTCTAGCCGACGCTATAATCTGGCGGTTCTGAACCAAGTACACGTTCTCCCCATTACAGGGCTTGAGGTTGTCTATGGTGCCGGGGCCGTTGCCCACTGATGACGAGAATAATTTCGGTTTCGGTTTCCTCAAAGTCGGAGCAGAGGGTCTCCCGGGGTCTGAAAGTTGCCTGAGGACGTTGAGACCGCAAGGGCCTCGGACATAGCGGAAACGCTAACTGAAGACACCATTCAATTACAGAGTGGAGAAGTTCGAAGCACAGCGATCGTGTTCAAGCTTGGTTCAGTTCGAATGAGAAACGACGGTTCCCTGCTATGTGCTGTCCACCTCTGTGTCTTTGGGCACGATCGGCATCGGCGTATATGTGAACCCGGCTTCGCTGAGCCGCTGAACCGCCGCTACGAAAAGCTTAAAAAGCGTTTGCCCCGCTCACAGAGCTGTTTTGAAGTGAGGCACCCGCGTCATACGATGAGCTCGCAATCTCATATCTCACGCAACGGGATTATCACTTCGTAACTCCTATGTCCGGGAACCCCGTTGACATGAAGGTTAGTTTTCAAGTGTGTGTATAAATGAAAGATGGCTCTGGGAGTCGTCTGCTAAACCTGCTTCATCAACCATCTCCTCTCAAGAATCCAAATCACATTATTGTTGCCTAGCCACATCAACAAGAGATTTCTACTTTCAAGAACCGCACCCGCATCCAAAATGACAATCACCATCACCGTCGTGTTCCCTAACGAAGCCGACGCCAAGTATGACATCGACTACTACGTCAACAAGCACATGCCCCTAATCCAGGAGCGCTGGGGCCAGTACGGTGTCAAGTCCTGGTCGGTCACCAAGTTCCAGAACGGCGCCGACGGCTCCGCTCCGCTGTATGCCTTCGGATCGACCGTGAGCTGGGACAACTTGGACCAGATCAAGTCCGCCTTTGCCGGTCCCGAGGCCGCGGAGATCATGGGCGACGTGTCCAACTTTTCCAACAAGCAGCCCATCTTCCTCACCGGCGAGGTCCTTCGCTGAACGAGTCTTTTGCTCTGCAGCACAGAATTTGTTTGTCCGCAGAGCACGTAGTCTGTGCGAGACGGACATGGAGATGAACGGAGGCTGCCTCTTCGGGTACGCTTAACAAATCTGGCGTCTTCATCGTATCGGTCGACATATGAAACTGAACGTTGGAGAGGCAAAACTTCCAATATAACTATGCTTGGTTCATGCCAGAGGCTCGAGCAGCGGATGCGGTCCATATGCGATCTCGGAGCGGGGCCGGCTGACTGCCGGGTTTACACAACTCCGACCAAAGAGGTTTTGCGCGGGCAGTAGCCGAAAACACCCGACAGCACCCAACTGTTCAAAAATAAAATAACATCATCGCCGTTCTGCCCAACAAATACAAAGTTCAACATCTTCGTTTCCCATGCTTACCGGCCAATCCGTGGTGTGCTTCGTCTGACTATATTGCCTCCATCTCAATCCAATACTTGCGGTCCAACTGCTCAACATGCCAATCTACCGCATAGGCACGGCCTCCATCTTCACTCAGATGCAATAGAGTCGGCTGACAAAGGCCCGCATCGAAAAGTTCTCTTCAAATTGAAGCCGAACGTTTCCAAGGATCAAATAGACGCAATGCGCGTCGCCGGAGAAGCCATGGTCGGGGTAATACCCGGCCTAAAGTCCTTCGATCTCGGGCCACCGCTCGCGAGCACCGCGCACCGAGCGCAGGGCTTCGACATGGCGTTGATGACGGTGTTGGACACGGAGGAGCAGGTCCTGGCGTATGCCGGCCATCCCGCCCACTAAAAGTGAGAACTGGACGACTTCGAAGGTCGAGGCGACCCGAAGTTGCGCAATCTGAGCTGACGATGTGCAATTAGGCTTCATCAGATTCGGGAATCTGTCTCAGAGGAGACGTTGGCGCATGACATGGTTTTGCCTTGAGAACATGTGCAGTTCGACTCCTCGAGTATTTGATATTGATATTTTATTCGGGCCAGCGTCCAGCCTAAGTCGAACAGACATTTCCATACAGCGCTCTCAGTCCTTCGCTCTTGTCGATGCATGTCACATCAGGTCAAGAGAGCGCCTTTCGGACAGCCCCCGAGCGAAGGGTTCGGACCGCCTCCGAAGAGTTCGGGACTTGCCCGCTTGCGGCACCATTGCTTTTCCGGCCAATGCGGGCCGTCGCGAGGGAACCTGGCGAACAAGGCGGTAGAAGCGTGACGTCTCAGACAAATCAAAAGCCTACATGTACACTGCGATGCGGAAATGCCGTTTCCACTCGCATAGCGCCGTCATGCAAATAACCACAAATTGATGCCAACCCCCAAATATGCCACATCCGTCGAAGGAAATCAGTTACAACTCGCATGTGTCGTCTTAACATGTCCTTTTAGGGTGGGGTATCAATGAACGAACGACACTCGAGGAGGAAAGGTCCTGAACCCCTCCCCCCACGAAAGCCTAGTCGCATGCGAGATCGGCAGACCCTTCAGCGCTCGAACTATCTGACGTGTGAAGTTCAATGATGCCATGCTTGAGGAATCCGAAGCTGCTCACTGGCCTCTCCTTCCAGACTAGTGTTTCGGCTTCGCCTTCGAACTTGGCCATCTCTTCCACCAGATCCCACTCCCCCGTGGCCTTGTTCTTTTTCAGCGAGCGGAAGATGATGGTCTCCCCGGCATCCTCAAAGACAAATTCTCTCCTACACAACCGCCTCCATTGCTCCGCCGGTGTGCCCTCCTTGGCGTTCTCGGCCTCGAGTTCCTTGTTCTTCAATATCACGCCCACAAACGCCTGGCTATCCCACAAACCCTCCCTCCGGGGACACGCCGCAAGGATCTGCGCTGATTTTTCCCTAACCAACGGGTCACGGCAGTTCAAGGCCACGACCGAGAGCTGCCACGCCAGTCCCAACTCCATCGAGAAGATATGCGCCGGCGACTTGAAATCCTTTTGCTGCTCGCGCATGAGGATCTCGATTACGTCGTTGATCTCCCGGCAGTATGGCGTCATAGAGTTTATGGCTTCTACGTCGGCGTACTTGGGGAAGAAGCTGTAGATGAGCATGACGAGGTAGTGCATACGCAGGTGCAGGATTTTGAGGTACTCCTTTCGAGGGAGCGAGGAGTCAGACAACGTCTTGTTGTATAAGGGTTCGAAGGACTGGCGCCACTGTTGGAGGTTCGTCACGGACTTTTCGCAGTACACGAGCAGTTCCGGCTGGGTCTGCATCACGCTGAGGATCCTATCGATGCCTGCCTCGTCGTTGACCTCGTCGAGCTTGAGGTCGTCGATGACGGTCAGAAGTAACGGCCCCAGCTTCGCGATCCGCCGCTGACAGACCTGCCACCACGTGTACGCCTCCTCTGCGTTGTCAAAAACCTCGGGCATTTTCCGTCGCGCCTCCCCCGGATCAGTGTACCGCTGTATCTGCATGTTGTACGTCTCGATGGTGTGACCACGGGCCTTGAGGGCCCTGACAAGCTCATACGCGGGCGACTTGCTGGTGCTGACGTTCCCGCTGAGAACAGTGCGGCTCTGCACATCGAGATGGTTGTACATGTCCAGGACCTCGGTGATGAGCTGCCTCGGGTCGGGCGCGAGCTTCCAAATGCGATGGTCGGCGTCGGCACTCACGAGGAGTTCCTGCAACAACACGAACCCGTACTTGACGTGCTGAAGCGCCGAGTGCTTGTTGCCGCGCAGGGCCTCGAAGGCGACGAACAAGATTGACAGCAGCACCGCCTCCTGGATGCTCGCCGTCTGGAAGTCTGCCTGTCCCTGCAGGCGCAGAGCTTGGCAGTAGTGCACGATGGCGCTCTGGTAGTGCTGACTCTGGAGCAGGTCGGCGATCTTGTCAAAGTTCCTCGTGAGTACGTAGCTCCGTTGCGAGAGGGCCCTGCTCATGGCGCCGATGCTGATAGCCGCGTGCCGTAATGCGGGGTTCTGTCGAGTGAGCTGGGGCATCGTGGTCGTCCAGAGCTTCGTCCGAGAGAAGTGGGCACCGCCGAGGGAGACGCGCACCAGCTCGTTCCAGTCGTCGAAATAGACGCTCTGCATGTCGTCCTCAAAGACGAGCGAGTTGATGTCGGGCTCCCTGGGAAGCGTGCGTGTGCTCGCCCGACACGGAGCGGCCTGGGGGTTCAGCCGGTCGGCCACCCGGGGCAGCTTGCTCCTCGTCTTGCGCGGTTTCACGACATATCCGTCGCAGACGCCACGAGTCTTGAGGCAGTTCATGCAGTGTGGCTTGCCTTCATCGCACTTGATGTGCCGTTTCCTGTGCAGGCAGGCCGTTGTTAGCTTCAGAGTCCGAGCACGTGCGTATGCACGACCAAACGGATACTCACTTGCCTAACGAGGATCAGCGGTGTGTCCAGTAGTCGCGGAAGCGGGGGCACTCACAAGTCACACAGCCTGTCCTTACTTTGGGGGTGCTGGTGCGGGTATGACGAGGGCGGTATGCGATGGGCGATCTCCCAGGCTCGCTTTCGAGGGACCCGGCCTGGCTGGGAGCGGGCCGCGGCGAGGTTGGAAAGGCCGACGTTGACGCCGCATCTGCAGGAGGAGCGGGATCCATAATGGTGGTGGGATAGTCTGAGGGTTTAACTCAAATCGCTGTGGCGGGATGGGAACGTTCCCGGCCCGGCCGATTGCTCCGTATTGCTCGGGCTTGAGCGCGACCCCCATGCAAGACAGGACGGATGGGAGCCGCCGATGACTAGAGTGACTTGCCAAGGGGACCCAATAAGGGAAGTCGCTACGTCGGCGTAGAGTAGTGCAGTGCAGTGCAGTGTAGTGTATTGTCTCAAACTAGGGGTTTTGGCAACTATGCAGCTTGGGCAATGTGAGAGGGTTCGTGGTCTGATCTGATCCGATTTACACTGCCAGCAAAGGAGTTGAGACGATTGTTCATTGAGGAGCGCTGGTCGCTAGGGCAATGGAGGAGATTTCCTGGCGAAGGAGATGCGCGAATGTCCTCATTTCAGGCTCCTTGAAGATTGAAGAAAACGCGTTTGTCATCAATTGAAGATGCGCATTCGAACGTGTCCGTCGTCCGCCGTCCCCTGACCGGATGGCGCACTAGACGTATTTCGAGGAATCACGGGGGCACTGGAGCGGATCCCGGTTCAAGTCCTAACCGGGATTCATGCATATGCGAAACGGGAGAATTGTGCAAGGATAAGTCACATGATCAGTTGTGCAGATCGGATAGTTGCAAGGGCATTCTTCCCCCCCCCCGACTTGCAAGGATGGAATGGATCGCCGATCCGCCCTGAACTCTGTCTCTTGCCGCCCAGCCGTCTCTTCTGCCCAGCAAGGAACTCTGCTGCACACAACCTGCACGCCGATTCCATGTTGAGATTAGCGTCTGCGCAGCCGTCTCAGTCTCACGTCTGCAATCGTCGTAATTAGGTAGCTCGTCAGCAATCGGGCGTCCCAGCCATCTCCGGGGCCCGCTGGAGACGGGGAATGCCCATTTCCCTGCCCTGTCATGGCACATCCGACCGAAATCCCATTTAAAACGACCGCTTTCTCCGCGCCCGTCTGTCTCGATCTCCTTCCTTTGTGATATCGACCTTTTTCTCGCAAGCCGAGAACACCCCTCCCCCTCAATCTACAAACTGCCAATTTCTGGCCCCTAGGTAACGGGGCCGCTACACTCTGCAACAATGGCGGCCGCAGCAGCATCAGCAGCAGCAGCAGCTATCCAGACCGCCTCGCACTGGTTCCAGCCCGCTCAACACCTCTCCGCTATGGCATAGTTACAATTGCCCCGATGAGGCCAGTTTACTCGTCGCCAATCTTCAGTATCAGCATCAACCCGATTTGTCGGTTGCTGGCCTCCCGGGTACGGACTTTGGGCTCTTCGGCCCTGAGTCTGTCCACGCCGACCCGTGCCTTTCGTACTCTGACCCGTCAACTTGGGACACTCTACCGTGGACGTCTGCCGCTCCTGCGACGTCTCTCGTCGGTGCCAGTCCCCTCGACAACACGATCGACCAATGTGAGTACCACGCGGCCGGGTGATCAGTTATGACTCAACGAGAGAGCCGTAGTTCATGTTCTGACTATTTATGAACAGCATTCCCGTTCATTGACACCTCGCCACCTACCCTCTTCGACACGTTCCCTGACACCTACCTCCCGCCCCAGCTGGATCCTACCTTCGGGTCTGGCGACAGCTCGAAAACCAACAGCCCCAACCAACCTCCACCTCTGGACATGTCAGCATTCACGACTTTGGAGCAAACAACTTCTCACCGTTCCTCGCCCGCCTCTGACGGCCGGGACTCGGAGATCTTGACGCCACACGCCGACAAACTCCTCCGTCGTCAACGCAACACCATTGCCGCGCGCAAGTACAGGCAAAAGAAATTCGATCGCATCGCGGAGCTTGAGAAGATGCTGGAAGATATGACGAAGGAGCGGGACGACCTACGCATCCGCCTCGCCCGTCAAGAGGCCGAAACTGAGGCACTCAAGAACATCATGCGGACGGACTCCAAACGTTAGCTGGGTGTAGGCCAACTCCTCTCGTTGATGAGGAAACGTGGATGTGGAAGGGTATGCGATTGCAGGTTGGACGTTGTCGACTATAAACGGGCTCATGGGACTGGCACTTGTGGTTGTGAGAGAGCCTTTTCTGGATGTTGAACCTTCTACCCGACCATGCTCGTCATGTCCCCATCTTTGATGAATTAAATGATTGCTCAATTGTGTTGAACTGCCTCGGTGCAATGGTGACTGGCTGTGATGGACTGGAACATTCTTACAGATGGTCATCTTACAATCACGAAAGGGCTCCATCTATATACAACAAGGGGTCTTTGCTGAAGAGGAGATCATCTTGAGCGGGATTGCGAAACCCCATGTAAGAGTCAAGATGGCTCACATGGCATACAAAGGCGGGGGGGCTCGGCCAAGTATACTACTTGGACAACGCCCAAATTTTGAAAAAACTGTGGCATAGTTTTCACTGAAAGTTGGCCACGGCGTGCAGCGACGGTACATTTTGATGGCTCATGATGATCTCGAATGGCTCACGAAGCACACAACCATCCACCACGCACTCACAGAGGACGGACGAGAACACTGGTCACGGAAGACGTCAGCTCAAGGCCACTGCTCGTTGCGATAGGCATGCAGGGGAAAAAGAGGGGAGCTGGTCAGCACAGAGGTCGAGGTCCCCGTTTGCACCCCATCGCTTATCATCGCCCGACCCTGGCTAGCGCGGATGAATCATCACGCCAGCAGTCCGCCATCCAGGGCGTTCCATCCGCGGAAACCAGGATAGACTGGCCAATACATGTCCTAACTTGTATTAGCCTCTGCTAGCGCGGATGAATCATCCTGAGCCATTCTTGGCGTCTCATACAGCTCTGACCACTGATCAGCCACCGATCCGAGACAGGACGGATTCGAAGACGGAGACTTTGCCTACCGATAGTCCGTGAGTATCGCTGGTACCGGGTCGCTAAGGGGGTAACGGACGGCAAAGAGGACTCCGAGCTCCGTGTAGTTACATATTATGAAGTTATGCGGACTGTTTACTAATCCCAGAAGCCTGCTATGGGATTGCACAACTTGCATTATCATACGGAGTACGTCCATCTTGGCACTATTGCGTCTTGAAATGGATTTTATGCTCCCACTTAATTCGTGTTGTTCACGTGTCTTCAGCAGGTTTTACCCCACATCATGGGAATTTGAAGATTTAACTAGCTCTGTAGTCTATACGCTTGTGCAATGCACTCGCCTCATCCCGTCCGTATGTGCCGGTATTCGGTACGCCGGTGGTGGAGCTGACAGTAGTTGACGTGACGGTAGTTCATGTGCTAGCGGTGGTGCTCGATCCGGGGTCGATGGTATGTGAACCGCCGAGTGACGTAAAAGACGAGTCTGCGCCGCTGTTGGCGGTCTTAGGTGAGCCCGTTAGACTCGTCGACGCACTGTTGGACGAGGACAAGCTGGTACGTGAAGACGCGACGCCGCCGGCCGAGATCTGTGTCGTGCTGCTCGAAGCGCCCGGAATGACCGGAAGGGAAACCGCGTTCGCGGCCGCCGAGCCACCGAGCCTGACCTGCGGATTCCCCGTTACACGGGATCATTGCAACAGGCTTCGTCCAACTGCCCGCTGAAAACGGGCTGCGTAGTACTGCAATCACACGACCGGTTTACCAGGGCTGCGTACGTGACGATCTTGCCCGACAGAGTCCTGACATGTGAGAGGCTCGAAGATGCCGGTGAGTGCCCGGAGAAGATGGCGTCGAAATTGGCAATGGTCCGGCGGCCGAGGTACGTCGATCCGTTCACGGCAGATTGGAACTGGTCCTCGACCGCTTAGGCGTAAATGTAGCCTGTAAGGCCAGCGACGACCGTTGCAGTTGCCAGAGCTCGCATTGCATTTTCTTGCTGTGGGTCAGCGAGTTTGGGTCTGGAGAGCAGAGGCTGAGCGTTGAGGTCGTCCAGAGACAATGTTTCGAACCATCCTTGACCTAATATACTTTCCTAATGATTGTCGTAGTTTACGTTAAGAAGAAACTAACCGGGCGTGGCATGCGTTCGCTCAACTGCAGAACACCATTGAAAGAACAGTGTTCCCTTGAGTGATAAGTTTCGGAGCAAGTCCCTATCCACTCGCATGTCAGACTTCAGCTCGGTCTGCACGAGCATGAAGCCTTCGTTCGATACGTGGTTAACATAGGGAGACACGACATGGACCAGGAAAGGAAGAAAGCTCTCAGTTCAAATTGAACTATCAGGTGTCCTGAGGGAAAGGACTAGGCCTGAACGAACTGCCGATAGATAGGATATGATCCGGAACAAGTGACTGCTAAACAGAATTCTAGTGACTTATCGTGCTGTCTAGTCTCTTCCCGCAGCCAGTACGGTAACCCAGTTCAGCCAGCCTTGGGTTCGCCACCAGACCGAGCGAGGCACTGAGACAGGCTCACCTTAATTTACCAGTCCCTCTGGACTGTCAACCGCCGATCAATTCTAAGAGATTGCTTCTTACTCATTTCTAAAATGTCCTTACAATCTACTGAATACTTCGTGATGACACTGAGTGAAGAAATGTTATCAAGTGTCGTAGTGAGCATGTTGCGCGCGCAAGGAAAAGTGAGACCTAATATGACAGTCTTGCAAGACTTTCAGTTCGGTTTCCCGGTCCGCGGTTTAGCAGCATACATCGAGAATCCAATGAAATATTCTGTCCGGCCTTTTGGTTATCTCGTGAATTTTCTTGTTCAGGCTTTTTGTTATCATTGCCTGTGCCCGTCATGCTCTTGAGGGAGCGATCATGACCGTTTCCCCCGACTGCTTCTGCAATACGAGCATTAAAGTCAGAACGCGGCGAAATTTCGACGGCCAGAGGACCGACGGGCAAGACAAGCCAACGACAATAGAAATAGGTCTAGTTTAAGGCCGTGACCGCTTGAACAAATTCTTGGTTCTCACTGCCCGAGTATCTAGCTTACCTCTGGCGGAACAGCGAAGCGGGAGAAGGTGGATAATGGAGACTCAAATGGAGCAGCGGGGGGTTTTTCCAAACGGGGTGTCAGCAGACATTTATTTCTAGAAGTTCAACCATTGAAAACACAGTTGCCTTGGAAGACTTCTGTTTGGAAGTGGCCTTGAAGCAGGCAACGCAGTCATCCATGTCCCTGCTCTTCATGGCGTCAAGACTACTGTTGTGGGACGGGAGGTGGTATTCTTTGGTAAACTTTCTCAAAAGTCAGAGAAGATCATCACGAGCCTCTTCGGAAGTACTTGTCGAGAGTGTGATGTTAGCAAACGGCCATCGTCGAAACCAGGTATTTTCTCCAAGTCAATGATATATGCTCCTAGTTCCAAGTACCCTGGGTACGTTCAGCAATTTAAAAGCCAGCCAACTGTATTTGTTGTGTTAACGCAGATGACATAGAGCGTTCAGAGCTTCCATGTTGAAGTGAGCTGTTTTCGTTGAATGACAAACCAGACGTCAAAAGCTGTACGGAATTATCTACATGGCAGTTATACACTCCCGGATACCCACCATATGTGGTGGCATAATAAAAAACATGAAAAACATACAACACCAGGTATTCGCTGGTCGTCACCGACCCAACTACTAATCCGGCCCTCACTGGCTTATCTATGGGAGAGCGGACGGGATCCCGAGTTCTCCAGTGGGTATGGTCGTATGTGTTGGCTAGTGCGTGATGATGTGGTTATATCGCTCCCATTTGCCTTGCCGGTGGGCATCATGATCATTTCAACTCCACAAGCCACACACTCCCTTTAGTATAGCGTATTGACACTTCCTCCCTTCCTCGGATGTTTCTCCTCCTTCCTTTCCGGAAAACACATTCTTTCTCTCTTTGTCTCGGTATCCATACTCCGACCAGGTAAAGGGCCTCTCTGCTGGAAAACGTTTCCACTGTATAATGGCAGGGTCCTGGCCATAGACGTGCCAGTCTTCACCATGTATCATAAAATTCGAGTTCTTCAGGCGGGTGGAAGATAGACCAGGCAATCTCCAACTTTCCAATGACTCCATCGATTTTGTGAATAGAAACTTTGGAGGTTGTGTGAACAAAGCCAACAGTGACGAGTAGCATCGCCGATCCCGCAACGGTTGAAGCTGCATAGTGTCCTACTAGCTGTGAGAGTTCACATTGAGTTATGAGCAGCGTAGGCATGACGATTATTTCAGAGAGTAATCCTTGAACTCTGGAGTACTATCACTAACTAAGGTAGTCATAAATTCGGACGTCTTTTTGTACTTTACGCGTCTTTCGGTGTACATGCAGTGCTGAAAACCACGTCTCCTACCTCCCTCCCAACTCAATCGTCTTCACCTATCTCATCTTGGGCCGTTGCTTGGAGTTGCGCCGGTGTCAAAAGAAAAAGAAAAAGAAACATACCTCGACTTTGCAGTGGTTTTAAACGTCAAGGCTACCTACGTCAACACCCTAGCATGCCCTCTCATCAAGACATATTCGCTAGACAACGGAAAGAGATACTGATAGGGTGAGGAAACTGGTGTGTTATTCTTGACTTCAAGTCTTGTGGTAAAAGCCTGTGCAACACCCCTTCGCCCGTATTCCTAGTCAACCGGAGCATCCAGGAGACGGTCGGGCAGGTCCGGCTTCCGCTTCCTGCACCGAGCATCATGGTACCGGCTCCACTCAGGAGGCAATGCTGCCGGGCGCATAAGTCTGCCGGATCTGAGGGCGTCATCTACAATCTTGAACTTTCTCGTCTAGCCACTTCGGGGATTCAACTTGGATCAGTAGAGAATGGAATTGATCGTGCGTTTTGTGCCAACTAAAACAATCAGTATACGGAAATCACACACCGCGACCGGGTCCAAACCCCCATCGGCCGCCGGCTCTTCGACATGGAGAATCAGCGGCTGCCACATCACCATTGCATAAGATTGGATAACCATATCTCAGCGGGCTAAAGAATGCACCTAAGAACAAGTGTGCTCCGTGTTGCCTTACGCCCGAGGGTGCCTTTCCAAGGGTCAACTTCATGGTTCGCCAGAAAGACAAACCACATTTGGGTCGGATCCAGTGGCATTTAGCCTACATAAGCTGTTTTCCTGAGATCTGATCCATCATTTATGTATGGTACTTCCTCTTGATTGGTGAATCCTTCGACTAACTCGCGACCTCCCCTGGTGCTTAGGGTGATATTGATTGGTTCATTTGCCAGTCTTACATGCAGCTCGTCGTGGCGTCTCCATTGGGCTCGAACGGATGCATCAAACCCGTCGCACAATTCATAAAACATCACCCATGTCAACAGCCGTCGACGACGTATTCTTCGCCCTCACCGCTCTCCCGGGCTTCCGACGTTCGTCGCATTGTCCGGTCGTTCGTTCACTTCAGTTTCTGTGCCTTGGATTACCGAACCAAACGGTCGGCGTTGTTTTCTGCCGGAATCCCCTTGTCGAAATGGCTAACATACAGCCAACACCGGAGCAATGGGAGAACAACCGGGCCCTGATTATTGAGCTGTACACCCGCCGTACGCTCAAAGCCACAAGGGCACACCTCAAAGACTTTCGCGGCTTCCATGCAACGTAAGAGTATCAACTTCGTCTTCGCAGTTACACACTGACGGCGGGTCAGGGAGCGCATGTATAAGCAGAGGTTGAAGGCGTGGGGAGTTGTGAAAAACAAGCCTCGGTGCCGGTCACCACAGAAAGAGCATGAACAAGCATCTCAAGCCTCACAGCAGTCGAAGGCTTCGCAATCATTATCATCTGGCAGAGGGGTCTCCCAGGACAGCACGTTCCCTCACAAGCCATCTCATCCTCAGAACCCCGCGTATTTCCCGACACCGCCGAGCTTCTCACCAAGCTCATCAAATGAACTGGAACGCGTTTCACAAGCAAGCTCTAGGACCGCGACACCAGCCCATTTGCCGCCAACACCAGCTACGTCGAGACATCGATCCCCTACCGTGGCCGAGCCTGAGGACCATCTCGACTCTCCCGACTCACTATGCGGAGACATTGTCGAGCTCTCAATTTCGATGCTGCTGAAGCTCGTGAAAGAGGAGCTCGAGGTCCAAGGTCCCCGGATATCCATATCTCCCAACGACCATGTCGACATCTACCAAACACTGAGCGAGGGACTTCGATATGAGGGCGAGTTTAGGGCATTAGTAGTCAACCGACAACACATGGAGTTTAAGACAAGGCTTCCGAAAGTAATCGAAGGCCTGCTTGACAACTTCCACTGGGCAGCGCCTGTCGGGGTACTGAGCGCCATCAACCAGGCCTCCGACTGGTCTCTTGCGCTAGATGTCACTGATATTTTCGACGGTTGCGCAAACAAGCTCCTGCCAAAGGACCACGAATTTACTCGTCTCATTCGAAAGCTTCGGCGCTTAGTTGCGACAACGCCCCCGGAGCAATTCCCGAGCTTCATGGAAAACATATGTCACCAACTTGAAGTGCGCATAGAGCGGAATCTTGGCCGGCAGAGTCTCGTGGGGACGTACCTCATTCTGGTTCTCGTCTCCAAGAGGGCAAAATGCACCCGCGCAACGGACAACGGAATAAGGGAAATGGCCATGGAACGAGCCAGATACGTCGCCAGTTATTACAGCCATTATGAGAAAATTGTCCTTGACTTCAGCCGTTTTGTCGTCGCGTACCTCTCATTAGTCGCACCGGAGAAGGACGACGTCATTAATATGGCAGAAACCTTCTGGGGACGTGCGATGGAGTTTTTGGACAAGCATACAGGAGACGTAGCTGGTCCCGACAAGGTACTCGCCGAGTTCTACTACAGCTACAGCTGCGCATTGCTGGCGGACTGCCATTATGCGCGGAACAATTGTAAAGACCACGCTACTGCGAGGGGGCTTCTCTGGCAGTGCATCTGGCGTTACGCCAACTGTCCGGGTGCAACACTCTCCAACGCCAACCGTCATATGAAAAAGCTAAGAGACTGGTGCGAGGAAGACAATGACACGGAGAGGCTCGAACGGCTCGAGGAGACTTGTCGATTGATCAGCGACAACACGACTCACGAATGGGGCGAGCCTCTGGTGCCACAGTTTACAGTGTCGGACTGAAACCAGCTGCGAATTTGGAGACATGTACCTTTTTTTTCCCAATGTACATTGTTGAAAACTCTCTGGGCTTCAAAGGAACAGAAGGCTGAGTGTGGAGTTTATCATCAAGCTCGTCATAGTATCCTCCGAAAGGTTGAATCAAGGTGTCGCGTGCGTGCGCCTCCTGATGTTGTCATTGTGGACACAACCCGATGCGCCATGCGGGACGTGCCTTGATAAGGCTGGAGCCGCAACGATTCGAAGATTCGCGAACGAGCTCGCTCCGTTGCTTGAGCCAAGCCATCAGCCGCAGACTGTGTGGGTTATCACGTACGTCATGTCGACCGCCTTTACTGCAACTTCGGTGAGTATGGCGGAACCCCTAGCAGCTTCACCGAGGCAGACCGTGAATCGGCCCCGCATCATGACTTGGACGGCTCCGCGGCGATCTGAACTCTCTCATACACCACCCACCGAAAATATTGGATCTGGCATGCGATTTTCCATATGTTTTTCCCGATTTCTCCATCTCGCTTTGTTCCAGTCTGGCTATCTGACATCAGGTTAGGGGACTTGCACCGTTGACTTCACCTGATCCACGGAAAAGTGGCGCTGTTATCTCATCTCGCTCGGCCGTGATGTAATGGTGATGTGACATCATGCCTACCTCAACACCGCTCACTATGGCGTCTTTGAAACAGTCGAGAAGATACTTAAGTGGTCAATAACTGTCGGCGAATACAATCTTTCCTCAGATCAATCAACACATCATCAACGAACAGCAACAAGATACCCAACAGCTTATCGACAACCGAACAACGTATTTTCCGCATACAACACATATCAAAATGTCTGCCACCAGAAACATCGACGCCATGAACAACAAGCAGGGCGAATTCCACGCCAGTGTCCCTCGCTCAGAGCCTCTCACCACCAAGGGCGTGAGTTCCGCCAGTTCAAAGTCCCCTCAGTCAAAGCATCATCTAACATAGCCCAGCACGCGCCCGGCACCAAGATTGGCAACGACGCCCATCCCGCGTTCCACGCACAGCAGTACCCTCCCGGCACCGCGCCGAAGGAGAACACCTTCCAGCCCAACGCCACGTCAGAAACCCCCGGCCAGGCCCTGAACCCGGATATTGACCCCTCAACCCGCACCGGGGCCCACGACTTCCCCGGTGCCACCAGCGGCGACGTGCACACCGGCCTCGGCAAGCCCATACAGGGCCAGACCAGCGCTGAGCTGCACGGCTCCAATGTCGGCCGCCGAGACAAGGAGAGCGCGGGTCTGGAGGGTGTTGGTGCGTCCGTCGGCGACAACTTCAGGGAACGTAGATTGGACGTCGGCGTTGAACCCGGCGCCCGCGGCAAGACTCTGAACGCCGGAGACGTTCCTGGCGCGGAGGAGCGCACTCCCGCTTCTGCCGAGGAGGTGGCGAGCGAGCGTCGCTAAGCGTTGCTTTTTTATGAGTTTGTACTATTAGTGTAATGTCACGAGAAAATGACACGGTCATGAATCGGCATGGGTTTGGATTGGAATTGAAAAAGTTTTACGCCATTTTATTTGCACTATACGTGTATACGAGTGATGTCCTTTCCCGCTACCTCTCATAAACGTACGTCTTAAAGGTGATGGAAGTTCAAACTGATGTGTCAAGGTGAGGCTCCTGACGTGCCTGAGCAAGAAATACCCCTCAAGTCGTTCAACAACACTGGTCATGTTTACTGATCCGAACGAGATCTGGACCTGTTGTTGGAAGGCGGTGTCTTCTTCAGGGTGAGAGTGATTTTGTCCTCGGAGGGGTCGCCAGTCTGGTTCCACTTGAGGGAGTAGACGCCCGAGACGTTGCTGGGCGTAGCATACCACAGCGAGTCCATTCCACCAGACGAGCTCTGGACGAAGATGAAAGTCCCGTAGAAGATGAAGCCGCTGGTCTGACGGTCAGATGTAGACGAGCTAGAGTTAACGAAGCTGACGTCGTGGCCGGAGGAACCGGAAGCGGGGACCGAAAAGGTGAGGTTGGACCACGTCGGAGGGGTGGTGTCGTTGCCGAGAGCCGTAGTGTTAGGGGTTCCGAGCCAAGTGTTATCAGTAGTAAAGGTGACTTTCCAGGGTCAGTTTCCGATTGTTTATTAATGAGTGAGTGACAGTCGGGCTGGTTGAACTTACAGACTACGGGGGCTGCGTTGGAGTCGTTGAACTTGGTGTGGTCACCGAAGTAGGCATCACCTGGGTATTGAAACTGTCAGTTACATTCACAGTAAAGGATACCAAAGAAACTGTCCGAAAGGTTTTACTAGTAGAACGCCAAACTGGGGTAAAGGTTCTCTGAGAAGGTTCTTATCCACGAAAAGAGAAAATGGTTGTTAAACCAGCCTTATTACCTCCTGAAGAGAACATTGACAGTCCGCCGATCCCAGCACCGTAGGCGTAGACCTGGAAGGAGCCAGTATCGCCTCTGACAGCTCGAGCAATATGCTCGGCTGGTGCCGCAAAGGAAAGAGCGGCAAATGATAGCATAAGGGTTCCGATGGATGGCATAGTGGCGCAGGGTTTTCGCAGAAAAAGGCAAAGAGTGGCTTCAACGATTGGATGAGGCTATGAGAGACTCGGAGGACGAACAAGTGGACTAAATGAAAGTTATGAACGTTCGAAGAACCGGGAGCGTGGGGGAGAAAAGCGAAGCTGCGAGGGGAGAGGAGAGGGAGGTTGTTAAATAAAAGGAAGTGGTCAACTCGATCAACTTACCATCCGCCCAGCCCCTGAGTCTTCGCCGGCAGTTCCGACGGGCAACTTTGTTACGCACACCTATTTGGGAGAACGAATGAAGCCGCTCTTTTCGCCCTTGCCGGAGTGGGCACAGAGTTGAGCAATCGCGAAAGCAGGTAATAACTCGAGGTACATCTTCAAGAAGTCTTAGACCCCATCACGGTAAATGTGGAGTTTTCATCGATATTGACTACTCCTGAACATATCAGCCACAGCCTATTCGCCATAGGGTTAAGACTCAAGTGGATACTTTTGCTGTGAGATGCGACCGAAACAGCACTTGATCAACAAGAACCGATGGAAAAGCTGCTGCTATGTTTGCCCAAGCCCAGGGCCATCCCGGCAAAGTAGCACGTAAACTCGAAATTGTTTCGGCATGTGGGATGAACTGGGGATTTGATGGGTCCCGACGATATGTACGTGGCCCGCTCCCGAAAGCTTGATGTAAATGAGGGAAACCATGAATCCTAGTACATCACGAAAGGAGTAAACATTATCCATGACACCCCTTTAGGCCACGAGGCGCTGCACTATTCGATTGAAGCACAGACTACCCGCCCCGTCAAGGGGATTCGGAAGTTTCTAAATCGGGAGCGGCTTCTGTGGGTGGGGCACCGGCTTTCCGTTCTACTCCCCACCTCCCGTCGACTCGGGAGAGCCGTCATCGACGACTCAGGGCACGAGCGGCCGGCCATAATATGCCGAGAAACCCACGGGGCTTTGCATGGCTAGTAATATAAACTTGAGTCCCCACAGAAATGGTATTGCATGAGCGATAGGACGCAGCTGCTTGCGAGTCGGCACAACCCCCGGATCATCACACACGCAGCAGTTGACGAACACCATTCCACCACTCATGGGTCTCTGAGGGGCCTGTCTCAGAGATGACCCTTGACAGACATGGGAAAATATCGTGAGATGATGTTGTTCAACAAACTGTCGCTGAATCTATCAATACATCGGCGACGATCATAGCCTTCTGGGGCAAATCCGAACAGACAGGAGGCGGGGAGAGCGGCTTGGACGGCTCGAGATAGGAGCATTTCCCCTTGAGGCTATAGGGTTATAGAGTCCGTCTATCCGTTCACCGTGAATAAATTAACTTGCGGGAGGCGTACTTAAGCTTCACTTTCCCGATGCTTGGTGAGAATATCCCCGCTCGCTCCCTTACCACTCAATACAGTTCTACTGTGCTTCCATTCGCTATAGTCCCTTCTCGTATCTCTTTTCCCACTCAAAACTGTGTCAACTAGTCTTTCTTTCAACTTCTTTTGGCACACTTTCTCGATCAACATGCTCAAGTCCTTGTTTGCGGCTGGGCTTTTTGGCGGCTCCTTGGTCTCCGCCTTGCCTTCGTTTGGCTCTCTCCCCGAGCCGAAGCTTTTCCCTCGTGCTGCCTGCAGTGGAAACACGGCCAGTACACGCAGCGAGTGGTGTGACTACTCTATTGACACCGACTACACTTCAGAGGTGCCCGACACCGGCGTTACCCGCGAATACTGGCTGGAGCTCACAGATGTTACTGTTTCTCCAGATGGCGTCTCGCGCTCCGCCATGGCCGTCAACGGCTCTATCCCAGGGCCCACCCTATTTGCGGACTGGGGTGACACCGTAACGGTCCATGTCATCAACTCCCTGACGTCCTCCAACAATGGAACGAGCATCCACTTTCATGGCATCCGCCAGAACTACACGAACCAGAACGACGGTGTCAGCAGCATTACACAATGTCCGACTGCTCCCAATGACAGTGTAACTTACACCTGGAGGGCGACTCAGTACGGCTCAACCTGGTACCACTCTCACTTCGCCCTCCAGGCTTGGCAGGGTATCTTTGGCGGCATCGTCATCAACGGCCCTGCTACGGCAAACTACGACGAGGATCTCGGCGTGCTTTTCTTGAACGATTGGGACCACCAAACCGTCGACGAGCTCTACTCCTCTGCCGAGACAAGCGGCCCCCCGACTCTCGACAACGGTCTCATCAACGGCACCAACGTTTATGGAGACGACGATTCGACCTCCCAGACCGGCTACCGCTTTAACACAACCTTCGTCTCCGGCACATCGTATCGCATCCGCCTCGTGAACGCTGCCGTGGATACCCACTGGAAGTTCTCCATCGACAATCACACTATGCAGGTCATTGCTGCTGACCTAGTTCCCATCGAGCCCTACAGTACCACCGTCCTCGATATGGGTATGGGTCAACGCTACGACATCATCGTGACAGCCGACCAGGCCAGCACAGCCGACAACTTCTGGATCCGCGCCATCCCTCAATCCGCCTGCTCCGACAACGACAGCACGGATAACATCAAGGGAATCATATCCTATACCGGCACTGTCTCGACACCCACTACCTCCGCCTACAGCTACACCGACAGCTGCGACGACGAAACCGACAACCTCGTTCCTTACATTTCCAAGACCGTCTCTGACGCAAACTGGGACGACCTTGAGACCGCCACTGTCGGCAAGAACACCGCCGGCCTCTTCAAATGGGCCCTCAACAGCACTAGCATGCTCGTCGACTGGGCCAATCCGACTCTCGAATCCATTGTCAACGGCACCACGAGCTGGGAGACGGATGACGCCGTCATCGAGCTCAGCGAAGCCAACCGGTGGGTCTACTTCGTGGTCGAGACCACGCTGGCCGTGCCTCATCCCATCCATCTTCACGGCCACGACTTTTTTATTCTCGCTCAGGGCACGGGAACCTACTCCAGCTCCGTCTCCCTCACCACCAGCAACCCACCCCGCAGAGACACGGCCATGCTCCCCGCCTCCGGGTACCTTGTCATGGCGTGGGAGACGGACAACCCGGGCGCATGGCTCATGCACTGCCATATCGGCTGGCACACCTGTAAGCACCACCTTTTCTTACCTTTCCCGGAAAGTAGTTATAAAAGCTAATGTCTCCCCAGCCGAGGGCTTCTCTATGCAGTTTATCGAGCGGTACGATGAGATTGCCGCACTCACGGACTCGACAACCCTAGAGGACACTTGCAGCACCTGGACTGCATTCCAAGAAGAGAACTCCATCGAGCAGGAAGACTCTGGCGTCTGAGCAAGCAGCCATAGCGAGTCAGCGGTTTCCTTGGGTGTTGGTGAAGCATGGGCGGCGGATCCGGGTTTTATTGTGTATGTTCTGTAGCTTCTCTTTTCCACTAAGGGAAACAACTATCTTCTTTGGTCACTAGATGGAATTCAAGTGGCGCGATGTGAGAATTTGGGTGACCTTGTTCACGTATGTGCTTTCATTTAACTTATTATATTCTATTAGGCCAATTATGTCTGTGAATTCCGCCAGCTGGACAGGTACTACTTCTTGTTGTGCCATAGTGCCAGGGCTGATGTGCTGCTTCACACGGAATCGCCGCTGGGTTACCGGCGGCTACCCTGACATGCGTAGAAAGCTTTCTTCCTTTCAGGAATGTCAAAAAACAGGTCGTTATCTTTAGTCATCTCAACATGGACTGTTCATCGGCTCAAACAGAACAACTTCGTCAAGTGTTACATCATCGAATTTACGAGACTCGACACACCAGCATCAGTTTGAGGGACAACGGTCTTTAGCGAACGACACTACGTGGAATTTTGGTTTTGATGGTGGTTGCCTGGTGTTTGGGTGAAGACCAATTCACTCAAGCTGCAATGAGTCTACCCAGAGCCATAAGGTTAGTCGATTACCTGGGGAAAGCCAGGGTTTACGGAAAGGACCGATAGGGAAGTGGGTTTTTGCGTACGAATCATGCACGGCGGCTTCGTAAGCTGCTAGGCATGAACAAATCAACGATCACGATAAGCGTCGAACGCACCCACAGCTGGGTGGCTTAAAGGAACGTCTTTAGCGTACAGTTACGAATAGATTCAAAGTCCGAGCAAAGATCTCTCCTGGACCAGCTGACAACGCAGATGAATTTGATTCCTATTTCGGTACTGCTGCATGGAAGCCAGGACTTGGTCCGTCCCCCTAAACAGGGCCGCCGGGATGTTACGTTATCCACAGCTGAGCGGGATGAGGGCTGAATTCATTGCCGTACATCCTGCGCCCCTTGCTACTTTGCAGCGAGTCATCAAAAGGAGGAATAAAACAGAACATAACAAATGAAAACACAGAAGCAGCTGTGATTATATGATTTAAAGCGTATAATATATGAAACACGGCTTTATGGTATTGATCGCAGTGGAGACCAGGATCACCAGGATGTACTTCTTGACCAATGAAGGCCCCCTATTTTACACCCTGACTCGGGTCTATTAGTAGCTACTACATATAAAGGCAAGCAACAAGCATTGTTCGGAGGGTTACGTATGTAAGACGGCGAAGCCGCTCCAGCTCCGTCTTGCGTCATCCTCATTCTTAAGATTCCGTGTTAGGCATAGTTTGGTGAGGCTTGTTAGTATTGAGTCCATAGCTCCCAATCCAAGATGGAATGGGTGGCGCAGATGGTGAGTTATTGTCGATTATTAAGAAAAGAAAACATTTTGAAGTATGATATAGATTGCCCCTAGGTTCTCCCCGGGTCGTCGTTCCTGCACGGCATATTTTCCGGAAACTTGGGATGTGGGGGGTTAAGCCTTGCATGCCGCAAAGCTTGGGTGGGATGCACGGCGCGGCTGGCGCCGCCTCCCACACAACCAGTGTTTACACCCAGCTTTGCATCCGCAGCTTGAGTTTTAGCACTCGGTAGCCCTTATTGTGCAAGTCGGCAAGAAAACGCCCTTGAGGAGGATGTATGTTGGAGTGTGTTTCGGCTGCATAGTTCAGGAAATTCAACCAGTGGTGGGAGACTGCGTGATCGCGTACGACTGCGGTATACTCCTCAAACGGGAGACCGATCACAAATGCATTGGCTGCAGCAACACTTTTCGATGGGCTACGGGTCTGCCAGTGGTTAAAGTTGAGACAGCAGTCCCCAGCCTTTGAATAAATGTAGCAAGCCCGTGAAACGCTTCCTGAGATCATGTCCACCGTGACCATGGTATTTGTGAGTGCTGTCACCAAGCTTAGTAACTTTGTGAGCTCGTGCTCAGAGATACGACCTCCAACAAGGGTATATATGTGGTGTTTTGGTTACAACTAAGCACTAATCTGTCTTCTCCTAGAGCAAAGTAATTTATCAAGTTGGTGATATCATTACTTAAATAAATAAACGATTATCAAGAGAAATATTGTTTAAATGCATGACTCTACATTATTTACAGTGACAAGAGTTGGCACTGCACTAGATGGAGGTTTGTTATTCTTTCATTTAAATCCCTCATTCTTTTTCTTCAGTCCTGTGGTCGAGTGACCTTCTACCACCTTAACTATCCGTCTTTGGCCATGTCCGTCCCTCGAAACGACCCCAACAGTGACCCTTGGGGGGGTGGGCCTCCAGTGACTCTCACAACTTCACACGCTTTGTAAACGAGGTGTGTATGCATACATCTCTGAAATCCTTTGTCAACCCTTACATCCGAGGCTTCTCGCTTCAGACGGGTTGAATGTTGAAGAATTTTAATGTGCTGGATCGAGACGTCAAAATTGTGAACCTCATCGGGCCGGTTGTTATAAGTCCGCCGATGTCTGAAAAGGACGCGGGGATAGGCCGGGGTTGAGTGGGGCCAGACCGCCGCGCGAAGTGACCCACACCCGGTCCGGATCACACCCGAAGGGGCGCACGTTGTTCGGAAGCAGTTGTATATGCCCAGGCGCGCGGAGAAACAAGATTTTTCGGGCGATTCAACAAGAGATGGGGGCTAGTCTTTAAAGTTGCCAAGGCGGGACAAGTCATTTAATACAAATCCACCGGCGGTCACACAATCGAAGATTTTGGGAGGGGATTGGCGCAAGCGACAGTGATAAAAGCCCCAGTTAGCGATGTCGCCATCGACTCGGACATGTCGTGATCCCAACCATCGACACAAACTGACCAATCATGCTAGCCCAGATTGTTGTTTCAGCACCATCCTTGCCTCGCGCAACCCACTCGGCACTCACAACGTGCAACGGACGAGCTAGGCGATTAAAGGAATGAGAGGCCGGAAAATGTCATCATGGACTGATGATGCCATGGTGACCTGGCAAACCGGCAGGGCCAAAATTGTCAAACGGAAAGAAATTGCGCCAAAGATTGACATAGCCGATGTTTAAAGTAGTTAAGTTTTAACCGAGGCGGAGGCGATGGTGGTGGTGGAACTGGAGCGGACAATGAACCTCATCCCCTCATTCCGTGCCCATTTCATCCCAGCGAATTTTGACTACAAAACCGTTAATCCGACCGTCCGGTTTTGGCCTGATTCTTTCTTGGGAGAGTCTGCATCAAAAAGCCGTGCGTGTGTTGTAAAATTCATGTTCAACACACTACTGGCGTCAAAAGATCGGCCTCCTAAGATCGACCTCCTGTTGAAACACACCTGATCTTATTTCCTGATTTGAAAACCCCAAAGATCACGAAAAAAAATCCATAGTCAAGTGGGATTAACCCATCGAAGCCGATCGCCCACGCTCCAGTATTTGAGATGAACGCGCACACGAATCTCCCGCCGGAGAAGGCGCCGGAGTCGCCTCCAAAAGACAACATCAGCGGCGCCGATAGCCCTTCCGAAGCGGAGGTGGGCGAGGAGAGTGTCAACGAGAGGGGCTTGTTGAGGAAGCTGGACGCAAAGCTGCTCCCCGCGGTGGGAGTTCTTTACCTACTCTCTTTCCTTGACCGATCTAATGGTAGGTTTCATGAGAGCCTTCTGACGAGGCTTCTGACACTGACGAGGAGAAAGTCGGCAACGCTCGAATCGAGGGCCTCACCGACGACTTGCACATGAGTGAGTCCCCCAACTCTGAAAGACCAGTCAGTCTCAAATCCAGCTGACATTTCACAGCTGGAAACGAATACCTGACCGGTTTGACGTTGTATTTCATCGGTTACGTTCTCTTCGAAGTGAGTTTCACGATCCACTCACGCAGAGGCTCCGATCTGACGCGCGCCTAGATTCCGTGTAACATCGTCCTTAAAAGAACCACGCCGCGGTTTTGGCTGCCTACCCTAACAATCGCTTGGGGTATCGTCGCAACCCTCATGGGTATTGTCACGAATATGGCGGGCTTCTTCGTCGCCCGCTTTTTCCTCGGTGTGACTGAGAGTGGACTCTTCCCCGGTGTCGTATACTACTTTTCCATGTGGTACAAGCGCCGCGAGAGACAATATAGGATTTCGCTGTTCTTCAGCGCCGCTTCCCTCGCCGGCGCGTTTGGAGGCATTCTGGCCTGGGTAAGTTTCCTCCCGCTCGCATGATTCATCTCGTCTTTCAGTGTCAGACTGACCGGCTCAGGGCATTGGGCACATGCGCGTCGTATGGGACAATGGCTGGCGATGGATTTTCCTCTTGGTACGTGACTTCTTCGCGATCCTAGAGAATAAGGGTGATGACAGGCTAACGCGAAGCAGGAAGGTATTGCTACCGTGGTCATCGCCGTTGCCGCGTACTGGTTCATCCAGAACTATCCCGATACAGCCAAATTCGTGTCTGACAAAGAGCGTCGCTTCATCCGAGCCAGACTTGCCGCGGACAGTGATGCAACTCACAATGAGAAGTTCTCATGGGCGAACGTGATGGACGCCATCAAGGATCCCAAGTGCTGGCTCTACGGCCTCGGTTTCCACACAATGAGCTTGCCGCTCTACACCTTCTCGCTCTTCATTGTAGGTCATACAAATCTTCGTTTAGAAAGCCTGACACCTCGAACAAGCGACTAACCAGCCCAGCCCACCATCATCAAGAACCTCGGATACACCGCCGCCGTGGCCCAACTCCTTACCATCCCTCCTTACGCCCTCGCCTTCGTCACGACGCTGACCGTCGCCATCTATTCCGAGCGAACTGGCCGTCGCGCATTCTTCATCATGGGGTCATCCGCTTTCGCCGCTATCGGCTACATCATCCTCCTGGCCAATAGCGACCCGACCAGAAAGCCGGGCATCTCATACGTGGGGGTCTTCTTCGCTGCCGGGGGGATCTACCCGGCGACGGCCTTGGTGCTCTCGTGGCCAGCCATCAACGTCTCCGGCCAGACGAAGCGCGCCGTCGGCAACGCCATGCAAATCACCATTGGCAACCTGGGTGCCGTCTTGGGTACCCAGCTATACCGCTCCAACGACGGACCGCGATACTTTGTCGGACACTCCTTCGCGCTGGGATACCTCATTGCGAATATCATCGTCTGTACGATTTTGTACTTCGTTCTGAAGAGGGAAAACGAGAGGCGAGCGGCGATCGCGCCGGAGGTCCACGCGATTGGGGACCTGGACGATTGGCCTGGCGACAAGGATCCAAGGTGGCGGTTCCAGTACTAGGCTTGCCTACTAACATCAAACGATAAGCCGCGCTTTGGTACATAATAATGTTAGTCGTTTCGTTGGCAGGGAGGGCGACACTCGTGCTCATCACCATTCACGTTAAGTCATAAGTAGGCAGTCACACATGGAGGGTCTTGGTCATTGAAGCCATCTAACCGCATTGCAATGGATGAAGACTGGGCTATGTGATAGTGAACCATGTACTCGCAATCAGAGTTCGTGGGTTGTGATTTTAAACGCAATATGTCCGCAAATGTCTCACAATAACTGTGCCGAGGCGGTCAACACTGAACGGGCACACCGAGCCCGTGTGGGCACATGCCATTCTCATGAACACGCTCACCGAACGCCCAATTGTACGAGCGTCTCACATAGGAATACTTTCTAGAATCAATTTGGTCTTTTCAAACCTTTCCAATCTGAAGCTATGTGCTCGTCAAAATAACCATGTGCACGTCACATGCAATGATATACAACAAAATGCCCATTGGTTCCCGGTTGCTCACATTCCAATTCCACATTCCGACAGACATCTACGTAGCTTGAAGCCTGGAACAATCTGTCTTAAGCCCAGGCCACAATCATTATAACCTATCGCAACATAATATCACTTTCAGCTCTACGTCAGCGGACTTACAAAGAGCGGCAGGGTTAGACCGAAGTATGAACAACGTACAGGATCCCACGAACCAAGTCCGTGCTCCGTAAAGCTCACGGCTCAAAGGGTACCCGGTAAGAATACCAACAGGTATAATCTTAAAGTTTCGCATGCTAACCCGAATAAATAATAAGAGACGATTAGAATAGTTTTAGATCTTGAATGCTTGCCATGAAGTTGAGCACAACACGTCCGTACTGAAGGAGTTCCCTTGGATTTCCCCCAGTCCGAACACATATGTATCAGCGATTGTAGGAGATCACTCGGGCGAAGTGATACCGCCGCGTGTAGTAAGTTCAGAGTGGATTACTAGTGACTTTACTTTGTTCGAAAAGAGTGCGGGAATGGGTTCGTCTTCAAGCAGAAAAGGCAAGCGAACCCGAACAACGATATTCCCGTCATCGGACAGGGCACGTGACCACATATCTTAGCGGCAGCAGGATGTCATCACAACAACCACGATGTTCGGAATCCTGTCTTGAGCATCACTCTCCAGCGAGGAAGACCTGCGCATTAGCTTTCCGCGAAGATGTTGTCCCAATCTGTTCAAATTGGAACCAGCCTCTCAGGAAGTGAGGATAGTGGCCGGGTGCTCTTAGCATATGCTTTGCAGACACAGATGCGGCTGACTGAGTCATGGCGAACTCAGGTCTGATGTGACGTGAAAGAGGGGCCTGCGATGTATAGTAAAGCTGAGATCCCCGTCCCACCAATCACATTAGCGTTCTCATTCAGGACCAATTCGGAGCACCAGCTCGGAGCAACAGATCAGTAACTTTATCTTGGCTAGCTTAAACTATTCTCATTGAACCTTTTAACTTCAGGGTAATGAAATTCCTGAGGGGAACGCAACCAAATTTCAGTTCATCAGCGGGGAAGACTTCCCAGTATATATACGTAGAGAGCGCTCCGCTTCTGCTTGAGGCTTTCACCAATCCTCCCGTGTCGAAAGTCTCCCAGTATCGGCGACATCGATCGATGGCACGATGAAGGATGACGGCAACACCGGCAACGACGACGCTATTGTTGAATAAGCGGGCGTACATCACGGAAGACACGAACAACACGAGCATCAGCTTCTTCAACTTCGTCACGTTCGAGATACTATACTCCATCGTGCCGGTAATGACCTTCATCGATCTGTTGACGCTACTCCTCCGCATTGCGTCTGTACGAGAGCGACGGTCAAGACCCCAAGCCGATGATTATTCTGCCATTCTCGCTTCTGTGAGTTGTCCAGGCGCCTCCGAAGTCTGATTTCCGGTAAGTGTTCCAGGAATTAACAAATCCTTTGGAAGCTGTTTGCAATTGGGACGGGGGTGGTTGTTCTCTATGGTAGGCAGATGCCCCAACTCCAAACCCGATGCCGTTATGCGACCACTCCAAGCCAGAACTCTAAGGCTCATGATGTTGTTCTTCACATGCAGGCGCAATCAAACATGTCTCCGGTCGACACGACTGGGACCCTTGGCCTCCACCGGAAGGACCCTGGCCTAGAAGCGACTATTCATGGGACACCAAAGATACTGACCATCCGGTTTTCATCCCGTTATTTTCAACTCACATTAAGGTACGATTACCGATCCCGCCTCAACCTCACTTCACTCTTCAAAACGGTAACAATCCGGCGTCGTAGGTTAACTACATCCTAAATTGCATGCAAGGTTTCGGCATCGGAGTTGTTCGACTTGCGTTCTTGTTCCTCTTCCGGAAGCTTTTTCGACATCAAGGACGAGGCTACACAATCTTAGTCGATATCCTGATCGGGTTCGTGACCTTGTTCGTGTTGGTACATGCTGGAATGGCAGTGTTCCTCTGCGGCACACATCCGCAAGCGATGTGGACCAACCACGAATTGGCAGCACAGTACTGCCTAAATGCGGTCACTTATAACTTCTGCATTAGTATCGTGACGGTCTGTCTCAACATGGCTGTGTTCCTGCTACCGATGTACCCGTTGTGCAGAATCACACAAAGCAGTATGCTTAGAGATCTCGGGGTCCCGAAGACTATGAAACTGTTGCTGACGTTCTACTACAGTGAATAAGGAGAAAAGAACATACATTATGGTCATCTTTTGCTTCGGTTTTTTGTGAGTGCCATCTTACTGCCATAGACCCCCGTCGCTTACCATTCAACCCTTCTCTGAAGAAAAGAAGGCTCATTACTACTGCAGAGCCGTGGTATCGTCAATCTTAGGCTTGGCTCTTTATACGCCCTTCTTTCTATACCGGGGTAGGCCATCAAAATCCACGAAAGCAACCCCTTGGCCTAACCTTTCTCAGATAACTACATCTATACCTGGCTACGTGACCATGGGGCTGGCGATGGAGATACCTTCGGTATGAACAATCAACCTGTCCCTATTGATCCTCAACTATCTCTATTCGAATCGACTCCGTGCCTCTGGCTGTTTTGCTAACAAACGATGTGGTCATGGCAGGCTGGTCCGGGACTACAATGTTTTGGGGCTACATGGAATTGGCTGTCGGCGCCGCAGTATGCAACCTACCGATCATATCCCGGTTCCTGATACGGAGATGGTGGATTGCGTCCAAAAAAACCACTATACAGACTATCAACCAGGTCGTGGCTATTAGGAGCCGGAGACCATTCGCTCGCGACCGCGATCTAGAGTCTTATTCGCTGGAAAGCAACCCCCCGCCGATCTACGCGGCGAAAACACGGTCAAGTAAAACTGAGACAAGTAACAAGTCGGGGCAAGGCACAGTCACCGTGGAGGGGGTTCCACGGAATTATGACTGGCACAGAAATGATCATGATGCTGCAGGCACGGTTCATGCCCAAACGCCAGAAGGGAACCCCACATAAACAGAGTAACGCATCACATGTCTCATGGGCTGATGAATTATATGACAAAAGTCTATTTTAATAAAATCTAATGTAGTGTCATCAAGCTCGCCGAGGTGGTTCGAAATCACCTCACAGGTAGCGGTTTATGTCGAAATGTTCTGCTGCTGTAATCAGAAATCGTTGAAGTTTGCATGTGAAGGTGCTGTACTGTAACCAAATGAAGCTTCTTAGCAATAGCGTTGGGTTTCAGTCATCGCATCCACGAAGTAAAGATGCTAAAGCACCGAGCACTGTCTATGTTTCCACTACATAGGCATATCACCTATGAGACTATTTGAGATGGGTCGTGGTCAATTTGAACTGTGTCATGTCAAATTGCTAGACTGCGCAAGGAATCGGACGGCGCAGTGACCCGAACCTCAATTCTAGGTATGACCACTCGAGCATTCAGATTCAGATCGACGGCACGGCAATTGTCCCCCAACCTGCTACCTGTCGGCTTGAACTATCGACTAATCGAGAACCGGAAATTTACCTAGTGGAGTGGGATCTACCTGCCCGCAATCATTCGAAAATGGTTGTCGAAGAGAACGGCACCGAGACTCTCATCCACCTTGGAACATCGCAAGAGGCTAACACGAATTGGTTCATGTGGTAACTGGATGTCCAAGCCGGCAAACCTAAGCACACAGTGCCAGTGATCCGCATTTCAACCATTTTGCTGCTTATTGCTACGTCGGTTGATCACGCCTGTCCAGTGACAGCACTTCGGAGTAGCGGTCTGGCTGTTCTCATTGCTCATCGTCGTCGTAATTCCGCGTCTCTTGACGTCAAATCCCTCTTCCACACAATGTGCTGGTGCCGTTCTCACTAACGTGCCCGGGAGTGAATGAGCTTCAGCCCGCCCGAATTGCAGCAACAATTCCCATGACTCTGAACAGGCTATTCGGGCCAGAAACCTTATAGGTCTTGCTTTGGAGGACCAAGAATTCAGTTTTGAGCTTATTTCGGCAATTTCAACCCTCTTGATCCGCACGGCAGCGAGCTTGTTGTCAGACCTGCACATTGCACAGTCGAGTCATGTTTTCGACCCGTGCTCGATTCTTTGATTCAAAAGGGTTTACAGACTTTCTTACCACGAACTCTGCACTCTTTGACATAGGTAACCCGTACTTGTACAGAGGAACACGCTCGCTTAGGGAATAAACCAAGGTGTGCAGTTGATGGTTGCCACACGCCCGCCAAACAGCTTGGCCGTCTCCTCAATAGCCCTGTTTCAGGGATATCCCCGGGATACTTGTCTACCCAGGTCTAGTTGCCATCTTCAGCCCCAAGGGCTCCTTAGGTCTTCTGGATGGCGCTGATGGAGCCCGATGATATTGATGGAGCCCGATGGTGCTGGTGGAGCCCGGTCGCGGCGGAGGTCCCCCCCATGCCATTTGCTGTTCTACCTACGACTAGTAGCTTGCCGACGACTTGGTTTCAACTCGAAATGGCCGTTGTCGGCGGCTTCGTTGGGGACGCAGATGTGGTTTACAATGGTGCCTAGTACCCCTTTAATTTAAGCTCATAGGCGTTGACCTTTTCGTCATTCATACCCTTGCCATGGTGGCGAGGAAGCTGAATGCCCCTGTATCCGACGAGGAGCCACTCAACTCTTTCTCAGAGAGGCAGATTGTTGTGGTGTCTATTTATCTCTGTTCACTGTCCCTCCCCTTATCTCAGCTGTTGGATGGACGGTGCAGAGGTAAAATAGGAAGTCGATTATGCTCGGCCCCATAATACTATGCGCAACAGCAACCCCGTCATTATCCCTATGAGCCGCTGTTGCGTGCTGGTTTCCTTACTGAAGGGTGAAGAGTAAACAGGGAATTGACCGTTTCCCTCCTCCATGGGGCTGGCACCAAACACCTCCCCCGCCGCCTGGGGAGGCCGGAGAGCCCCTGCATGCATTTAGGCTACAACGAAAGACCCTGAAAGACCCACGCCGCTCCACTCTTATAAGGCAACCTGCGTCGTCTCTGTTCAGAGTCCTCCACAGCGATGGAACCGCCTATTGCCCGTTTTTCAGAAAAAGGGACGTTGAGTCGCTTCTGAGAAGGTGGGATTTAAATTACAAGGCGACTTGAATAGGCTTAGCGGCGCATGAAAACTTGGCAGGGCGTGAGTGGAATGTCTTGTAGCGCATTGTTTGTTCAGACCAACCATAGAATTTTCGATGTCGAGCAGGAACACCAAATCGTTTGCTTCCCACCAATTTACACAGAGAGGGGAGATTCGATGAACAACTAGAGTATAGTTGCGAGACCTTTTTAGATAGATTACCATGGGATACAAGAGTCCTATAACTAAGCAGGAGGCGCGAGGCTAGAATATTCAGTGGCCCAGGATTTCTAGCTTGTTTGATGGCAAAGCTGCCAATGCCGCCCTTTCAGCCATCTTCTCACGATCACCGAATTCAGACCAAGTACATGACTCCATAACCAAGAACTATGTTTTCGCACCAAATCCTCACTTCCAGGATAAGTGTATAGCCGAGATCATTGCAATATCGTACAATTGGCTGATAACCCTTTTCATGCCCAGGTACCTACAAGCCATCCCGCACTGGTAGCGCCAGCAACAGCAGACCTCTTGGAAATCCTCAACAATTTCTTGTAATCCTCGATCTTGGAAATCCCGACCACCACAAGCTCCTCCACCGTCGTCGGGTCAAGATCGTCCTTCCAGAAACTGATAATCCCATTCACCTGGTTATCATCAATCGTCACCGACATCACGAGGTTCGACTCGTCTCTAAGCTCCCACGAAGCCTTGCCGTACGCAACCATGCCTGTTGATTTCCAGCGCAACCGACCGAGCCCGCCGCTGGACTCGTACTGCTCGTCGGACGCCTTGATGTTGATTTCGTGGTTGCGTGGCGCGAACTGAATTTCGGTCTTGGCGGGTAAGGTGTGGAAGTCGATGGTGGCAACTTCCCTGCCCCCATCGACGGGCGATGTGACGTCGCACATGTCTCCCCAGGCTGCGAGAACGGCTCGCCGTTTAACTTCGTAGCGTGGGATCGTATCGCCTTGTACACCCAGGATCCGGCGGTGGCCAACAAGGGCGGTGTAGTGCATCTCCAAAGCAGGCCGCTCCTTACTGCGTCGCGGATCCGGGGTCGGGTCCGAGCGGACAATGTATTTTTCGAGCCAGGCAGGAGCCATATTGAAATGGGAGGAAATGATTGAAAGATTAATAGTAGAGTAACCGTGTGTCTTTTTAAGAGGTTGGAAAAGGTATTAGTAGCTTGGGGGGGTGTGCTAACAATGAGAGGGACGCGGAGGGAGTTGGAACCTCGGACAGTTGGCCCTTTATATATGTCCGAAAACCGTTTTCTGCAATCTGCCTGTTCGTTTAAGAACTCTTCCAGAAACGTAAGGGAGTCAGCGTGCCAGTGGGAAACCGGGCTGAGCATTGGGGACATTATCCCATCTGCCATGTGGGCGTTGTGGGGGGTCAACATTCAATAGTCAGTAATTAAATTAATACCCGGCCTACATCGGGAGAATCGAGCAGGTTTGGTTCCTGGGTTCCTTGTGTTTTTATTTCACTCCACTTGCTGGGTTGCCATGCTTTCGAAGGCGGCAGGGGTTCACTCTCTCGGCCAGAGGTACCATAACCTCTAAAATGGGCGTGTAGTCCTTGAAAAGTGCAATAGTATGTTTTGACAATATACTATGTAGCTCCCATATGTCTACGCGAATACAGTTCTTAGAGTGGGATATTCAACCGTTATGGTTGGTTACAGGGAAGCAATGGGCTAGTCAATTGATTAATTGCTTCCGACCCTTTTGCCATGCGAGTCTCTTGACCCTTTCTGGTTCCTGTGCCCCAACGCAAGCCGTGGTCTGATGCGTGGAGGTTGAACAATCTTCCACACCGCAAGCGGGTCAGCTCCGGAGCGCATTAAACGCATAGCGATGGTGGCTTGGACATCCGCCTTTTTCAACGTTTGGGACAAAATCTGGGCGGGTATTCAAGCATCAACGGCAACACGATGTTATCTCGCACGACCGGAAGAGCATTGTGTAGTTTAACATCTTCAATCTTTCCGGCTGCCACGACAAAAGACCACAACAACAGCACGGAAGGATACCTGGCCGAGTGCATCATCGGCTATGACTAATTTGACAAGTTCGTCAGAGCTACTGAAACGCCAACAACCGCGCCCGGCTTCAAATACCAACCTTACGATACCGTCCTTTACTTCTTCCATGTTTGGTTTTGAGTCTCCTGGGACGAACTTACAGCTCGGTTGCTCTCTCCCGAGGGGTGCGCTGGATGGCAGATGGGGCCGGAATGAAGGCAAACATATGTGAATTCTGATAAGTGATCAGGTTCAAATGAACGTTTAAGGACTCAAATTATGTCAAATGGAAGAGAGAACATTATTTTCTAGGGGTTCGAAGACATTTGAAGGAACGGAGAGAATAGAATGCAGGCTAATATGATACTGATTGGATTCATCATAAAGGGTGGGGGGGAATAGTGAACTATGCAATCCGTTTGCTTGTATGAGTTCCTCGCGGATTGGGGCGTGTCTGGAATAATACTTATCGGCACTCCATGAAGCTGAAGTCATGCATCTGCATCACCACCTACCAACCTTGTGGATACCTGCTGGACACAAGACACAATGCCAGGGAAGTAGCGACATTTTTGAAACCTCCCCTCCCAATCCTTGATCTCTCGTTAGCTTCGCCAGATAATATAAACCTCTATTACAGCTCCATGTATAACATACTTGACCCATACAGTTGTAGCCGTTTTGCTCTATCAACACCTGTGAGCCCGTGACTTCATCTAATATTTTTTTTTATTTATAAAGAGTCCTTCGAGATAAACCAAAACACATAAAGACAGTTTCTTATTATGAAAGTACTATATCGATTCCTAGTCCTCGGAGGTGATCTGATCAGGTAGTAGTGTGACCAAACCAGGCTTTTGCTACGCCTTGGAGGTGCTTCTTTCAGTGGGTGGCTGCGGAGGCCAAAACACGGGCAAGATACTTGTTATCTTGTGAGGTACGGGGTAGATCTTGGGACGGAGACCCTTATCGAAAGAAATGATTAATAAGCTCTCAATTATTAGACGTCGGTGTGGCCGTTTTGGGGTACTAACTCATCAGCAAAACATTAAGAGGGAATGTTAAATCCAGCATACACGTCGCGTTACCGGCAAACGGGCCTGACTGGAGCAGCGCGCAGGAGGTTGAGTACTCAATCGTTACTCTCCTCAAGCGGCAGGGCACCGACAAAACCGCTGCGGCTGATCCCATTATATACAGTTGCTGATATCCTGCGTATCACAACAGATACAGAGCACCCAGCTAAAAAGCTGAAGAGGGGTGATATCGACATCTTTGGCCTCCTTTCTTATAAGGGTTTGATGAAGAAAAAGGATAAGCTGGCCCAAAGGCTGATTTCATTAAGCCTGGCTTTCCAAGTTGCCCCCCCATAAATGCGATAAGGCACCTATCAGTCTCTGCCGCCATCTTCTACAAGTGCGATCGGTCAGCGTGAGCCGGATCCCAGACATTCCAAAGCAGGTGGTAAGAGCAGTCTGCTTATCCACACACTTCACTTTGTCTACGGGAACATTCGCCCGGAGATGATCCTCATCTGCCCGGACACTGCATCTGATCTACCGTCAGAAGTAGGCTCGGCTATTCTTCAGGGTATTGACTCGTTCCGTAATATTAATTTTCACACGTTGGATGTGGACGACGATACGTGGCAACAAAACCTCAACTGGCACCAGACTTCGAGGTCTACATCATGCAACACGACGTATACAGTCTCGGGCTGGGTCGTCTTGAAATCAGCTTGGGCCACCGCTTTGTACAGTAACAACTTCGTTCGGGAGAAGCGAGATCAGGCAAGGTTCCAGTTTTGAGTACAGCGTTGGGTCTCAGTTTCAACGAGCTGGTGGTTGAAGGGGGAGGTATCACCGAAAGGACGAAACTTAAGGACGAACTGGTTAGCTTGGTGAGGTCTTGCTTGCCAGGTTGCGTGGGAAGTAGATACGCGGGTTGGCAATCACTTGCCGCACGTGACTGGACGACCATCACGAGGACTTTAGGGGCCAAGAGATGCAGGATGAAGCTGGGATCTTGGTGGGGTTACGTTTCATTGAGAAGGTGCTTGTCCGACTTGGCGACCTTGTGATTTAGTACTGGTACGATGGTTAAAAGATTCTTGTTGTATCATGGAAGGTAGTTAAAAAATGCCTGTAAGGCCTCCATTGCAATGCTTATCGGCATCAGGTCGGTGATGACAGCAATTACCTAGTATTGTACATTTGTGCCCCATTCCTATTTTTGGGAGTTGGATGAAGCATCGTCTCTCAACTGAAACCTTTGAAACCTCACTTAAGCCTCCCTTCGATCACAGTCTTAACAAGCCGGGGAAGTGGGAGCGGCGGTGAAATAGGTCTTGTAGTACACGTTGTTTCCAACATTCTTTGCAACACTTGGAAGGGGGTTGAGTGGGCCACCCTTGTTGTTTGCATTCGGGAATAGGAGCCCGGGTCCGTTTGGCGACAAGACGCTAGCCGCGCAACCAAGGACTGTGTTGCTAAAGTGAGGATCAAGCTTCGAAATGGCCCATGTTGCAGCAGCCGCAACTTGCTCCGTGGTGCCGGCGACGAAGAGAGGGATGACAGAGTTGAGGCCCTGGTACAAGTCGCACAGCAGAGTCGTCGCGTTGAGGTTTCCGGTCCCGAGCTGGGCGATGCCGGGGACGACGGGGTTGCGGAGATAGATTGCCGTCAGTCCTTCCAACACCGTTTGTACCACGCCGTACGGAGTCGAGCGACGATACCAGTTCGCGGGCCACGTCTCGGGTACGTACTGGAACTCGCCGGTCTTGCTGTCGTGCTTGGCGCCGATGATGGACGAGATGGACTCGTAGTTGGCGACCCCGCCCGCTCCGTAGGTGCCGTTGCTCATGAACTGGAAGATGTCAGCTTCGACTTGACGTACGAGAGGTGAACGAGCTCACGTTGGGGTAGAAGGCGAATGCGCCCAATGAGACAATCATTGGGAAGGGGAAGTAATAGATATACGGATTGTTCTTCTGGGAGAACATGGAGTTCGACTGGTACTGAGTGCCCATGTTGGTCAGGTCGAACTGCTTGCTTCCGCTTTTGGCAACGATATCGACGTTCTGCTTGAACAGGCGCGATGAAAGATGGTGGTTGTCGCCGCACCCGAGGTAAAAGTCCTCCCTGTTGACGGAGATGTCGACCTGCAGAAATACGTCAATTGAAGTTGCTTGCGAGATGGACTTCAGCCAGAGTCACCTCAACAGTGGAATGCCGGTTCAGACCGCCGACACCTCCTGGCCCGGCTCCAAGATAAAAGGACTCAGTGACGATATCTCCACCTGTGAGAACAGCGAGGACACCCAAGATGGTTGACAAATCGGCGCCCATGTTAAAACCGCGAGCCGTTGCCTCGATGATCTGGCCGAGGGTAACGTGGCCGTCACGCGGGAGGTATCCATGATTGGCGAGCAGGTTTAAGCCGGGGCAGGGGCCACGGCTGTCGTTGAGGCCTGGGGCTCTAAACTCGAAGCCGGGTTCTGGACGTTTGTTTTGCGGGTTGACATTCTGTGCCACGGCTCCGAGGAGACCCGTTACGGTGTTTGTGACTGAACTGACAATGCTAGATATAAGCTGCGGTTCGGGGTCTGCGACGGGATTCGGCTCTCTCTTGAGCAAGTTCTCAAGCTCCTCTTTCGAAGATATAGATGGAAAGGCTGCTGCCGAAGCGGCAAGTAATGCGATCAGGTTGCTATGAAGCTTCATTTTCACTTGGAAGTTGTGAAGCAATGCTTTTGGATGTGGAAGTCAGATAGAATAGCAACTTCATATTGTGCTTGGGATTTAAATGATCCGAGAGGATACAGCCACTTCAAATACATATCTATGAAAAACATATTGACGACATATCAAAAAGTCACACTTGATAAACTCAGATCTCAATAGTATTGCTAAGAGAAGAAGGATCAAAATAGTAACGACGGGCTTCATGCGGTGATGAAAGCCTCAGGGCCGTGATTCTCCTGACACGGATAGCTGAGTGCCGGGCCGGGCATCTCAGCTAAATTGCTACCATGGCGTCGCCAACGGCGCGGATCGCAATTAGAGCCCATCCAAGCTTTGGAGCTAGCAACTGGGATGTGATCTGCAAAATGCGCTAGCCTTGAGGCAAGGATGAGCTGCTTCTGTCAAAATCTCATAAACTATCGCGTGAAGAACAGAGAATAAACAGAGAATAAACAGAGAATAAACAGAGAATAAACAGAGAATGAGTGCAGTTGCACGGGCAACATACGCACCAAGTACAAACGACGCCTGTTCTGAAACAACCTGTCCTGAAAAGCGCTGGTTCCGACAAGCGCCGGGTGTTTTAATGTGGCCGTAGCTATTAGCCTAATCTCTTGGTATGACGTCTGCTTTCATATACTTACTCATCCGCGGTCTGTGATTCGTTTTCTCTTTGTCCACTCGAAGATAGAGCTACTCTTTGGCAGCTGAGACTGCCTCTAGGATAGTCAAAGCGAAATTTTGTCTTAGTTCAGCGTGTTCAATAAAGTCCCCACCGGACTCTAGTCTCCCCATTAGTCAAGATCTTCATAGAAAAGAATTCTTGGTGCTAAAGCTGGGCAAAGACCGCAGCATCGAAGCCTCAGACCTGGCTCCCTAGCTTGGTAGATCCTAACTTGAATGACATAGGAAGGCTCTTTATATGCTGCTAAGAATGACAGATGAAGCTACTATCATTAATTATTCGTGATAAAGCCGTGCCCTAGGACTTGGTATCTAATAGACAATGTTTGGTTTCCAAGTGCATGTGTCATCATTGCTCAGAGAATTGAAGTCATTCTTAGCACCGTCTACTTAATATTTTCCATGTCCATTCTGACTATGTCGTACAAAAACGGATCCGCCATTGCCGGCCAGCAATTACGCCATATATCACCACAGACTACTTAAGGAAAAGAAACGTGTGAGCTAGATTGAACTGAAAATTATCTCTTCTAGGGGCTCTAGAGGTAGTTGAGAACTCAGAAAAGAATGGAACGTTTGCCCAGCCATGATGATTTCCATGTTATCTCAGTGATCCGAGTGTAAGCGCAGATTCAACTGCAGCTTCTTGAAACGTGTATTTGAATGCGTCGTGGTAGGTGATTAGATCACAGGTATGAACGTGAAATGGTTTTGCTCGAAGAAAGATTAACATCACTCTACATCAGACTTCGGTGGAAGGTTTTAAATGTCCATGGATGGTTGAAGTTGAATTTCATGAAGAAAAAACCTCAAGTCTTGCTTAATCATGTCCCGTTGACCATGAGTGAAGCTAATCAAGTGTTTGCTCGTACAACGACAGAAACACCAGTAAATGGCTAGCACCAAAGACGATTTCACTGGGAAAGGTGATGTCTAAGAACATCACGTGTATGAGGCTTGTCGAAATCTTTCAACCGGGTATAACTAATTAGAGCCCACGTGAAGTTGTCTGATGAAGTGCCTAACCGAGCCTCAAACCCAAATCGGCAGTGGTTTGCTCTGCAAATCACATCAAACCATGCCCATGAAGCCTCTATACGCGCTGCCTTACATTCGATCTTCAGCTCAGCATGATCTCCCTCTGCTTCGCGCTACGAAAGGCTTCCTTAAATACTTTCCCAACCCCAACTCTCTCCCACCTCTCCTCTTTCCTCTCGATGAGCAGCACATAAAACAGGTCCCACTCGCTCTGGTCACGCTCCTTGGGAATATAGTATGTCCATTCCTGACACTCGGCCGGTGTGAAGCACTTCGCTTCAGAAATGGCGATGAACTCCTGCCTTGCACCTGCTTCGGCAGCCCACTCACTATCCAGTACCAAAGAGCCGCACCAGTCTCCGACTTCATCAGCGATGTGGTACCTGGCTTGTCCAAGTCCAATGTTCAGGCTCGTTCGCTTGCGATCCTCGTGCTGCTGGTCAATTGGCGTACTTTCCTTGATGTACAACCATGTGTGCAACGTCCGGAACTGGAGGACGGGGAGAAGAGGGAACTCGAATGTCTCAGGGTCCGATTCATAAGGCGCCTTGACGACTCGATAGGGATAATCTCGGAGGGTGATGTTGAACTCCCTGCAGTCGTCCTGGAAGAACATATCGAACCACTCTGCATTGTGCGTTGGATGCTCCGAGTCTACCTTCCTCGACTGCCGTCTGTGTGCATTCTGGTGGCTTGTCGGCTCGTAGTATTCTCGCCTCGCAGTCGTGCGTTCGCGATAAGGAGACGATCTTTGCCTGTGATGTTCTCGCTCTCCATCACCCCAGCCATTGATACGAGCGTTCCTGTCGTCTAACTTTGCACGGCGAGATCGGTATGAGTTGTTGTCAGGCTCCGGGCTGCGGTTATGACGCTCTGAGTGGTAGTAAGTCTGCCCCTCATCATAACGATCTTCAAAAGTGCCATCATGGTCGGGCCTTTGAGATTCAGCATCTGAAAAACTGTGGTCGCTTTCGTCGCCATGACTGTCCTCCTCATATCCTCCGTGGCGGTAGGGCGACTGAGACGACGTCGACCGTGAGCGCCTCCTGATGATCACGCGCCTGCCCTCGCGCTTATACGAGTCATTGTCGCATATTACTCGAGAAAGTCGCAGCTGCTCGCCTCTCTCACCCCTTTTCCGGGTATAGCCTCTCCATTTCTTGTCTTCGCTCATGTCCTCTTCGAACCGATACATGTCCCATAGCGGTCGAAGATCGCCATGACCGTCTCGCACCCACCATTGAATCCATGTACGAGAATCTAACCAGTCCGATGTATTGTCAAGAATTCCAGCAACCAAGTCGTCGTTGTATTTTACTTCACCAACCCACCCTGTCCAGGACCAGCTGGGGAAGTCAGGAATCGTAGAACTGTTCATGTTCTCTGAAAGAGCCCTCCTCTTAGCAGATTTGATGGGCTGCCAGAGGATGGCCAGATCGAAATGAGAGCTCGGCAGGCCATGTATGAAAGGTGCGCGCATGCGTTCTTTCATGATATTGGCCATGCCGCTGAAGGCTGCTTGTATGTCCTTGATCTGGGTGAGTTTTCTCTCCGTGTAAAGTTCAACACACTTCATATACACCCAAATGGAGCGGATGTTCAGCTGTCGGAACATCTGCAACGGTGCGTCAACCAGGTCAAGTGACCACCCGGCTCCCTTTTGGTCCCCGAATATGTCCTCGGACATACCAGTCGACCGACATTGGAAGTAGACCCGCCCGTTGGTGAAGATGAGGCAGCGCCGCGAAAGCAGTCGTTCTTGAAACGTCCAGGCTCGCTCGTTCCATTCTGAAGCGCGGATGTACATTTCGGGTGGTCTGGTGACCATCAGCTGAAGTCGGGAGTTGATGTAGCGCTTGGTTTGCTTCGTGTTACGCGTGTCGGGTCGCATCGCCCGCAGACCCTGCCAGGCGTCGCCATCGGCAGCGCATATTGTCAGCTCAGCATGACCGTATATGAGATCCATGTTGTATGCGTTGAGTTTCCACGACCTAGGACTGTTCTGAACGATGCAAAGACGATCTATCCATATGTACCTAAAGCCGAGCCTTCGCACGAGAGCAATGGCGTCTTGAATGGCCGTGGGCAGTTTCAAGAGAACCTTTTCCAGCCCCCCGTGTGTGCGATGAAGCATAACATTCTCCGTCAGGGTGGTGTACTCAGCCGCGCCTGAACCCCAGACATAGCTCAAGGCGACGAATGGTTCGTACTTGTTGGTTTCGGTATAACGAGAGCCGGCTCGGCGGGCTGAGGGTCGGAGCGGAAGTTGCGTCAGCTGCATGTTTTGCACGTCGATGACACCGAAGTAGGAGTGTGAGACCATCTCTATGAACTTGTCGAGCCGCGCGTTGTTCTTCTCGCAGCAAGGCCCTTTGTGCGTTTTCTGGCACAAGTCAAGCCATGATTGAATAAGGGCTTGATTTTCGACGTTTTGCGTAATCTCTCTCCCCAAAAAGAGCGACTCTTTGGCCCAGACGCGATCGGCATCCGAGGTTGTCCTGGAAAACGTCTCTGGAGCGACATACACGAGATAAGCATCAGATAACCGCGGGTGATTCCAGCGGATGTGCATTCTCCTCGTGAGCCCGCGCACCATGTTCTTGGGGCTTTTGCCGGAACGAGTTTTCGGAAATGCCTCACGGCCGTCGATCTCCCAGCTGATGAAACATGTTGCCCTCTGGAGCTGTTGCTCTGCAGCTTCATCGAACGGCTGGTCAGCTTGGCTTCTTGTCCCTGCCTCCTGTATTGATTCCACGATGAGTGCGCATAGTGGGCAATCGGCGGAGCGGGCTTTGATGCCGTGCAGACTGCCTAGTCGCCGCGCTGCGGTGGAAGAACGTAAGGGCCGCCCAGATGATGAGCTTACAAAACCTCGGGACGGGGTTTGCTGGACTTTGAAGCAGTGGATGCTCAGATCGAGGCTTTGACAGACTTGGCAAAGATTCTAGAGATAGCTCGTTAGTTTTCCGTCAATATAAATATCCCTGTGTCACATTTCACCTTGTTCTCGCGATGTCTATATTCGCTTCCAAACTCAGACTGCGCGTTGGCCCCACGCCTGATATCCGGCCTTTCTGTCAGATCAGATGATGCAGACATGATGCAGGATGGAAGTCGACTAACATCGCAAGACAGAAGGTTGAGCAAAGTATCAGATAAAATGGCATACGACTATGTCCTTTGCATGATTGCAAAGTCGAAGAGGCTGGGGTCGCTGACAGGCAGCGAAATGAGCGGCACCGTGATCTGAATTCTTCCATGATTCGCTAAGCTGGAAGCGCTTAACCTCTTTCATACCCCCCAGTTCGAGGTGTCCATCCCAAGCTGCTGGTGGCTGTCCTAACCCTTGTCACACAATGCTGACTAAGTATCTGTTGATAATGGGAAGCGAACATCATGGCCGGCGAAATGCAAGGGGGAGCATACCGGTGTTTGTTGAAAAGGGTTGTCTGTCCTCATACAGTAAGACACTGCGACTATATACTTTAACCATAGAAAGACATGCACGACGCATCGCGATGATGGCTCGGTCATCTTTAGGCTGCCATCCACGCAGCCTCCACTGTTTAGGCAAAAACTCAGCTTGTGGAGCTTCAGGTGAATCATTCTCGTGCCTAGACAGGGGACGAAGGCGTATTGAAGTTGGTTGTTGGCTCATTGAAACACCTATTTAGGCAGGTAATTTCGTTCTTGGTTAGGAGAGCTCTTAATACGCCCAGACTTTGCTTGTTGGCTCGTTACCATTCTCTCACGCATGAACTTTTTCGCTGGCTTTCTTTTCCTCTCCTTTTTCGGGTAACTTGGGCTATAAATGTTGGTCTTCCCACCCCCTAGTTCTACTCAAGTCAACATCTGTTGTCCGCTGTGATGTCGATGCTTTGGGGGCGTCGATACATCGTACGCCAGCCACAGCAACACGTCCAGCTTCTGGAAGTCCGGTGCCGACAGCCGTCAGGCCTTCTTCTTACTGCAAGGCCTTCGGCCAGTGCTGAGGTTCCTCTTGTCACAAAGTGCCATCACACCTGCGCTGCCGCCACACCTCTTACCTCGCTTATTCGGTTTCGGAGCGTAAACAAGCGAACCCTCACCAGCTCAGCCATGCCACAGAGGTCGCTGACGAGCGACAGCTCGCACCAATATGAAATCAAGGTGCCCCCCAAATCATGTTTCTTCTCCCTTCCCAATAGCATCTAACGCCTTCAAAGCTACCCGGGATCGGCTTACCTTTGCAGCACATGCCTGAAGATCGCTTTCCTATTGCAACCCAGGACTGGAAGCAGCCTTGGCCTCACACCAATCGAGAGCGCTGCATGGTAGCCTTCATGGAAGAAGTGACCCTACAGAAAGACTGGGCGGCCAAGATCTTTGACAACGCAGTTGTCACTAAGTGGAAAGCCGACGCTCTCTCGCGGGACTGGCAAAAGGATGCTGGTGTCACCCATGGCGACTTTACCGAAGACATGTTCCAATGCGTTCGTTACTTTCCTGAATGCGATCTGATAGCAAAAGGGGTTAGCCGCTTCAGTGCTGATCAGAATGTTAGTGCATCGATGAACTTCGAGACAAGGCGGAGCTGTACGAGAAGACAGGCATCGTTTCTGTGCTAGACATAGCGGTCCGCCTGGCGAAATCAGACCGTGCCATCTCGCCTGCGCTGCAACAGTCGCTTCAAGAGGCAGCCAGGACACTCGAGTCCGTGGCTGTTGAAGAAGACTGGGTCCCTGCAGCTGCAGACTGGCATCCCACAGTCACGGAAGATGACGAAACTGGGTCTGTTCACGTCGGAGAATTGACAGACGACGAGATTGCAAAGAGCACAGCGGTTAATCTCATCGATCCAGACTTATTTGCCTTTGTACACGGTTGGTCAAAGGTTTTGACGGACAAGAAAATTGGTCTCACAAACTGCATCAGTCATCTTTCTCACGGACAAAGAACGGAAGAGCTTGACGCAAGCGAATGTGATGGGAAAATGGATGGAGGAAAAGTCGCCCTTTGGGCTAGGAATTCGCAGTGGATTCCTTGTAATGTCGAGTTTCCTGACGGGACTAATGCCAGGATCACCAGTTACGTCAATAACTTGCACCCAGAAGACCACAAAGATATCTACCGGTTGTTGGAACAGGTGATAACGGGAGCTATGCCCCTGTTCAACCTCGTGTACTCCACCATCTACAAGGACACGATCCCTTGCCCTCTGCGCATACCCAAGCCCACGACCACGGAAGCCCCCGAAGACTTGGACGAGAATGAAGATATTGGTCGGGAAGATCAGAGAGACTCAACAAGCCTTCTCAAGGACAGCGTTCCTCGTATGAGCAAATTCGTCATGCCTGAACTCAAATTCAACAAGGATGTGTCGGGTAGTTCACAAGACAAATCGCAGGGCAACCGTCTTAGCCCTGAAGCAATTGCTGATCAGACGGCGTTCCTCGGAGATGCGGGTGGAATACAAGTAGTCGTCAGGATGAAAGCGTTCAAGCCTACCCCAGAGAATCCTGTATGCGACACGGACGATGACTGGGGTCTGGAAGGCGTCATCAACGACCACATCTGCGCCACAGCAGTATATTACTTTGACGATGAAAACGTGACAGATTCACAGGTGTCTTTCCGCTCTCGTTTCGACGGCCGAGATTTCAGCGATTCGGACCTCTTCTATGAGAAAGACGACGACGAGGTCAACCGCCTCTTCGGCTTCCGGAACGAAAGCCCATGTTTTCAGGAAATCGGCTCAGCTACGTTGCGCGAGGGGACCATGTTTGTGTATCCCAACGTGCTGCAACGCAAAAGGTCGTCGTTCCAGCTGGAAGATCCGACGAAGCCAGGTCACCGCAAGATTCTGACGCTGTACCTCGTCGATCCCCGGATCAAGGTCCTTTCTAGCGCGAATGTTCCGCCACAGCAAGGTCTATGGTTGGCGAAGGAGGAAAACAAAAAAAGCTTGAAGAGAGGGACGCCACAGTGGGTGATCAACTTAGTACCGGTGACGGTAAACCTGTTGAACTGCCCTTATTCTAGGAGGGCTGCAGACGATATGAAGGCGTTGGGCGTTGGGGAGAGGAATTGGTTGCGGTCAATGATGAATTTCGTCCTAGGGGCAAACGAGGTTATGTTGAAATCGGATTCCGATGAAACCCACGAGAATGACCTCCTGAAGTGGCAGAAGAAGACCCTTGACCGTTTCAAAGCCCTAGGAGAGCTGGTAAGCTGGCATATTTCATAGATTTCTAGGGTTAAGATAGCCATAATCTACTTGTTCCATGCGGGGATATTTCCATCCGGCCTCTTTTTTTTTCTGCTTTTCTTGTTTTCTTTCTTTCAGAACGGTCATGTCTCTTCCAAGAAGTGCAAGAGTTGCTGGAATGGAGTTGCTTCCGAACCGAATTGACTAACAGGCACTACGATTGAAACACGGCTAAGGGCCTGGAATGGGCGCAGGAGCACAATAGTATGTTACCTCGCCAGGAAGATTTACGCATGACTTCGGTGAAGACTGTTGTATTTCTCGCTGCCGTGTCTCATACTCGTCGACCTCAAAAGCCTCGTTGCACAGACGTTATCTCACATGGACCGCAAAACTTCTCAAGGTGGTCATACTATTATGCGACCCCTAACATGGCTTTCCCTTTTATACCTTACCCGAATACATGCAGTAGGGCTTTGGGTCAATGGGGGTTTTTATAGTTGATGGCAAAACGGACTTTGACAAACTTGGATGCTATAGCCTTACTCCAAGTTTGGTATTGTATTGCATGTTACAGCCAGTGACCACTGTTTATGAAAGACTCCCTCGTTGATGTTGAGAAGCTAAACAATTAACAGAAGTAACTTACCATTCCCGATGGATTGGTCTCTGTCCTCTGCCAGATCTAGACGAGATGGTAGGTCAGAGACTCCTCGTCCATCGAACCTTTTCCGTCTTGAAGGATAGCTTCATTTCTTAGCGAGAAGCGTTTGGATGCTCCCCTCAACCACTGGCTCTCAAGACAGGGTCCTAATATGCAACCATCTCATCTTCAACATTGACCCCTTCTCGAAGAGCAGGGCAGAATGACTGAAGCATTCCCGCCGTCCGATTGGGTTTGTTTCATGAGCTTCTTGTCGATGTCCCCGAACTTGGCCTTCTTTGTTACACTCACAATGACAAATAATATCCGAGAGGATCGCTCGTAGAGTTGCAAGGCCGTGGGAACAGGATGTTAGCGCGCACACACGTACACACGCATACTTTATTACACCCGGTAGCGAAGCCGAAGGGGCAACTCAAGCTGATTACATCTACGTACCTGGGCCCGTATTCTTGTTTTCTTAAAGCCCATCTTGTCTCGACTTCCATCTTACTCCTCCACTTCTGTCGTCTCGCTTCGAATTCCCGTGGTTTAATGTATATTAGCATTCCGTCTTGAGGCCTGTTCTCCAAGTGTTCAACGCCCTGTCTACAGCGGCTGAAGCGCTACGTTGCCAGAGGTTTTCTAACGAAAGCTTGAAGGGTATTTCTTAATACCCGGATTAGGTTTTCGAACCTGGCAGTGTATGGGAAAGACATCTGCCTCAGGGCCTAAGATGAGTCTCCCGTGAGCACCGTTCGCCTTTGGTGGTAATGGAGAGCGGGTGGGGATAATTCAGCCTGGAGCAATCGCTAGGCACTTAATGAAGAATTCTTGGACGTTGATGAGCCAAGGGTTTCTTTCAGCAGGATAATACCCCTATTCCGGGCCCCCATACACAAGGCAGTGGTTTGAAGAAAAAGGCCATGTTGTTTGACTTATAAGCTTACGTAAATAGCCTGATGAGTGACGAGAGTGATAATTAATTCTGTTGAGCTGTATCCATGAGCCCTATAATACCTTACTAATGGTGCTTATTAGTTGCCTTATGAAGTTATTCATGTCCCGGATTGCTGCAAGCCAAAGAGTAAAAGGGTGGTGTACAACACAATTAATCCTGGGCACTTTTGTTTCTTTACATATCGTTCTATAATTGTTTTACTTGAGATTGCATTTAATTGCTTTCTTGAAATACCTGGCAAACTTCGAATTCAATGAGAATTGCCGTTTGTTACCGGAGTGCGCCCAAAATAATGGCATAGTATTCATATAACGGATGGCATCACAGCTTTAGACAAGTTACCTACACAAGCTCTTTACACTACCCGTCGTTTCCGACTTCGCTGCCAAGGCTTTGCCATCCGACACGTTGATTTCCCAGCTCGAGTGTGACACATCGTCAGATGGCCGGTCATCATCTATCAGATCGAGTCACTGTGTTTTAGGCTTACCGGACTTCCCATGAGCCTATGTATTTCTCGGCCAGGGACTAGTCTTTTTCTGTTTGGGGTACCAAGGGAATGGAACATGCCATTGTTCAACAGCACATGTCGCTGGCGATTGTTAGAGATCCCCCACGAATATCAGATTTGCGGTCTCCTCCGTGGCCTTCCCTTTCCTCCATAACAAGAGAAGAAAACCAACAATTTAAAAATGGGACCAACAATTGATGATTAATTAATCATTCCTACCTCAGCATTGACTGCGGCGACTGCGGCGACTGCGGCGACTGCGGCCTTCTGGGGCTTAATACGAGCTGTTAAGGCCAGCTTCGAGGTCCGACATGGATTTTGCCCCGACGTTGAATTGCAAACGGGTACACGGCAGGTGCCTTCAAAATTCAGGGCTGTAGCAGGCGTGCCGGTCAACCGATCACACGAGTCATACACAATTTAATGCCCGTTAATAATTTCTTTCAACTGACTGACTTGGACAGCTCTTTCTATCTAGTGACTCAGGTCCTCGTTACAGACTAGTAGCGAAGAAGTTTACTAATTTTATAGTACTGCAATCAACAGTAACGTTCATTTGGCTTCTTTCTCTAAAAGTCAAGCCGTTGAGTGTCTCGGTATCCGGCAGCATCATTCTGGAAACTGTTATGACTTAGCTTACTATCTCAATTAGAGGTTGATTGCGGTTGTCTGAACACGCTAGTTTAGGTTACGGGCAGGGCTGATCAGTGATGAGTCTGGCGTTGAACTTCGTAACCCCTGCGATGTCTTAATCTGTTCGGGTCACCCGGATGCGGATACGGCAAGTTTGGGGAGTTGAACCAGAGACTATTGCTAACGCAATCTAAGCAGTTCGAGCGCCTTGATGCAGGGACAGATAGTGACCAATACCTGATATCTCCCAAGCATGCAGTCCCACGGGACGGTAAAGATGCCGGTCTTGAGCTGTGGGAGTCTTTTAGTTGAATCTGGAAAAAAAAAAGAAAAAAAAAAGCGGGGAGGGGTGCTACAACCAGGTACATGTACCTGGCCATAGTCTTTAGTGAAGAGGAGGCCGTATTAAGGATCTGTGATTGCTTTCCGCCTAAGCTGTAGATATAAATACCTCTAAGAGCTCTCTACCAAGCAACAGCGTATCGTAAGTCAATCTTGCTATTACAAGAAGAACTCTCTAAAGACTGGCATTTTCAGTAAGTGTAGAGCTACGCTTTGGTTCATTTATGCTTATTTGATTTTATAGCTGCAAATCTCGCCACTATGAAGTTTACCGTTGCCCTTACGACTTTATTTTTTTCGTATGGAATACAAGCCCCATGCTCACACCGAATTTTTTTCCTAATCTTCAAAGGGGTGTTGCTTACTCCCAAACGGTTGCTCTTCAGTGCGCCGCTCAAGGAGACAATGGCTACGACGTGGTCAAAACGCAAGACTGGACTGACCAATCTTGCCAATCTGTTGGCGGTTCTACTTTTGTGACTACGGGTTCTGGCTATGCAGCTGGTCAGGAGTGTTGTAATGTGCCATTGTCTAAGCACGATGCGTTCTACGCCAAGTGCCGCACTTTCAATCAAGACTTCCCAATCGGAACGCCCCAGCCCTGTTAGGTTCATTCATGAGTTGTGACGGAAGAGTGGTTGATACGGGTCTTGGTGAGATAGCTCACAGGAAAGGGATCCCTGCCAGTCAGGAAGGGTATGTACAGCTAGCGTCGGCTAGAGGACACGTACTTCAGACTAAGAAGAAACAACGCACTTTGCGGCCAGTATGCCATGTGCCATGCGTTCGTGACATGAGTATTTGGTGAACCGGAATCAAGTACGAATTCATCGAGTTGAATTTCCACCTTATTTTCTATGATTTTGACTACTTAAGACGCTACCAAACGGGGATGGTCAAGGGATCTTCATAGACTCTGGGTTTGTGTCGATATGATTCCCCTACTTTTGAATCTGAGCCTGGTCGCGTGGGTTTGAAATGTGAATTTCATGTTACACGTGGTTCAATCGGAAGAGCGACAAGAGCTGGTAGTATTACACTATTACTCAACGTTGCATTGGAACAGCCATTTAGGTACTTAGTCAAGCTGGGACACAGGCCTTGTGAGATTCGAGTCCGCATAGGCATGTCTAAAAGCGGTCAGGCTTTTGTGTTACTCGTCGATCTTTGGTCGCCAAATCTAGTTGATTGGGCGGTTAAAGTGATTCACATAACAACATCCTTCGCTGCTATCGTTCTCAGGGTAGTTAGCAGCAGTAACAGGATACCAGGGAAGTACGTGGGAGCCTGTAGCCGACCCAGGGGTTAGCTGGGGCCACGCTTTTGTTCTAGTTCATATCGGCTTAATCTTGAATAGTCGTCTTCTCCGCACTGATGTACGGCGTCGTACAATTGCTGCGTAATTATATCCCATTCTGAAGGACGAGCGCGTCGTCTGCCGAAGTCTTCTTTACAAGCAGTCCTCTCCACCGGCCTCCTACATATCTATTTGCTAGCCGAAGTAGACAATGCCGTCTCTTGTGTGGAAGACATGATTTCTTGCGTCGTAAACGCATATAGCTGCCGGCATCTTAGCCAGAAAAGAGCCTTTCCAAGCGGAATCGGTGTAGGTGATTCATTTGTTGGCGAGTAACGCACTGGCAGAGGTGGCGGGGCCTTAAGACGAAGACCCCATGATGCCCAGGTGGCTGTTTGTGGAGGCGGATTAGCTGGTAAAGGGACACAAGACGATGATGAACTCTAGCTTTAGAGTCAAGTATTATATTCCGTTGTACGCTGAAACTGAGAACCGGAGTTACTGGTCCCCGTCCTCGTCTTCATACCAAACGTCGCCCTCCTCATCCATCTCCGCTCTGTAACCAGCGAGCTGGAGGGCACAGCAAAGAGCCTTAACCAGTGGAAAACGTCTCATGTGCCGGCGGCCTTCCTCCGTGGAAATGACGCGATGGAAGGTATTAACGTTTACGCCTGATTCTGTGCAGGTTGTCATTTTTTCCTCTGGTGCTTTGGTGTCCCCTTTCCCTCCGTTATGCATGTGCGTCTGCCCCTGTATTACTGGCGATCCGGTCGTTGATTGACCGTATAACCTGGTGTTGGTAGTGGTTGGAACTGTCTGCACGTCGTCCATAAAATCACAAGCGGATCCTGCCTCGACGCCTGCAAATGGAAATGTTGGAGTGTCGGGGGTGCTCATATCGAAAGACGTACTTAAATCCCCAAGTTCAAATCTTGTTTCGGAGGAGCTCCTCCGATATTTGGCAATCTCTCCTTTAACTTTTCAAGTACTATGAACTCTTGGCACCCTGGCGGACTCGCACTCTGTAATCGGCGATAACATAGTCTTTCCATCCCTCGAAGTGGTTGTCTTGTTGTAAACTCCGTAGCTCCATAGCGGGGTTAATTCCTCGGCACACCATGTNCCCCCCCCCCCCCCCCCCCCCCTCGCGAGAGGGTCAGCTCCGTGGAAGAGGAAATTTTGCGCCAGAGTGACGGTTTTATGAAAATCCCACCGTGTCGACTGTCGACCTTGGCCAAACCAGAAGCATGCCCAGGGGCTGTTAATAAGCCTTTTCTTGCTGGGCGGCTCTACCGTTACCTTCGTTTAGTAGTATCCAGTGAGGTATTTCGGGTTCATGGTTAAGGGGACAGGGAAATGAGTAAGAACAGGATGCAGAAGCAATCGGGTCCAGGCCGTAAATCGCCAGCATGACGGCGATATTAATAAGATTCGACCTCGAGATGTGGTACCGCATACTAGATATACTCTCACAATCATTAACGTCGAGCTTGAGAACCTCTAGGGCGTAGATCATGTCAGGAATACTCCCGAGCTCGACGGCAATTGGAAGCGCTGACCGGCTATATCTGGTCGAGCATGTCGTGCACGTCGGCCAACTCTTCCATGGCACGGCTGTCCTCCTCTGGTCGATCAGCGCCCAGTGGAGCTTCTTCTGGCTCTTCGTCCGGGCCCCAACCCCGTTGCCGATGACTTGGATACCCAGCAGGGTTTGGTGATGTGACTCGAGCTGTTCGAGCAGGATGAGGCGGTGGAACTCGGGTAGGAGGTCGTCCATATCGGTTTCGGAGAGGTCGCTGCCGAGTTTCCGGAACTGTTCTATACGGAACTTGAGCAGGTCGAGTTTGATGGCCAATTCCTTGATCTGCTTTGGCGCGTCGTGGTAGGAGCGGATGATTCCCGCCGTCGCCCGTCGGCACTTGACGCAGAGCTCGACGGGTTGGAGGACCGACGCGGTCGCGCCAAGGCCCTCTAAGCCCGAGATTTCGCCGGGTTACAAAGTCCGGCCTGCCGCACTTCGGGGCTGTGACGTTCCGATCGGCGTCGTTTGCTCCTACAGGCAGATTGAGAGGCAGAGGTGTGTGAGAGGAAGGAGATACTGGCGCTCATTACACAGCCTGACTGCTTGTGATGCTGCCATGGCAAATTAGCAGGCTGCGCATCATGCATACTTCTGCACCTTCTCAGATGCGTCACTCATTGGCTGGTGCTACTGACCGGCCAATCCGGCGTTGCCATCGTATAATATGCGTTAGGATGACAGGGCATATCCTTTTTCTTACTCAACTGGGTATCTAAGAATCCGACTAAATACGCCTGACGCTGTGCATATCCCCTAGGGCTTATTTGGTATTCGAGTTTGAGCTCGTAGTCTGACCCGACTTGGGCTTCTCCGTTGTGTTGGTCAGCTCATTGGGCAGCTCACTATTCACCTTTTCAACAGCCTCATCTGTGGACTTCCCGGCGACCACTCCACCTTCCGGAGCCGGAGATTCAGGCTTTGGCCGCCAGTACAGACACGTACTAGAGAACGTGGTGTACGTGCCGTCCTGGGGAAATGGGAAATGCTTGTGAGAGATGTGCATGTCACTCATGCACTTGAAATCGCCCCCCTTCATCGTAGCGAACCTAGAAATCATCAGCGTCCCGCACCACGAAAAAGTGTGCTGTCGAGATTAAACTTACTCGTCCCACACATCCCAGCCCGTGCCTACAAACATCGCGGGCAGGGCTCTCTCCAGGGTCGCCTCGTATATGGGCCGATACATGTGAACGGCGAAGACCAGCGTGTCCTCGTCGACAGCCTCAAAGGCGGCGGGAGACTGGACGACTTCGTGGCCGAGCTTCGTCAAGAACTCGGTGTCATTGGGCGTGAAGCGGGGTTCCTGGAAGGAACACGAAATGGACTCTTTGTACAACTCGGCTATCCAATGGTGAGCTTCCACTACGTATCGGACCGTACCGATAACTAGACATACACAGGACCTCCACGACGGTCAGGAAAGCGTCCAGCTGGATATAACTCCTCCTCTTCGCGTCCCACCCCCCATCCTCCGGGTCAAACGTCCCGACGCCGAGACACACCGCCTTGCGAACAGCTCGGTGCTGATCGGCGTTGGTCCTGACGAGCTCCTTCAGCTTCGAATGGCACTCCGTGTCGCGCCAGCGTGTCTTGAAGGTGTTGTACTCGGCCATGATCTCGGCGGTGGACTTGAAGACGCGGGGTTCATCGGGCTTCCTGGATGCGCTCACGGCATTGCCTGGTGGCTTGGGGGGTTTTCTGCGGAAGCGTGACTTGGATTTGACGTGGACCCATTCCTCCTCCTGCTTAGGCTTTTCACGCTCAATTTCGGACAGATCGGTCGCTGCCATAACGATTTCGCATATGGGTGACGCCTTGGGTCTTCTTTTGGTGGGTGGGTGGAATGTCACTTTGGTGGGATGAAGTTTTTGGCCGGCAGAACAATCTCACCGCCTTCCGTGGTTAAGGCGGTGTGCAACATCCCCTCTGAATTCCACGCCTTAGTCATCCACCACGTAAATGTACATGGAACTCTGACTGTGCCTTTCCAGGGTACCTTTTTTTGCTGCTTAGCAGACGCACGTCTAAAATCTGACTTGTCCGGTTTTCTTCGTCTTAATCCGCCAACAGCGACGATCTTGAGGGTGAAGCCAATAATAGAACCTGGAAGCAACAGAGAGCAACGTTCCGTGTCCCAGTCATCCGGACACAGTTTGTTTTTCGGCATCTGGAAATATTCTTCGTCCCTCCGACACCGCCCACCTGCGATGCGGCCTGCGGCGGCTTCTCTGCCGGTCACCAACGACTGGGCCCGCTGATTCCTCCCATTCGGGACTTTGACGATAGAGAGGGTACGGGAGGTGGCATGCGACCAGCAAACTATCCGTTTGGGATTCCAAAGGCGACAGCAGAGCATGGCCTTGCTCCAATCTCTCTTACCGCGGTGGCAAGACGCGCAATGCAACGAGCTGTTAGGTCTTGTAGCGACCGAAAGGACCGACCTGTATCCCACAACCGGCATTTCTTGAATGACTGATGCGTCTGGCCGGGTTTTCTGAGTGGACGTCGAGTTGTCAGCTTACCTCCTCGTCTTACCAACCCTCGGCATTTGATGCACTTGACGAACGTCGATATGGAACATGGTTTCCAGCAGGCGTCATGTGAGACAACATAAGCCAACGCCTCCATGCCATCGTAGTCTTCACGACAGATGTCGCACGACGGTATGGAATCATGGAAAGTGAGAATCGCACGACACGAAGGTCCAAAAGAGACGACCATGGTTCGAAGAAGATGCGCAGGGGAGAGATCGGTTACCACATCTCGCTCTATCTTGTCCAGTCTGTCCCCTCTTTGACAGCTCGACAGGTTCAGTGCGAACACGGCCAGGGTGCCAGGCTCTTAACTCACAACCTGATCCCATGGAACGCTGCCTGATTGGCGAGAGCTCTCGAGACGCAAGATGGGAGAAACATTTGTGTGGTGGTATTGGCCCGTCTAAGTGGTGGCAGGCTGCATGCTGCAGACGCACCCAGAATCACCCGGCGCTTACATACCGTCGCATCCCTGCTCCTCGCCTTTTCCTCCCGCCACTCACCGTCGACATGTCTTCTGCCACCGAGGTGATGCGACATATCATTGGCTCCCCACCACGAACGGCGACCTCTTCTTCCCCAGTCCCCTTGCCCATCCCGCAGCGACTCGCCTGGGCGCTCCCGTCCCTCATTGGTGCGTCCCCCTATAGTAGCGAGCAGGACATGGCAGGGCAGGGGACCGAGGGGAACGGGAGGCAATCGTCCTGCAGCCCAAGGTCACATCTCGTCGTCCTCTTCTCACTGGACAAGCCGGTCGCATAGTCAATGGATATTCTCCATGTTTGCCTGTATTCCCCCTCACATCCATGGGCGTCTCTTTGTGTTTCTCCAAAGGTATCGTTCCGGCCTGATAATCACATCAAGGTACCTGGCGCCATGGTACACCACACTAACCACACCACCATGCGCCCCAGCTCACCTTGAGGTCCCGGAAAGAAGAGTTCTTCTCCATCGGCCATTGGCCGCCTGCAAATGCAATGCAATGGGCGACATGGCCCGGCGGCTGGATCGTTCGGGGGCCAAACGGCCAACTCTGCGCCGGCCCTGGCCAAATAATAGCCTACCAACCGCCTGCTCCCCTCTTCCCTCTTGATCTCGCCAGTCGGTGCGAATACTCGAGTCTCTCCTCGACATTTACAAAGCTGTAGTATATCCTTACTACAAATTTTGGCGCCTAGTCAGAACTGAGTCATTTGATACTCGAACGGCCAAAACGGTGAAGCTAAGGAGCATCTTCGAACAAGGCGCACGCGAGCAGCAGCAGAACCACCAACCACCTCGAATCGACAGGAAGACAAGGCGGGGAGGTCCTTAACAATTTGGCACGACATCGCAGCTTGTGGGACGAAGAAGACAAAACCGTGACCATTGGTTTGGAAGTCAAAAGAAAACTTGAAGGAGAAAAAGATCGGAGGGCATTCCGGGAAAAACCCGTCTTCGATTCCGCAAGACATTCACACTTACACGCACACAACTCGCCAAGATGCTCTTCTCAACACTATCAGCGCTCATCCTCGCGGCGACAACGTCCGCCCATATCGTCATCTCTTACCCGGGCTGGCGCGGAAACAACCTCATCACCAACGAGACCTTCCCCTACGGAATGCAATGGACATACCCATGTAGGTTCGCCCGTCTTCCTCATCTTTCCGCTTCCCCCTTTATCATCTCACTTCGTCACCCCCATCACGGAACAAAATGCTAAACAACCCAACACAGGCGGTGGCATGTCCGTGACGAAAAACAGAACCTACTGGCCCACGACCGGCGGCGCCGTCGCCTTCCAACCGGGCTGGTTCCAGGGCCACGCCCAGGCCTTCATGTACATCAACATGGGCTTCGGCAGCGACGGCCCCGACGGCGGCCCGGCCAACATGTCCCACCCCATGACGCCCGTCTTCCAGATCCTCGGCCCCAGCAAGAACCCGTACCCGGGCACCGTCTGCCTGCCCCAGGTGCCCCTCCCCGTCAACACGACCGTCCAGCCGGGCGACCACGCCACCATCCAGATCGTCGAGCTCGCCGTCCACGGCGCCGCCCTCTTCTCCGTAAGTACCTAGCCCTGCCCTCCCCGGGGGTTCGCCTACATACGATGCGACAGCTGACACGGCGATATCAGTGCGTCGACATCGAGTTCGCCGAGCCGGGCGACCCCAAGATCGCAAAGGTCAACGAGTCCAACTGCTTCAACTCGAACGACATCGGCTTCGCGGAAGTCTACACCATCACGACCCGCGACTCCGGCGCCGGGTACGCCGCGGACTCCACCTCGGGCGCCGACGCCCCCTCCTCCCCCGTCACGTTCTGGTACTTTGGCAGGCGTCCACAGTCCTCCTGGGCCGCCCTCGGCTGGGTGCCCATCGTCGCCGGCGGTCTCTGGGTCTTGCTGTAGACGGTGGGGCGGCGAATCGAGATGGTGGTCCTTGATCCTGTTTCTTTTTTTTTTTTTTTTTTTTTGGTTTGAATTGTCTAAACTATACCTCTGGGTGGATTCGGCGGTGCTGTATATTTGAGGCATCAATCAGGCGTTTTTCTCCGGTGTTACGGAGTTTCTATTTGCAGACGGGGTTAAAGATCCCTTCTTTTCCCATCTACGAAAGCCAAGTTGAGTGTGTGGTTTCCCTATATAGCGGGAGCTTCTCAACGCCCAACTTAACCGTCCGTTTGTAGCGGATTCAAATTTACTCTTCTTTAATGTTTGGCTTCATTTGCTCCACTCGGGACATCTTTGCGGCACTCTAAAAGCAGCTCCACCACTATGACCCAATTGCTTTAACACCGATAACGGACTTATACATGATACACACAATACCATGAAACAGAACAAATGTTTTCTATCACTTAGAGCGGTTTCATTACGCTCCTCTTTGCGTTTCAAGATGGCTACCTGCCTTGCTTCCAATCGGTATGGGCTGTCTCGTCCCAATGATCTCCTTATTTCGCCGCAGCTTCAGCAAGCGCGGTCTCTGTGACCATCACATGGCCGTCACAAAATGCATGCATCATTACCACCGTCTTCCAATCTCATTAAAAAAGTCGCAGAGCTTCGTTGCCCACCTCCTTGACACGAGGCTCCGACACCTTGTCAATAGCGGATTTGATCCATTCAACACCACCCAGAGACTTCACCTCCACCTTTGCGACCGAGGCGTATGTTCCCAAAGCGACAAGCGCTCGGTAGAGGACTTCGGGATCTGTCTGGGAAGTGATGATCTTACCGAGGGCCGCGATGAAACGCTTTGACTCGGCTGTGGACTTCTCCTTCGAGGCAAGGACGGCGTAGTTGATAAGGGTGGTGGTCGCAGCGATGAGAACGTTACGGTTGAAAGGTCCGATGGGTGCACCGCCGGAAATGCCTAGCACGCGCTCAATGAGCGATGCGGCGGTGCTTGCCTCCTTGGCTGCCAAAGCTCTGCCGTTGGACGATCTGAAAATATTGGCAAATGTTCGCAGGGCCATCATGGCAGAGTTTTCGTTGGGTGCAGTGCCATCGGGTGCGTCCAAGGCGCTCTTCACCGCAACCTGAAGGAATGATCCGCCGGGTACTGCAAGATCGGCAGCGAGTGGTGTAGGAGCAACACATCGCAACAGATCGAGACCGGCAAGTCGGTCAGAGTACGGCCAGTGCGTAACGATCTTAACTGCGAGGTCGATGCCTTCTTGTGTGACAGGTTTGGACGAGGCGATGGCTTCCTTGGCAGCGTTGAGGGTGTTTTGCTCCGAAGGGTTCAGAGCGGCGTCTTTGCGTCCCGAGGATATCATGGTCGCATTTATAGCAAGAATCTTGCTCACCATGGCGTCGTACTTGCCTGCCGTGATAAAAAGATATTCGGGTTGAGGTAGCAGCCGCGGGACGGTCGATTCTGGCTCTCCAGGTCGGTATCTCGATTCGGTCCCGTAAGGATCGGATGATGCTGGCGCGGACTGGCCAAAGGTCGCACCTTGGGTATTTTGCGTAATAAAGTTCGCAACGTTATCCAAATAGCTGATGGGAAGCTCGTTGTCATTGAGGAATTTAGTAGCCGCGTCGTAAGGGTTTTGCGAGAGATTATACGGCAGCTTCAGGGGCGGCTTGCCGTCCTCGATGTCGACGTCGAAGACATAGTCATATGACTTGCTGTTGTACTCGGTCTTCCGACCACTGCTCCCCGCTGAATCGACTACGGTGCCGACGTTTATCCATTGCTGCTGGCCTAGAAAGAGTAAGCGACATGCACAACACCAAAAAGATTAGAGATGCTCACTTTGAGACCACTGGTGGGCCGTAATGGTACCGTTGCCCTGGTTGATCATCTGCACCTGGCCCTCTTTGGTGCCTGAGCGAGTCTCAAGGAACTCGGGGCCAGGCAGTTTCTCCTTGTTTATGCTGGGCAACTGCTGCTGAGGGATAGCAGAAGCCTTTACAGCATCATCAAAATCGGTAATGGCCTCGGCGCTCGCTATCCGCTCTTTGCTCCGTGTGAACACACGCGCAACACCATCACTAGTTCCCGTCACAATATCCCCAGTCTCTTGGTTCGCGGCCACAGTCCATACAGAAATGGCCGGATGGGTAATGGTCTGGACACATTCATTGCCTCTCCAAATCCGCACAGTGCGATCCTCACCAGCGCTGACCAGCTCGCCCGATGGCAAGCTTGTCAGGGCGTAAATGAAGCTCTCATGACCTATCAGCTCGCCGACCTGTTGGCCGTTGAACTTCCACAGCCGAATGATGCCATCGTTACTGGCGCTGGCAATGTCGGCCCCACTCGGGTGGCCCTTGGGCACCCTGGCCAAGGCGCGGATGACCTCGGAGGTGTAGATGGTGGATTGGGGCTCGACGTCGCCGGCGACAGCGGAGCCGAGGTTGTATATGCGAATGTTCGAATCTGCGCAGCCGGTGATGACTGTCTGCTCGTCGAGTGCGAGAACAGCCCATACGCTCTTGTCATGGCCGCTAAGGCGAAGCTCTGGTTCCCACTTGCTAGTGCTCCAGACGATGGCCTGGGCATCCCAACCACCTGACACGAGGAATGTTCCCTTGGGTGATACGTCGACACTGCATACGTTCTGCGAGTGCCCGATCAGGAGTCTCTCGGCGTTATCGCTGGGGGCAGCTTGTGGTCGTTTGACTTCGATGATGGTGTCCTTTCCGCCCGATACGACAAGGCCATCCGGGTAGGGTTCGGAAGGTTGGAGATATGAGACGACGTTTACGAATTCCGAGGATTGACTCGTGACGGAAGCTTCGAAAGTAGGAGGAGAGCCCGAGGTCTGGCGCCAGACGCGAACACTGCCATCGCGAGAGGCCGACAGGACAGTTTGGGGAGATGGAAAGCTGACAGACTTGACCTGTTGCATCACATAACGGGTTAGCTGTGCTCCTGGAAATGGGGCATTCGAGGCAAGGAACAACGGTGACAGGGAACTTACGTCGGAGTCGTGACCAACGAGTTGGGCGGAAAGCTTGAAGTCTGCCATGGCTGTTTTGAGAATGTGATGAAAGAAAGAGAAGGGGATTCGGCTGAGAAACGTCCAGGTGCAGACAGCTCACACCTCGGTTGGTAATCCGAAGGAGGTGGCCGGGTTTGGGTTACGATGGGAATGAGATGTGGAGGAGGCGGTGGTGGTAGGTAGCTGGATGATGACGATGGAAGCGGGAACGCTGAAGCTCCACTGCGCCACAAGGGGGGGGAGCGGACTTCTGGCGGGGAGGGGCAAGCTGGAGTTAACAGTGACAGCAAGTATCCGTACCTTACCTTACTATACCTGAGAACCTACATAGTACAACGTACACTATAGCGTGGTCCCCAGGGCAATAACGACGGGAGAGTCGAAGCACGGGGCACCAGGAGCTCCCATCCCTGCCCCTGTCGCACCTTCTTGCTTCCATTGACTTCCCTATAGCAATTCCGAAACAGGTGAGGACGGAAGGTCATCAGCCACAGCGGGACATCTGCTTATCCAAGCGTGTGGTCGCACCCAGCTCGATCCAATCATGTCGATATCAAAGTAGCTTCGACCCCTTTTCAGCCACACTTCAGACAGGACGCCGGAGATGCGGGGTCATTTTCGACAGGCAGGTGCATGTGCTAATATAATAGTATTAGGTCAGCAAAGGTGCTCAGGGGTCTCGTCCCATAAGCTTCTAGAAGTAACCACTCACATTCCGCCCTCAACCCCCTCCTCCCATCTACCATCTCTCCTCGGCTCTGCTCCGCGTCGGAAATCAGCTGCACCAGCCACATTTCCCTTGCATCGGAGACAGAAACCCCCACTATTATTTCCCTCCTTTCGCATTTCCCGAATTTGTTCTTTCGCATCTGCTCGCATCTGCTCTGCTTTGCTCTGCATTGCTTCGGTTCGCTTCCCTTCTCCTGCGCTCGTCGAGGCGTTTGTTACCACCAATCTCCATCCTGTACGAAACGATTCACGACGTTACGGCTGTTTCCTTGATTGACTCGACTCTCCTTAACCTGTCCAACCTCCATCGTCTCTCGCCAATCCGTCACAAACATAAAAAGAACCAGCAGCTTTGATACCCCCCGCTTCCCTACCTGACGCGACGCGTTGCGATCCTCTCCCCTGCGGAAATAACCTCTCTCTCACTCCTCTTACCTGAAGCCGGTCGACGACATGGCTACTGCAGCCCCCGCTCCAGCTCCTGCTCCCTCGCCCTCCCCAACCCCCGAGACCTCGCGACAGTATGTCCCGTTGACTTGCCATGGCCACTCTCGACCGGTCCCCCACATCTGCTTCTCCTCGCTCGAGAAGGATCAATACTACATGATCTCTGCCTGCAAGGGTAAGCTCGCAACCAATCTCTTTGCGCCACGCTGAAGGATTTGCTAACTTGTTGTAGATGGAAACCCCATGCTTCGCGATGGTATCACTGGCGACTGGTAGGATCTGGAATCCCGTGGAATTTCCCATCCAGTTGAGCTTAGAGCTTACTCTCCATTGACAGGATCGGAACATTCATCGGCCACAAGGGAGCCGTCTGGCAGGCCAGATTGAGCCCCGATGCTTCTAACGCCGCTACCGCCTCCGCCGACTTCACCGCGTAAGTCTCCTGAAACTAACAGCATACCCAATGGCAACTGACAAACCTGCAGTAAGGTGTGGGACACTCACAGCGGCGAGGTTCTCTACACTCTTCAGCACAACCACATCGTTCGCGCTGTTGCCTACCCCCCCGACAACTCTGATCTCATTGCGACTGGAGGAATGGAAAAGAAGCTCCGCGTCTTCGACCTTAGCGACTTCGCTCCCGACCCGAACGCGCCCGCCGGCACCCCTATTACAGTCCCTGCCTCTGCTGGCTTCGAGATTGGCGAGGGTGCACACACCGGATCCATCAAGTTCATTGCCTGGACTAAAGACCCCAACACGATCGTCACTGCCTCTGACAACACTCTTCGATGGTTCGATCTCCCCACGCGCAACGTTATCCGCCAAGAGGTCCTCGACGGCGAGATCAAGTCCTGCGAACTGGTGTCTCTGGCCCCCGAGTACACCTCGCCTGGTGATATTGGTGGCGGCCTTCCCGTCCTCGCTGTGGCGGCCGGCAAGTGGGTGTACTTCTGGGGCGGCCCCCAGGCGATGGATGAGCTTAAGCGCATGGAGTTGAAGCATGGCGTCGCTAGTGTTGGTCTGGACCTCAAGGGCCGCAAGATCGTGATGGGAGAGGAGCCCGGTACTTGGGCCCGCGTCTGCCGCTGGGACGATGGAAGCGACATCGGTGAGTCTGAGTTGAATTATGGCCACGGTACCATGGCTGACTTTCTGAAAAAGAAACCCACAAGGGCCACCACGGTCCCATTTGGTCGATCGCCTTCTCTCCCGATGGCAAGCTCTACGCCACCGGCTCTGAGGATGGTACCATCAAGATGTGGAAGAACTGCGATGGATTCTATGGCCTCTGGCGGGGCGGTGCCACCAACGCCGAACGGACTGTGGACTAGAAGAGCATGTCGTCCAGCGTTGTGTCACGAAGCGAAGCCAGCGACACGTCCACATACACTCCCACCAGCAGCAGGGTCTCGTCGGGCTCTCACTTTGATGGGTGCTCGCACTTGAGCAACAACTCAGTTGCTGAAACACCGGCGATTGCTCATCAGCTCATGAGCCGATTCCTGGCAACTGCTACCAAACAGCCTGCTGCGGAGAATGGATCTCGACACCAAAGGGATCGTCGCATGAACAGAACGGACTGAGGTGCTTACATGAGTGCCGCCTTTGAACGGAGGATCTTGTGCTTCTTGGCTTGGCTTTGGCCTGGCTGAGATAATGATCATGAAGCAGTTTTGTAAGCGAGCTGGATGGATGTAGTGCTTGAGCTGGCTGTTACAGATCCCAGCATATTGAGGTTCGGACTAGAGGGTTGCCACCAGTGGCGGTCAGAAATACAACTAGAGTTCATCGTAGTACGATATCTGTAACCTATATTTGCATTTGAGAATCCGTTCATCCGTAAACTCCGGTTAATACCACGGGCAATGTTCAAAGGAACAATCTAATACCCGGTCAACCCCGCTAAAGCCGTTGTGCCTGTGTTTTAGCCATCTGAGTCACTTCGGCGTAGCTACTAGGTATCCCACCGGCTCATCATTTATGAAAATTCACCTAAAGCACCTCCCCTGTCATTATCATGCCCACTACAAAGGCTCTGTAAGACGTGAGACTGTGCTCTCCAAGTCATGCTGTCTGCTTTGTTGTGCCTTGTGCAAATTCGCCAGACATCTTCATACTTACAGTGCGTGGGACGTTCTAGTCCCTACAACATGGACACGGTCCCATTGAGCCAAGTGTTCCTTTACCCATTTCCCCCTTGATTACTACATGGTCGGACTTGGTAGACAAGTTGATTGAGCATAGAATTTTGAAAACCGCTTCAGCCAGAACCAGATTGTCCCCGCAGCTCATAAATTCCAGCCCTGCAACTCGGACTACTGCGTGAGTTTTGTGTTTGCCGCCAGCTAGTAAGCAATATAGTCGTTGGCCATAGTAGCAAGGATTCTGCTCACTATTTACGCGTATTCTGCAGCTTCTGAATCTAGTCTTTCCTTGCTAAACACCGGCCGGTCCCGATCCATCGCCGGCCCCGAGAACTGGGGTGTGCCGAGGTCCGAGATCATGCATTTTTGACTTCTCCTGAGCAGTTGCAGGCCAGCATCATGTTGACGGAGACGACGGCGCGGACATATGGAAAACAACAAGTCCGTCATCGCAGTCCTATAGATATTTGCTTAAAAGGGGACATATTCTCTTTCACTATGTGTCATCCGTGTTCCTCACCAATCGAGTACATCGCCGCAAAGGCCCACTTACAATCAAGCCGTTTCCAACCCCCACAACCTCTTCCCAGTCTCATTGAATCGTCAACATTCCAAAACACCAGCCTGACTTCGTTGTACACACAGCAAATATGAGCGGGCTCCCATCTCCTGATGATCTCTCGCGTTTCGACGACTTCACCATTCTTGAAACCGCATACAAAACGGTATCTGACCACTCCATCACAACGGCCGTCCTCATCCCCAAGAGCTTAACCTCCTCCGAGACCCCAAACTCCCCGTCCCCGATCCTCCTCCGCTACCATGGCGGCTTCTTCATTGCCGCCTCCAGCTTGTACCCGGGTTTCTTCCAACCCTGGCACATGGAACTAGCCGCGCGCCATTCCGCCGTCATAGTGAGCCCCAACTACCGTCTCGCGCCGGAGGCCTCTATCGAGGACATCCTGCGCGACGTGGAGGACCATTGGACGTGGCTGCATGAGAAGCTCCCGGCTTTCGTGGAGAAGGAGACCGCGGGACGAGTGAGCGTCGACACGGGAAGGGTCCTGGTGGCCGGAGAAAGCGCCGGCGGATACCTGAGTCTCATGACCGGACTGTCGCACGCCAAGGAGGTCAGGGCCGTGGCGGCAGCGTATCCGTGCATCGATTTCACGGCCGACCATTACGTCCGCGGGCCCGCGGCGCCGACTTTCGGAGTCGCCCCCGGGAGCATCCCGCGAATCGTGGTGGACGGACACCTCGAAAAGGTGCGCAAGGGTGAGGCGCCTGCCGTGGTGTCGGAGGACTCGAGGCTCGAGAGGGGCGGCTTGATGTTTGCCGTCCTCCACAACGGTATCTTCTCGGAGCTGTTTCCTCCGCAGAAACAGGAGTTGTTCCCGTTGGAGCGGGTCAAGGACGGCGAGAAACTTCCCAGGGGCGGCGTGTTCGTGTGGCATGGAAAGGAGGATTGCGTCGTGCCTGCGGCAGGGAGCGTGAAGTTGCAGAAGACGATCGCAGAAGCGGATCCCGACTTGAGGTTTCAGTTGGCTCTGAGGGACGGTGACCATGGGTTCGATCACCATGCCAAGATTGATGATGATTGGATGGCTGAGGGATTCAAGGATTTGGTCAAGGCTTGGTTAGAGTGAGAGCGCTTCGGTGGCAGTTAGACAGGGTAGTTTCGTGATACCAACCAGATGCGCCTTTCAAACTAGTCTTAAGATGTCATTCACTGCCTGGAACCAACGAGGTGGCCTACCTAAAGTTATAGATCTACGATTGAACTACATCGGGCCATTGGAAGAATAGTCCCGTATATGTTTGCCACATGCAATATAACTATTTCTAATGTCTATTATTGTGTCGATGCGAGCGTCCAGCCAGCCAACACATACATATCCCTGGAGGAAGCATTTACTCCTGTTAAAGAGCCGAGACAAAAAGTCGAGCCAAAACACCTAAGGCCTAGAACAACACGAGGAAACAGACGCTAGCTCCCAGCCCTATGACACCCCTGTTACAGCCTCACAACCGGCTCAGCGGGCATCTCATGTCTCGAGCCCCTCTTATCCGCTGCTTCCACCTCGAAAGGCTGTCCCGGCGCCTGGTGCTGGTAGACCTGCGCAGTCGTGCCATCCGTCTTTGACTGGAACTCGGTGAACGCCTGTTGCTCCTGCGTCGTTCCCGCGTCCGCCTTCTTCTTCTTCCACGACCTGAACACAAGCCAGCCCACGATACCTGCAGCAAGCAGGGTTCCTAGCGTTGCAGCGATGGCGATACCCGCGACGGCGCCTACTGATAGGCCGCTGCCTTCTGATCGAGCGGTGGAAGACGGCGTTGCTGGAGCGATGGCAATCGAGGTTGATGAAGACGCGCCTGAGGTGGACGATGAAGAAGTCGTAGGCTGTGAAGTTGACGGTGCTGCGGAGCTGACGAGCGAGCTCCGGGTCCCCGTGATGTTGAAGTAATGAGAAGTAGCCTGGAGCACGTTGGTTTTGAAGAGCATGAAGTAGTACACCGGACTCAGGCTCGGGTCGTGGGCGGTAGGGAAAGCGTCGAAGCTGACCGTCCAATCTAGTGTCTGCCTGTTCGTGGCGGCTTTGTATACACCATGAGCGGGTTGCAAGTATGGGCCTATCAGTCGGGCTAGACAGGACTTACAAAGTATTGTGACGTACTTCTGCGTCGGGGCTGCGTGCCAGAGAAGGAGATCCACGGACTCGACGTCCGTACGCCATTGTATCGAGAGCTCCTCGCCGAAATTGTAGACTGGGTTATCCCGAAACTCGTCTAGGGGCCCTGGGTTCGGCGGCCGCAGGAAACTGGTGTCGGATCGGCCGCGCACTGCCATCACTAGGAAAAGAAGGACGACGTCCACAAGATGCATCATGGTATTTTTTTCCTCCCATTCTTGCGAGCAACCTCGGGAACTGAGCCAAGTTTCTCTCGCCCACAAAAGTCGGAAAGGGACAGAATGGGGGCCCAAAATGAAAAGAGATCGGATAGGGAGACAGCATATCTTGCGGAAGAGGACGAGGACAGGGCGGTATATCTGATAAGGAGACACGAGAGCAGGCTTGCCAAGAGCAGGCTGCATATCCAGGATTCCGTCAGGATGCGAGTTTCCGTCCATCTGCGCGAGATACGGAATAGTCCAGCCAGAGTGGATGATTGGCGGCCGGTCAAGTAGTCTCGTTTTCACAGAAGGAAGACTTCTTGTGTAACATGACGGCATCTCACCCCCTTGCGTGTGGTGGCTGGCCGCAGCAGAGGCTGGTGACTACCTTGCAGGAGCCGGGCCTGAGGCTGTCTCAGAGGGTTGGGAGCCTGACCCTCCTTCACTTTATGAATTTGGATGCCTTCCAAGGCGTGTTTGCATGTGTTCTTGACACATTCTGTTGACTTGGACGTGTCCAACCAGCTGCTACACTCATAAAGCAGAACCTCGCCTCATTAGTCGTCTATCGGCAAAACAACACGAACGCCCTCTGATATCTGTCCTATTGGGTTGTGAGACTCTAGCGTATCAACTCTTCCGATCGGTGTTCCAACTTACGTTCTATGTACTTTATGACCTGACCGTAGTCTTTGCACACTGTTGTTTTCGAGGTGGTTAGCAACATGCCTTGTTTTGCAGCGACCGCAACTTGCGAGGCAACACCTCGTGGACGTCGAAAGAGGCACATGGTTTTCTTACCGTGGATACCGTTCCAACTGCCGTCGCCGGGACCGTTGTCGTCGGTGTCTGTGGCCATATGCGGTTCAAGCGCCAGGTCACTTTTCAAAACGTTAGCTGGTTGGCGCCTTGGGGATACACTGCCAATCATAAGTACCTCGAGCACATGACCGCTTGGCGAAGGTAATCGACGCAATGCATGTAGTGAGTTGTATGATCGGAAGGAAGCAACTCAGTCTTGTTCGACACCAGAGCTGAGTAGATTTTCCCCATCATGAACTACAGTTCTCTTGTCAGTCGTCGGTTTATACACCCTTCGAGCATATTGAACCGCTTACGATGCAATGGAGCTGATGGGTCATCGACGTCGTGAAGAACGGCTCGTCGCTGACCGGCTTCCACCCCGTCCCCTCTAAAAGCGGCGGTCGTCAGTGTGTGAATTTCGCCACGCGGGTAGGTCAGACAGCGGTAAGGTATAGATACCTGGCATGATGGTCCCCCAGTGACTCAGTGTAGCATTAGAGAGAAAATCCGTCGCATTCGGCGGCACGAAGGCGTAGTCGGCATCGAACTTGACGATCTTGGTCGAGACTGCGTGCCTACGCGTCAGCGTCGCTTCCTTCTTCGGCACCAGCGTCTGCACGTACAATGCGGTCCGGCAGCCGAGTAGTCGCCGCCTACTTCCCGCAACGCTGAGGGAAACCTGGCATCTTCGAATTGGTAGTACATGAGAAGGGACAGGCCAAGGGACAAGCCGATGTTGGTGAGTAGGAGAAGGGTGTCAATTAGCCATCGATATCTCCTCAGGAGGATCTTGCATCGCTTCCACAAGGACCGCTTGGTCTTTGGCTCGGCGTTCAGGTCTATTGAGTGCCACCGCTTGTCATCGTCCATGAGCGACTCTTCGACCTCGGTGTTGGAGTCATCGTAATTATCCGTGTTCGATACGGTTGCATAGCGGGACTTCTTGGGAGGCATCATCGCTCGACGCATGTAAGGGAAACAGAGGACGGAATAAAAGAAACTTGCTGAGCCTAGCAGGTGGTGTTGATGTAAAGACTCCGAAGAACCTGAATCTGACAAGTCGGGGAACCGGCTAGTTTTGCTGGCGCGCTGGCATTGTGCGTCATGCAGAGTGGCACTCTACTTCGCGACCGACCGATCTATGCCCGCGGCCATCGCATCCATCCGTTTGAGAAGTCAAAGTCGCCAAGGGTGTAGAATTTATCGGAGCCATAAGATCTCACAAATCGGCGCCCACCTTTCCTCCATCCCCAAGTCCAGATTGGACCACTTCAAGGCGCAAAGTGTGCTCCCGAACACCCCTAACTTCTGCCATCCGTGCCTGACCAAGGGGAGGTTTTGATACGTCTGTAGTGGTGTTTTGACGTGTTTCATGTCGACTCTGCGTTCAGTCCCTGAGGGGCCTTTTGAAACGGAATGCGTGGTAAGAGAGCCGCTATCCGCCGGGTAGTCTAGGAGAGCTCGTCCTCCGCAACGTTTGGTTGGCTTGCAGACCAAGGAGGAGTAGGCTTCAAAAGAATAAACTCAACTCAAGTCATGATAACCTTACGTCGGCATTTGGCACTTTATTTATGATCTGGACACATAGCCAAAGCTGACTGCTGAATAACTGTCGTATCTTGACCGCAAGTCCTTCTTCCGCTCTCAACGGGACCAAGTGGAGCTCGCGGGGCGCTTCAGGGTCGGATCAGGGGCTTAAACGAAGCCTGGAACGACTTGCACGATGGGGCATTCAAAGCGTCTCACAGAGTCCCCGCAACCCACTGGTGCGGTCCGCGATCCACGGCCCAACGGGCCCAGCGCTGTCGATCATGCTCATGGCATTGTTAAGCTTGGCCGAGTTCCGCGGAAGGTAGATGTGAAGGAGCATCTCAAGCGGACAATTTCCGGCGGCCTGTTGCGCGTGAGCTGTGGCTGAAATGCCACACCTGGTGATGTCGCTCTGAAGGCTTGATCAGAGAAAGGCATATGAGGACGTCAAGATCGACGCGCTGGCCTGAACTCAAGCAACCATTTGTGTCCTCAGCAAACCAAAAACGAATCTCTCCAATAAGGTAGGTAACCCTCGTTTGGCGCTCATGTCTATTTTCCCCGAAGAGATCCCGCGCAAAGGCTATACAGAGAAGCCGTTGACTTACCTGCTAGCGCAAACTTTCGTACTCGTCCGAAGGCGATCAAGGAGTTAGATCGAGGAGCAGTCTGATGTAACTAGGCAAGCGCCCAAGGCTGTGGGGGTTGCATCCGAAAACCACACCTTTTTCTGCCGTATTTCCTTGTGATAGAATTTTTTTACAACATGTTCTTGACATTAGTTGACTGAGAACATGTCGATGGCGACCTAGTTGAGCTCGCGGACCGCCTTCTGCAAAGTAAGGTGCTCAGATATGTAGTAGCGACCTCTATTCTGTTTTCGCGAAGACATGCACAGTAGATGTGTAAGATTTAGTTATCTCGTACGCAGAATGATAGCTCATCATTTGTGTGACCTGATGGCTGGGCAAGTTATGAGCTTGAAGGGAGATACGTAAGCATACATGTACGTGTGTGTAGATGGTTTTCCGGGCTGCGGTACAGATGAACTCGGTCACGCAAAGGCACCCTTTACAGCAAAGAAATTAAGAACAACACAGTAAAGGTACTGTACCTCAATTAATACCACCAAGATCCACTCAAATTTCATTTCATAACTAGTCCTGTGTCTAACACCTAACCCACACACTTATAAGCTTAAAGCCAGATGTGGACGAACGACGAGGCATATCCGTCAAGGTGGTCCACCGATACTTCGCTGGGGTTGAATCTCAAAAGTCACAACATAGTGCAACAACTACCCACTAATAGTTAATCAATGCGATGCCTAAGGGGCGAGCTTATGTGTGCAGTCAAGAAATAGTATGCGGTTAGGTCTGGCTGAGTTAGTTGCAGTTCCCCTGTGTTGTTCGATGTGGCTTCTCTGTTGCTTGTCTGGGTAACAGGTTGTAATGTGTACATGTGAAGAACCGTTAGATAGCACATCTTTTCAGAACGCCTTAAAGAGCAAGTAGGTAACCAAATACGTTCATGTGTAAGATTGAGGCTAGTCTTCAAGCTCAAACGAGAAGACACAACACTTGAATCGCTAGCTGTTGGGGGAGGGACGTAACACATGGAGTCAGGTGGGTCGTGTTGCATCAGGTATGACGAATCTAGGATCCTGAATCATAGTGTTGCAGTAAGAGGCGCACTGACCGACGCGTTGCCGACTATCATCGACTCTGATGGTAGAGTTTCTCTGTTGCTGGCCGGTGCATTTTGAGTCTTGAGTGGCTCTGGCTACTCTTCTCATCACAGCTGTTTCAGTAGAATCGCTGTTTCAGACTTGCGAAAGCGAGCAATCCGCAAAAGCGAGGAACCCACGATGGCGACGCCGAAGACGGATACCCACCGGTCATCAACCATTTTCAAACCAATTCGATTATGGACAAGCTACAGAGACAATCAACGGGGCCGTGTTCTACTACTACTAGTGTCTCCAACATATATTAAGCCATCTTCATTGCACAAGCAATACCTATTAGAACCGGCTTTCATTCATAGTCTTTAATCTTTTCTCACAACCACATCTGGTCTGGTCTCTCGCTCCGCGACACGATGCAGTTCTCCGTCAACTTCCTCGCCATCACTGCGGCGCTCTTGTCCGTCGTCTCGGCAGAATGCCTCGCCTCGGGTCCCGGTGGCTCTACGTTTGACGGGTCCAGCGGTTGTATTCAGGGCAAAGGCCACGACTTCAAATGCTTCGATAATATCAATGCCTTCTTCAATTGCTGCTCCAACTCCAACTGTACCTAAACTGGAGGTGTGTAACGGCTTTTTGGATCAGTTCGCATTAACGAGAGCATTGGCTAACTATTTGTGGGGTTCCCTATTATAGAAAAAGCGGATACGGTTTGCTCATCAAGAGCGACACTTGGGCGTTCTGTTACAAGTTTATACAAGAGGTGGAATATTGTGCTGAGTGTGATTTTAAGACGATATCTTGAGCGGCGATTGCGCAAAGTCAATCGGGACTGTATGAAGCTAGGCATCTAGACAATCCTCCATCGTAACACGTCTCAGAACCTAGATCCAGTCATGCTTGGACTGCCTGGATGAAATCCGACCTATTGGAGCGAATACAAACCTTGGCTCTAGCTACGTGAACTTTCAGGAGCAATGAACGCATTATCCCATCGGGTGCCGAACAATACCAGCCGATACGTCTGCAGGTTAGAGCTAACGAATGTTGCCCCTGTGAAGTTAGATGTCGAGTGCGGCGCCAGGTATCTCTTGATGGGTCCGAACAAGCTTGTGGCTCTGCGGCGCATGGCCCAGGGTGCATGTAACGATCCGAGATGCTCTGGATGGAAATCTCCCCAAACGGCCTCAGGTTCTAAGGGTCAATGTGCGGCGAGGACGGCAACTAACTACACGACTCGCTCAACTTCAATGTGGGGGAAGAGGTTTGTGCATATGTGACGAAGACAAAGTACCCTTGTTAACTGGCTCTGAGGAAACAAAGTGCAACCAACGCGGCGGGAACGATAAGCGGCGCGATCATTCTCATCTGTGGACCCATATCGCTGCAGGTAACGTCGAGATAACACTCGCAACTACAGATCCACCGGGAAATGTCCTTGCCGCCTTGGGCGGCTTACACTGCGGGAGGAACCGTCCAGGAGATGCCAAGATCAAGCTCACGCTGCGCGGAACCGGGTATCTCGACGTTTGCCGAGCTCTCACCATCGGGGGGAGGTTTGATGAAACGGACCATTCGGGGCCCGGGATGTCTCTTCAACATTGCACTGTGCCCGGCCGCCGAGGCTCATTGAAGAGACGAGCTGCGCGTTGCACCTGAAGTTGAAGTACCCGGGCACTAGGGATGAGGTGCTCCGGTCTATTTCGGTTTCCCTCGTCGCCCGTCGCCAAGTGGTGCAGCTTACTTGGCATCAGCGGCGCGCTCGTTGTCAAATTGTCCTCTTTCCTCTTGCGGCTTTCGTCATGACATCCCTGCAATTTGAAGAAACACGATTCTGCTGGAAGCTGCGCCGCGAGCCGTAAACCCTTCTTCAAGACTGGTTGTTCCGTGAACTATCAGCCATCCGCATGGCAGCAAACTCTCTCAACACGCTGCCGGAACCATCGACCGCATCATGGATCTCTCGAGACGTGACTACTCGGCCCGAGTCTCAGTCTTATTCGTCAGTCAAGAGCGTTCCGTTCTTGTTACTTGTCTGATGTTCGGTGGAACCAAGTTGGTCCAATGCACCAGAGCCTCCAAGAGAAACTTTCACATTTGTTTGCGATTTGATTAACGCGGGGAACTCGACAGCTCGTCTCAGGCGGCTATGAGGCCGTAAGTCAAGTTGTATAACGTGCGCTTGCCGTTTGCCGTGATCTGCAGTCAGGTAAGGAGTAGCTGACGGCGCCACAACGTCCGCCGTACACCGGACTTCCCCAGAGAATCAAACCCCAACGGGTTCGTGGGAGCGTCTAATCAATTGTGAAGTGATCTTTGAAGTCCACTGTCCATCGCTTTCAAATTCTATACCTTGAACACTAACCCACCGTGAGACGTAGGGAGTAGTAAGAGGAAAAGGGTTGTCTATTCAAAAGTCTCTTGCTCATGAACATGGCGACTTGAGCCGTTTCTTAAGCTCATTGCCAATGTCAAACTACCCTCTTCCAGTCACCCCACCCGCGACTGCAACAGCTTTGAAATGATACTGGGTGTGTAGCTTGCCTGTTTAGTAACCCAGATTCGCAATCATAAGCAGCGTCTTGTTCGGAGGAGCGTTGAAGATGTCCCTGAACGTATAGTTGGCGGCGTGCATGCAGCCTGCTCGAACGAACAACTTTGCGCCGAGCCTGTGATGACGCACAACGCGGTTTCGAATGCGAGCCCGCCTCCTTATGACATGTCTCGGTTGAGCAGCTACGATAACAACAAAAAACGGGTGGATGAGGCTGTGCTCAATCAACTCCATGCCAACAGTTCAGAGAGCACAATAGACTCGGACGGGATCCGGAGGTTTCAGGGAATATGGGTATGGCCAGCCCGTCAAATACGCCACGACCAGTCAGCCCGTCCAGGACTGATCACCCACAAAGCCTTGACCAGTGCTTCCCAGCTAAACTCATTAGTGGGAAGGATGGTAAGCGACGTGGAGGGGCTTCTTTTTTGGGGCCGATCTATTTCTGGGGGGTTGGGCTGGCAAACTGTCCATGGCTGACCCTTGCCGCTTCCGCCTCCGCCTCCGCCTCCCTCTCGACCACGCCGGAGTTGCCCAGTGTCAGTAAGGTAGTCAGTCGGCTGACTCGCCAATACGAGCGGACGCAGCTGTGTTGCAGACAGAAGCCGCCAGCACTTATTACTGTACGTTGTACAGTAGTAGTAGTAGTAGTAGTAGTAGTAGTAGTAGTAGTAGTATATGGAAGGGTACGGGGTATTGAGTCTGTTTTTGCCTACACAGACACGAATTTTACTTTGATACTGGAACACACGGAGGAAGCGACGAACCGCGGGAAGAGACGGAGACGGCGGGAATCTGAAAACGGCACGGACGTCGGGGGGCCGAAAGCTGGGGCATTACTATGTAGCAAAGCAAGCGAAGGCCCCCTCCCCGCTCCCTGGATCCGAGCGGGTGGTGATGACAGGACTGGGCGGTCGACGTGTGGCGTCGGGGCTGAGATTGTCATTTGGATGAGGCGCTCAGCTGGTGAGGCGTGGCTTGCAAGGCTGGCGACGTTGGCTTGATTATCCCGCTTGACAGTGGAGTGATGGGCTGTTTAGTACACGACCGACCGGGGGCTGAAATGTTGGTAGGACAGAGGGAGAGAGGGGGAAAGAGTGGGAGAGCAAATGTGCACAGTACTTTGCAGGCTGTCCGTCGCTCGTTGGTAGCAATTTGGTGATGTCATGCGCCGACATGGATCAATGTTGCAAGGGGAAGACCGGGTGCTCTACTTCAGAATTCAGGGTGCTTCAGGTTTGGTAACTGGTTTGGCTAAGGCAGGGGGTTTAGTTCGCAGGCGATGGAGATTCAACTGGCAAGACGGGGAGACCCTTAGTTTGAGGAGGGCGGGTTCCGGAGTCATGGTTGTCTGACGTTGCTTATTTGAGGGTGAGTTGTGTCGGGTTGACAGCGGTTGTTTGTAAGAGATGAAATGAAGTCGGGATGAGATGAGCCCTGCCTTTGCCTTTTTGGCTTTGCGTTGCTCTGTGGGATGCAAGGTGCGACCGAGACGATGAGATGGGACGAGTAATCCGGCGACGACTGAGTGGAAGTTGAATGCCTGGGTTACTCCCCCTCCTCGGCACCCGAGTCGAGAGCTCGGATGAACCGTGAACCGCCGTACCATAGCCCTACCGGGCCAACGACTCGAGCGGTTTTGGTGTCTGTGTTCACCTCCGATCGCCATGTTGCACCACAGCAACAAGTTGGTGGGGGGGCCCCCGTTGGGGAAGGAAAAAAATAACATAAAAGAACACGAATGTAACAACAACCCCCCGCCCCGATTTGGCCGCCAATGACAAGCAATAACCAATATCGTTGGATTTGAACTGGAGCTGGGCGGTTGGGGCGCAGTTCGAGAGAGACTTGGGAAAAAAAAAAAGAAGAGGCAGGCGTCGGGCCGTCGCCCAGCCAACCACGGCTCGCCCTGACGATCCACCCGCAGAGACAGTGAGGGGATCACCACCTTGGGCCTGGTGGGCGAGGTCAACTCACGCAAGTCGCCGGGGCTTACGTCCACTGGGGGAAAAATGAAAAAGAATAAGGTGCAGTGAGAAATGCCGAGACAATCCTCGGCCTCCCAGTCATCAGATCTGCAACCAAAGTGAGGTGGAAGCAGAAACATTGTATGGCCCTAAAAATAAAAACATGGTTTCCCCCGCCCGTTCAGACTCGAATGGTGACAGTCAGGCTGGGGCATGTCGGCTGCCTTTCGGGGTGCTTCTGCACAGCCTGCTACTACTGATATGCCACTCACTCACCCACTCACGTGTATCATAAGACAATGTGGATGTCTGTGAGCGTGTGTTTTGTCAGTGAAATGCCATCTCATCTCCGTTTATTCGGCTGCAAACACGCGCAGCGTAAGGAGCAGGGAGAAGAAGATGTGACGTCTGCAAACTGCCGTCTTGTCTGAGAGCCCTGCAGAACCCCCCTTGACAGTTCCATCGACAAGGTATGTACATGTTGTACTTTGCTACTGTATTGTACCTACCAGCCTTGCTTTTCTTCCTCTTGTTCCCTTCTCTCTCTCTCTCTCTCCACCCTCTGTCCTGCCTCTTCCCTGCCTCTTTCTTTTTCCCGCTCTTCGTCCCCTGGGCCCAGTGGGTCTTACCTTCTTTTTTGCCTCCTTTTTTCGTCTTACTCTTGTACGTATAGTACTGTCGCTTCTTTTTAAGGTAAGCACTGGTCCACTCCTTACCCACAAGGACGGCACTCGGCAACGCCCACTACCATGGCAAGGTACCTGCTCCCCCAGATCCGGGTGCGGAGGTACAAGGCTGGGCTGTCATCATCGGGGTTGTCGATTAAGCAGGAGGGGCAAGAGCATGTTTATCCAGTGCGCTTGGCCTGGTCGCTGTGGCACTCACACCGACACTGATGATGGAAGGTGCAGGCGGAGAACCAAAGAGCCTTCCGATGCAGTGAAGCAGAGAAAAAATGGCGAGGAAGGAAGAGGCAATTGGAGATGCTGCGGAATGGGAATAATGGGAAGCGAACGGGACGAGACGAATGCACCGGGAGAGGGAATGGACTTGGGATTTGGGATGTGGGAATCGGTAATGGTGTGCTGCTTCCATCTGCCATTGGGTTGGTTCCTCCAGGTCGTACACGACTACGGAGTATACGTTGTACGTGTGTACTGTACGTACTATAGTACGTATCGTTTGTGTGCCTGTATTTACCGTCGAATGGAAGGCAAGGAAAACGGCCGAGTGTTGTCTGGTTGGGTTGAGCCCGACTGAACTGGATTTCCATCTGGATTTCCATCTGCATTTGGATTTGGATGTGGGATGGAAGGGATGAAGATACCTGCAGCCGTAACTGGGTACCTCCTGCTGCTGCTGCCACTTGCATCTGCACTCGTCCCTTCCCTTGACTTCGCCTTCCCTGCTCCTTCCAATTCACCGGCCAGACAATCCCATCCCATCTTATCCCATCTATCCTGTCCCGTCCCGGTTCAGTTCGGCCCTTCCCTGCCTCCTCAATCTGTCTCTCACACCGCGCTTCGTCTCTTCCGAGCTTCGAGCTTCTCCAGTCACCAAATCCCGACTGGAAGCCCTTGTTTCCTCCGTCGCGCCGTGTCTCCCGACCGGCTTGTGCCCGTCTGTCTCTAGATCCGTCGCCTCTACCTCAAAAAAAGTGTCATCCCACTCCAGTCTGTCTGCGACCGACCGAAGCAACGCCATCTGCGCCGAGACCAGGGACAATCCAAGTTCCAAGCCACCCTCCAACGTGCGACCTTGCCTCACCTCACCACACCACGCCGGATCCAACACCTGATCGTAGTACACCACCAACACCACACCNCCCCCCCCCAACCGACTCACGTTTCTCTCGCGCCTCCGGATTGCCTCCAAATCCAAGACTTCCCACGACCGTGAAGAGAACGTATCTTCCTTTAAGCATCCTCCGGCGGGAAACTCTATCCAACCCCAACACCCGACGATTTCTCGGCTCCCGCTCCCGCTAACCGTCCCATCCATCCCACCTCCATCTATCACGAACGGCCCCGACGCACCCAACACCACGCTCACTCTGGTCCCGATCAGAATACGAACGAGCGCAACGCAGGGCCAGGTAGCCGCACCAAAAGGGAACCCAGAATACGAAATTTCCCTCTGCCGCCGCCACGTCCCAAAACACCCAAATTACTAGCCCTGTCTCTTCGGCGCCTAAACTCCATCCGGTGGCTTACCCCATTCAATTTTCACTCAGCCAGCGCCTGTCGCCGTAAGGTGCCCTACCTGCCTACTTGCCTGCCCTGGATCTGGAGCACCTCATACGACCATCTCCTCCACTGGGGACACTCGACCCCAAAACTTGACACGCCTCGTCTCATTCAGGGGATTCAGGACAAGACATCACCGCCCCCGAAGCTGTCTGCTTCTTTTGCATTTCCAGGCCTTTGCACCATCTGCCTACTCGCCCTGCCTGTCAGCGCTCGTTCCCCTTGGACACGAGCACAACGCACGCACACGGCTCTTCGGCTGTCTTGTTGATTTGGTGCGACCCTACCGCTGTCAAACGCCCCGAGACTCATCCTAGGCGGAGGCTACTACGCTGCGCCGTCCGCCTGTCGCCCTTTCTTAAACCACGAGTTACTGGGCGACCTGCGGTACACTGAGGTCCGTGATTTCCCTTGTTTTTCTTTTGCTCTCTCTTTGCTCGTTCCGTTCCTACTGGTATCTCGCCATTTCGTCTGGTCTCGCCCGCTCGCGCCCCTATGCCCTTGCTGGAATGATCGCATGGAATATCAACAAATAGCCCGTCCCCAGCAAGATCCGCGCTCACAAGCAAAACAGCCCTCGCACCGAGACATCTGAAATTGCTTCCGCATTCCTATCCACGACGGACACAGCCACCCTACCTCAACTCAGCTCGATTCCCACTTCTTCGACGTTTCCTTCTCCCGCCCACCTTCAATCGGAGAGGGCCCCAACTGGCTGTTAGTCGGTCAACCGCTCAACATCCGCTGGTCACGAGACGTTCCCCGTTATTCCACTTGCCGCCCGAAACATGTCGCGATACGATTTTGACGACCGCACTGCCGAGCGCGAGCCTCTCGACCAAGCTTATCGGTCTCATACACGGTCGCCAAACCCTCCAGAGCATTACCAGGACCACCATCAGCACTACAACGGTGCACCTCCACCGCAACAGCAGTATAACGCGTACCCCGGTGGCCGAGGCGACCCGGCTTTCGGCCGCATGAGAGAAGAGCGCGGGAACGATCGCCAAGGTGTACCACCAGCTGCCGTGGGAGCTGTCGGCGGTGCTGCCGCTGGTTACGGCGCCCACCAGGCCGACGCGATGCCGCAGGTGCCCCCTCACCGTGACTGGGCTCCCAACCGGGTGCCCCAGCAGCAGAATAACTTGAATTCCAACATCACACCCGGCGCAGACAATTTTAGTGACACCGCGTCAGGAGGCGTGGCGGGCATCGCCTATTCTGTTGCCGAACGCAACGCCAGGGAGAGCGGTGTCGAAGCCATGAGAAATGCCGGCCAGTCGCCGCCTCAAGGACGACAATTTCAACCGCCCGACATGCCGCCACAAGCTTACGGCCAGCAGCGAGGGGAGGCCTACGAAATGAGCAGTGCTCCGCGCCCCTACAACAACAGCCTTCCGGACCGTAGTTCCCACTCCAGTCTGACAGCTCTCGGAGCTGCCGCAGCCTCACCTGCCAGGCTCTCCCCGTCCTCAAGTCCTTACGGCTACAACGATTACTACAACGACAATCCGTACTACCAAAGGCATGTGGATCACCTCGGCGTGGTAGACCCTAACTCGATCGCCGATGACGGCGATGATGGTCTGGAGTATCCTCGGAGTCGAAGCGGGCGCAACTCAATGTTGAGTTTGTCCAACAGCGACCGCACAGGCAACGCAGCCAACAAGGCGGCGGCCGCCGCAGCAGCAGGCGGTGCCGGCGCCGCTCTTATGGCGAATCGGAGCGCAAGCGGATACTACGACCCTGTGAAAGGAACCGGCTATCAGAACGGTAGTGCAATGGATGCTGTGGCCGAGAAGCCGTCTGACTGGATAAAGGAGGAGAATAGGACACGGAAAAAGTGGAAGTGGTGTATTATCATCACGGTTCTTCTTCTGATCGCTGCTGCCATCGCTGGTGGTATCGCTGGGGGCGTCTCGAGGAACAACCGAGAAGGCGGTAGCAGCGGTAGTAGTGGAAACCACGGACAATCGGCAGACGACGATAAGAACTCGAACGGCGACCTCAACATCAACAGCAAGGAGATCAAGGACCTCATGAACAACAAGGACCTGCACAAGGTCTTCCCCGGCATGGACTATACACCCATCAACACCCAGTACCCCGACTGCATCCATAACCCCCCATCACAGAACAACATCACCCGTGATTTGGCGGTTCTTAGCCAGCTGACCAACACCGTCCGACTGTATGGAACCGATTGCAACCAGACGCAGATGCTCATCCACTCGATCCAACAGCTGAAGCTGGAGGGCACGGTCAAGATCTGGATGGGCGTGTGGCAGGACAAGAACGAGACTACCAACGCGCGACAGCTGCAGCAGATGTGGGATATTCTCGACGAGTACGGTGACAAGCACTTTGAGGGACTGATCGTCGCCAACGAGATTCTGTTCAGAAAGGAGATGACGGAGGCGGCCCTGGGCACCCTGCTCCAGGAGGTACGGAACAACTTGACCAGCAAGGGGCTGAGCCTTCCGGTCGCAACCTCGGATCTCGGTACCGATTGGACCCCGTCTCTGGCGGCTAAGAGCGACTACATCATGGCAAACATTCACCCGTTCTTCTCTGGCGCTAATGCCAACGTCGCGGCCCAGTGGACGACAGAATTCTGGGAGGACAACGTCAGCAGCTTCTTCAAGTCGGATAGTAAGAAGAACGTCATTGCCGAGATTGGCTGGCCTAGCAAGGGTGGCATGAACTGCGGCAATGGCCTAGCTACCGGCTGCCCCAACGCCTCAGTCGCTGGTATCGACGAGATGAACGAGCTTCTGGACAAATGGGTGTGTCCTGCATTGGCCAACGGCACAAACTACTTCTGGTTCTCGGCCTTCGACGAGCCCTGGAAGATCCGATTCAACGAAAAGGACAAGGAATGGGAAGACCAATGGGGACTGATGGACGTCAACCGGAACATCAAGCAAGGTGTAAAGATCCCCGACTGCGGCGGGAAAACAATTTGATGCAAGGAAGCCGTACGGCCATGTTTTGATTTTGGGCGGATGATGGACGACGAGGCAGCATTTATTTTGCTGCTCGGCAACATGCAGCGGTCAAGTGTACATGACGGAGTAATTATGGAGTTTGGGACTCTTGGTATGCCCTGGCGCGATTGCGGTGGGGCATCATGTGTATGATGGTTTGATACCGTACATAACGCCGGTAATGGATCGGATGAGTGATTCGACAGTGTCGTTCGTATTTGGACCAGATAAGACGAATTAGAATAACTACGACTGGAACAGAAACATTGCAAGGAACCCCCTGGTAGTGAGTTCAAGCCGATGTTGGTGTGCTCTCGGTCAGTTCAATCTGTTCATGCAAGGGCTTAATGCAACGGTCGGACCTGTGCGACCTGTGCGACCTGTGCAACTTCAGACTCTCTTTTATCTGACGCACGTGGCCGGGGTGGTTGGTATCCTCTCGGCCTGCGTAATAGTGGGTGGGGACAGGCCACGGACAACACGGGCCGGAGGCGGGGGCGGGGATGACCAACCCTCGACGATCCCGACGCCTCCGGGTCAGCTTCTGCGTATCAGCTTTCTTCATCACTCTTCACCAGACGAGTCGAGCAGGCCGAAGTTATTTTCACACTCAATCTCTTACGCAAGTGAATCACAAGGCCTCTGAGTGTGAGGCATTGGCGTCAGTTCAGGGCCGACCTCTGCGCGGATCTGATAGCCGCTGGGAATGAGACCACAGACGTTACTTTGGCCCATCGCGATCGGCTTCGGCGTGTTCATCGAAGCCATGGCATCCGGAACGGGAGGGAACATCACGCGGCCCAACCCAGATATTCCCCTCGCGCCTACACCGCTGCCTCCTTCGGGCGCGGCGCGAGATGGAGCGGAGATTGTGAGGCAGCTGAGGCAGCTGTCGCGCTCTGATGTTGGCAAAAGGCTGAGATTGATCAAGGCGATCGAATTCGAGGGGGAGCTCTGGGAGCCGGAGGGAATCGTGAGGTTGGCCTCTGCGGAACGGGACGGCGCCGATGTGGAGGCAGAGAGGTTCTGGGTGTCCGCTGGGGAGTATACGGTGCCTACGGAACGTTTCCCGGGTGGTAGGTGGGAAGGAGGAACGGATCGGAGTGCGGGGGAGGGGTTTGCGCATTTTGTTGTCTTTGATGGGCGGGGTAGGAGGCTGGCGGACTGGGTTGTTTCCGGCAAGGGGNGGGGGGGGGGGGTACGTTGACGGAAACATCAAGAGGTCGGAGCTGACTCCGGGAACGATTCGCAGTATCACAACGGCGGACTGGATTATGACGGACAGCACATCTGGGCCACGCTCTCGCAGTACCGCCCGAACACGACGGGCACAGTCGTCAGGATCGACCCGGCGAAGTTGGAGATGGAGAGGGTGCTGCGCGTAGAGGACCACCAGGGTGGGATCGTGCGCGACGCGCAGACGGGCACGCTCACGACGCTGAACTGGGGCGGGCGAAAGGCCAGACGATGGGAGACGGGCACCGCCACCGCTGCTGCCGCTCCCGACGAACGGTCCCAGGCGCCGTTGACGGGCGGAGAGCGGGGCGGGTTCGACGTCCCCGACGAGGAGATTGTCAACCCGTCGTACTGGGTGGACTACCAGGACTGCAAGTCGCTGGGCCGCGTCGGGGGCCGGCATCTGATGCTGGCCTCGGGCATCGCGACCCTGGCGGGCGGGGTGGAGGTCGGCGGGCTGGCGGTGGTCGAGACCGGGGGCATGGGGGTCGTGTGGGAAGTGCCGTTCATGGAGAGGACGGAGGCGGGCGTGCTGTTGACGAAGAACCCCATGGACGTCGCCGTCGTCGGGGGCCGGGTGAGGTTGTATTTTCTGCCGGAGGAGGGGAGGAGCACTCTCTACGTTTATGAGGTTGGGGAGTGAGGTTCTCGGGAGGGACGAGGAGAGGGGTCGACGGGCCGGAGAAAGGGAAATGTTTATCACGTGGGCAGGCGCTAGGCTCTGCAAGAACAATGAGCTCTCGTGAAAAGTCCTTGGTATGTTAGTATTACCTTGGCTTGTCTCAAACTCGAGCTTGAGGCGTCGCCAAAGCATGCTGTGTATCCAAACATATCGCTCACTGTCCATCTATAGAGCTCTCATGACTTGAAAGTACGTGTCAGGGAATATGGATGGATAATTGGTGGTAATAGCAATGCCAGCAAGTTGTACGTTGGACACCGTCATCCACCGGAGATAATAAGAACCTCTCATAAAACCCCTACTGCCGGAGGACCGTTACGATGTTACTCTCCAGTGGCCCTCGAAGAACACTAACTCCTTGACTGACATACCCCGGAGGAGGTGTGATTTCCGCCGTGATTCCATCAGGCAGGGTCGTTGTGACGGACATGACTCCCTCGTCCGCGTTCAGTTCCAGTCTTACTTCTACTCTACCCTGCGGGGTATCATTCTGATAATGCGCAAATTCGATTCCAGCAAGGACGGGAGCGATCTGAATCTTCCTCCACCCTGGCTCTAGTGGCTTCACCCCTGTCACATACTGAGGAAAGAGGAACACCGGCCAAGATGACCAGGCGTGCATGAGCGAGGTGTCATGCCCGAACGGCTTGCCCTCCGCCGTCATAGCTTCCCAGTGACCGCCGGAGTAGTTGGGGCTGGAGGAGTCCGCCATCGGGCCCCAGACGCTCTTGACCAGCTCGATGGCGTCTCGGCCTCTGTGTCGCGAGAACAGAGCCTCGACGGCGAAACCTGTTGCGTAGGGGCTGACGACGCCCGTGCGGTCCCAGTGCTGCAGACCTTTGAAAGCCACGGGCAATGAACCCGAAGCACAGCTCAAGTGAGCGAGGCACTGGTCCGATTCCCCGGGGGCGACGCCCAGGGAGACCGCGTAGCCGTTCGTGTCCTGGCAGATTCCGTCCTCGGGTAGAGCGGTGCTCATGCGGAGGCTGTTCGTGTCCGCGTTCCAGAGATGGGCCAGGATGCTTTCTCTTAAGGCGTCGATTCGCGCAGAGAGCCGCGCCTTCGGACCATCGTCAAGAGTCATCATCCTTACCGCGCTCAGGGCGTCGTAATACGCGAGGTTCATTGTGCCGGAAGCGCCGAACACAGGCCCGCCGAGGGGATACCAATGCACTGCCGGGTGTCAGACGTGCTTGAAAAAGTCAATTAAAAGACGTGCGACCTACTGGATAGTTCCGGTGGGACTTCGAGGAGGCCGGAAGGTTTCACGTGCGACTCTGCAAACTGAAGCAATCTTTCGGCTGCGGGGAGATAACGCCGCCGCAGCTCGTCGTCGCCGGAATGAAGCCAGTAATCTTTGATGACGACGACTAGGAGAAGGGCGTACGTCATGGAGTAAAAAGCATACGTCGGCGGCGGTCCGTCGTCCTCGTCGTGGACGGGGGCTTGGATGGGACAGAGGTTGCCGAGGTAGCCCTCCGCCGTCTGGTGACTGGCGAGGAGCTTGATGCTGCCGGCAACGGCGTCCATGTCCAAGCCGGAGTAGGCGACGCCGCGACCGGAGACGAACAGGTCGCCGCCGAAGCAAGCCCTGTCCCTCTTGGCGCCGTCGATCATGCAGGAAACCTCGTTCGTCCCGACTTGGAAGTCTGCCAGCGTCCGGCTCTTGCTCTCGAGCTGCAGATCGTTCTCGTAGAGGGCGTTTCCTTGAAGATCCTTCACGCGGAGATCGCGATACATCGCCAGCCATCCCTCCGGGCCACCGAACGCCACGGAGCCGGTGTTGATGCCCGACCCCCCGAGGAGCGGTCTGACCTGGACTTCCGTGATCGTCGCGACCTCCCGGCCGTTGATGGTGACGGTGACGCGATTGCCGCTGGCCACCGTCGACACGTCGATCCACTCCCCCAGCGCAACTATGCCGTGAGTGGACCAACTGCCGAAGGACTTGACGGGGAACACGGCCGCAGTGTGCGCCAGCCCCTCAAACGCGCGCAGCTCCTCCGCGGCGGCGTCCAGGCAGAAGATGAAGCCGTTGGCGACCATGTGGACCCCCCAGCTCGCCCCGCGCCGCTCGACGAGGACCCGGAAACGGACCTCCTTGTCCCCCCAGCGGGTGCCCTGCCGACACAGCGCCCAGTGCTGGCCGGGCACCCTGGTCCCCTCCGCGGTGACCTCCCACGACGGCGCCGTCTCCCCCTTGACGACGGTGCACATGTCGAGGGTCCTGACGCCGTCGGTCCAGATGCGGTTGAGGGCCGCGTCGGAGCAGTGGAAGGAGGCCCTGGGCTCCAGCGGAGGCCTGGCCGGCTCCATGCCGAGCCTGCTGACGACGATGGAGGCGTCGTCGGACGCCAGGACCAGCTTCACGTACCTCTGCGACTGCTGGGTCAGGGCCGCCCTGAGCGTGTGCGGCGCCGGGGACGGGGCGACCGTCGCCGAGACATTGCGGTAGCTGTCCATGGCGCTGGAGAAGAGGAAGAACGGCCCGTCGCCTTGGGTTCGCCGTCAGTCTCGCGCATCGCTACAGGGGGTGGTGGGCTTGAACAGGGAAGGGGGTCGGGTTGGTTGGGGCGAACGCCGGGAGGAAATCTGCCGTTACCTGTTTCGCAGTCGATGCCGTCTGACGTCTCGCTGTACAACAACCTGAGATGGAGCGGAGACTTCCCCCGCGCGCTTTCGATTATCAAGACGGGCGTGCCTCCGACGCACCGGCCGTAGTCGAAGACGACGGTCGCGGGCCCAGACAGGTGTGTGTTGGTGAGAGTTACGGCGCCCGAGTCAGCGTCTCGTTTGACGTTGCCCGCCGTCGATACGACGGATTTTGGCTCGAGTATGTTGTATTTTGGCTGCGGCATACTGGAAGTGTGGAGGGAAAAAAATTAAACAGACTTGTATAAATCTGTAAAGAGTTTTGACTTGTAAAACTCACAAAAGTTACAGTCCTCCGTGTAAGTGGTGTTCATCGGGGGTATATCAAGTGCCGGGTCTCCCGCTCGGGAATTCCGGTGTCAACGATGCGCTAGTCCCGATACGGACGGCCGTCCACCCAGGGAGTGCGGGAGGGTGGACGGAACGCATGCGACGGGTCACCCGTCCACCCTCGATCTGTACCCTTCAGGCCCGCTCGTCCACCTTCGACCCTGATTGTGATCTGGGGTATGCATTCTTCCCCCGGATTACCACTCCTCAAGATGACGCCAGCACAGGAGCCTCAGCGGACCTCATATGCCTGTACTGTCTGTTCTCGGACGTTTACTCGCGTGGAGAATCTGAAACGTCACCAGAGAACACGTAAGTTTGGTCATCGGCGTAGGCAAAAGTCCAGCAGAGAAGAACATGGCTTACGAGGAACGAATTAGATGAGAAACGCTTGCCTCATCGTTGCAATGTGTGCCATAAGGCCTTTTCTCGGACCGACTTGCTCAGAAAGCACCGGCGACTTCACCAACGAGATCAGAGAGAGGGTACGTTGGGCACGAACCATCATGAAGTCCACTTCGTGAAGGACTATCAGTTTGTACTACAAGACCCCGGCTCGTCAGCTTTTCGGTTGGCGACTCAAGTCGACGTCTCTGCCGGCTCGCCGTTGGGCTCTGCACCTCAAAGCTTGGCTCAACCTGTTCCCGATCATTTGAACACCAGTCTCTCAACCGGCCCAAATGGCCATAGTAGAGGACTGAATGCGGTAAACGATACAAGCATGGACACTGAGCTCTCGAATTTTATCCGCCAATGGACTGTGGACGACGGCTTCGACCCGCGTCAATGGTTCACTCCAAGTTTCTACGACGCTGTCGGAGAAACGTCGAGCTTGGAAGATGCTCTTTTTTCGTCCAGCACACAAGATGATCTTCCCTACAGCACGGTTTCTTGGAACTGGATGACCCACGATGTCTGGGCTTTCCAAGAGGGAGATAACCACGGCGCGGTTGCCGGCAGAATGACGGTTCAATCAGCGCATGAGGGTGTTGAAGCGGAAGAGGGCAGTGCTAGGGTTTCGTCACCGCCCAATGTTCCCTCCCAAGAGGACGAAGTGGCTTTTGCGTGGAACCCTTCTTCCACAATGATTAAGCAGACGCAACCGATAGTCATAGGAGAAGACAGTCCTCTCCTGTTACATCACGACGCGCATTTCGGCATGGGCTCATCGACGTGGGCCCGAGTGTGCGGGTTTTTGGAGACGACGGCCACGGCCTCGGAGAGTTTCATTCTACCTTGCCTGACCACGGCCAACATATTAGTAGGACTTTTCTTCAAGCACTTTTACGAGCAGAGCCCAGTTCTGCATCTGCCTACCCTCAAAATCGACACCCTCCCGCCCCCGTTGCTATCGGCTATCATCGTCATTGGCGCCACGTATAGCCGCTTGGGAAACACGCGACGGTTTTCCATTCTCATGCTGAATCGCGCCCGCCAGGTATTGCAACAGGACATCGACAGAGACAGGCGCCTCACCCGAGACCCTGACACGATATACGCCCTTGCTCTTATGTGCTACGCCGGCCTGTGGTGCGGGAATAAGGGCGCATTCGAGGTCGCTGAGACGCTGCGCGGGAGTTTAGTCACTTACGTCAGACGTCTTCCCCCAGCCAAGACCGAGGGGCTTGATCCTGGCACCACGGATGTCGAGAGTCGCTGGCAATCGTGGGTGCGAGTAGAATCCAGGCTTCGGTTGACCTGGTACGTGTTCATGCTTGATTCACAGTTCCCCGCCATTCTGAACATGAGGAGCATGATGTCGCCATCCGAGGTCTCCAAGTGGCAATGTCCAAGCGGTGAGGAGTACTGGTCTGCCTCGAACGCGAGATCATGGGCGAACCTTATCAGGCCGTCGTCCCATCCACCAGCGCCGACGTTTTCAATGGTCCATCATGCACTTTTAAGGCCCAGCGAAGGGGCTTTGTCTTCATTGCCCCGTTTACCACTGAATGGCGGGGTAAGTACATGGACGGCGTTCTTGGTTCTTAGCTGCGTGGCCAGCCAGGCTCTGGACTGGTCGCATGACTGGGTCATGTACGCTGCGGAAGCGATGGGCTCTGAGACGCAGTTGGAGGCTTCAAAAGATCCTCAGAGACTCAATCATCTTGGTAAAAGGGCACTGATATTCGGTAAGATGTTTTGTAAATTCTTCAGCCACGTGGACAGAGGCTAATGTCTGGACCTGTAGCTTCACTTGACGTCTGGAACCAGGGATTCGGTACACCAGAATCAAGCCTGAAGAACATGCAAAGTCCGGATTCGTATTTTGAGAGAGCTTCGCGCCTACTCCATGGGCTCATAAATATTCACCTCCATTTCTCAATCTCCGACATTCAAGATGCGTTGGGCAAAGGCGGGGCACATGCCGTCGATGAAGGGCTAAACATGTTGAGGCTCTCCTTCGTGAACGGGTACGGCGGCGATAAAAATCCCCAAGAGCTGTCTCCTGAGTCGTTGGAAGTGTTTCAGAGGATTATTGGCGACGTAATCACGTTCGCGGAGGACTCTCGGTTGCGGTCAACGTTTCCTTACAGCATATTCAGCACTTTTCTGAATCACGTCCTGCTTTGGGCATTGGTTCGGACCAGCTGTGACAAGTCAAAGGAAGAACTAAGGCTTTGCTTGCGCTCGCTGGCCGCTTCTTCGAAAAGATATTCTACGTCAGAGCTTAGGAGCGCCCTCGACATTGCCCTCTCCTCGCCTGGAGGCAAAGGGCTCGGAGGCGTCGATGCGAGACATGTACTCCTCATGCATACGGCACAAAACCTGGCGCAGCTTGGGACCTGGGGTGCGTCGCTCAACTTGGCGCTACTACTTCAGCTGCGAGCGCAGGTCTGCAGTGCTCAATGATATGATTGCTGGACCTCAGTGGGTACGTGAGCATGCAGATGCACAGGTCTCAATTTAATTAAGATGAGCATAGTTTATAGGCTTGATACCTCTTTGAACGACCGAAGAAAGAAACCATCAACGGCAGACTGGTTTGGGGGCTGCAAAGCCATGCCACCGCTATAGTCAGGATTGACGAGGCCACCAGCCAGAGGCAGGTGAACTTCCATGACTTTCATATATCGACTCACCATGTTCGAGAAACTGCAAGGCTTCGCCGAACATTTGACCGTCGATAAATATTGCAAGGCAAGAACTAGCACTTTCAAGCAATGGAAGCTGCTCCATGAATCGGTGTTGACGATATGAGCAATAATAAAGGTGCTTGGATGCCTTTGAAACTCGAACCGGCGACAAGAAATGAAATGGCGAGTTGGACAACTCTGCTGGCTGTTGTACGTCATTTTGGCGATTGATAGGGGGAGTTGGTTGGGGGTCCTGTGGCAATTTGACTGCATAGGGGTTAACAAGAGCTAGCATCACGCAGCTTGTAAACTCAGGTATTTTACCACGAAAGTCAGTAATGGCGAGTAAGTGTGAGACAGGCGAGGGCTGATATAGCATGCCACAGGACATATTCAAGCGGGGATTGGCATGAACAGTTGTAGAATGCCGACTCGTGCTTGATGTGTCCCAACCCCGCGCTGCCTCCAGTTCAGTCTTTTCCGAGGAAGGCTGTGAGGACGAGAAAGTGATATGTACCACGGCTGAGCAATTCCACTGGCAGTTATCGGTGATTGCCGAGGGAAATGATTGATCTATCTACATCTGTAAGTGGTGGGCATTCACAGTTGGCAACCAGGGAGAATCCCCACGCCTTGCAGCAGGATCTGTTTGTTAACCCCCTGTCGCCTGTTCGGATTCTCCAGATCATCATCCTTGTCAGGCTAGGGTCCGCCGAGGTTACACCCGTGAACGTATGCCTCGCCACGGGCAAATGGCGCATGTAGTTAAGTAATCACTTGATTAGACAAGCCTGCCACCCACAAGTTACCAATTACCGTAGTACATATACCATAGAGCTCCTGGTAACTGGGTGGCCCGTTACCAGGCGTATCCGGCGCGAACCAGTCGCACAATTCGCAATTAGAGTTCCTCGACCATCAACATGTTTAAGCTTTCAGCTTTATTTAAGTGGGCAAGAGCTTAAAAACGCGGTTGTAATTCTAGCCTCGGTGCTGCCGATGAACGGTTGCATGGGACGTCGTGGTTTGCTCCGCCATCGTCAAGCCAGCGTAGCTCTGGCTTGGGCCAGGTAGGCTTGATTGAGTGCTAATTTGTAAGTCAAAAACTTCAAAAACAGAAAAGAGAAAATTAACCAGATAGAAGATCATCAATGGTAAGGTGCCATTCGTGTTACTGAAGGGTGGAATTCCCAAGTCTACGGCTTACACCGCATGAAGAGGGAAAGAACAAGTCGGCAAATGTACCAATCCACATGACATATACAAGCGGCCTCCTAAAACTCATTGAGGCTTTTGCCTAACAAAGAGGAGAACTAGAACTTGAACGAAAAAGAAAACTTGTCAAGGTGTAAGCCTCTTGAACATAATATGTGATGAGCCTGCGGGTGAGGAAGAGATTAGTAGAGATATGAAGGTGCTAATAAGTACAGGGCTGCGGGGTTGAGCGTCCCAGACACTTCCTAGCTAGCCAAAATGGGCGGCCCAAACCGAACGATAAGACCCCATAGGGCTCTGTTCGTCTAACCGCACATGGGCATCGTTACGTGTACTCGCAAACCGGCTGGGAGAACAGGGGAAACTCCCTAAAAGCCCTCTTAAAAGGTTTGAAAGCTTACTGAGGCTTTTATGGATATGGACGCACGTAGTTTGGACAGTTACTGGAAGAATCAGTCTTTCACAGTTGTGGACAGGTAGTACATTCCCTTTTCTCCCTTTTTCTTCTTCTTCGTAAGAGTCCATCCCTGCTCTTCGCGAATCTAGACCTATATTCAGCCTAGCAACCTCAGCATGAGATATATTATGTGAGTTGTGTTATGCAGATCTGTACGGAGAATCCCGTCTCAACATTGTTTCCTGTAGCTGTGAAGACCCCAGCGATGCTGTTCAATTATACGACTTGCTTGAGATCAAAATGTACTCGGATTGCAGCGTGACAAGATTGTCTAATATCTTCATCCTTCATGGGTCAGCGTAGGTCAGTACTCAGGTTCTGCTAGTCAGCCAAAGCTTCCACTGAATTGAAGAAAAACTGGAAAGTCACCCATGCAGGCACATTCAACGGCAGAGACCGGCTTCCAACCAAGCAGTGGAATTTATTTCGATATAGCCCGTGTTATGAGTTGCGGTACTTAAGGCTGTTGAAAAGGGTCACAACAGCAGGCAGGTTGGCAGCCAAATCGCAGACGTGAGGTCTTGGTACAATCGAACAACGAAGGAACTCTCATGGAGGGCTTATTGGCACTAGAAATCGATTTTGTGGAAGTGTCTGGCTTCGAAAGAAAGAAGTGTACTGTAAACCTAGTTTAGCCAGTTGGAGGGGGAGGGGTTCAATGCGACCCCATTCAGGACTTATCTGACATAGTATGGTTCGGTGAAATTGTTTTCGACCATCTATGTACAATATGATATCTATGCTATCACCGAAGTGACCCCAAACTCGAGTCAGACCCCGAATTACTGGAATGAGGTTGAGTGTAAGGATGCACGTATTGTGTCCGAAGAGCAAAAATAGCTGCGAACTTGGAGCGTTGTCTTGAGTACTTAAGAGGCGCGACGATCCGGTTGGAACCATGAGAACAGAATCAGCAGCAAGCAGCCTCTTCTCATCAACAGACACTCTTTCTGTTCTGTCTTTCTCTCACCCGAGTCATTCTCTTCCAATAATCATTCTTTCCAAGGAAGTCACCTTGCAAACATCTTACGCTGCCCTCAAGATGGTTTTCACCAAGACGTTGACGGCTCTGGCCCTTGCTCTGCCTGCCCAGGCCGTCATTCCTGACATTGCCGGCTTCACCCTTACTTGGGGCGACGACTTCACCGGCGCTGCTGGTGCCCAGCCCGACCCAACGAACTGGGTTTTCACGACTGGAACGTCCTATCCCGGCGGTGCTCCCAACTTTGGTACTGGCGAAATCCAGACCTATACCAATGCCGTCGACAACGTTCAACTGAGTGGTACGGACACTTTGAAAATCACCGCTCTGAAAGACGCCACCGGAGCGTGGACCTCCGCCCGTCTTGAGACGAACCGCACCGACTTCGCTGCTCCGGTCGGCGGCAAGATGCGCATTCAAGCCAGCATCAGCTTACCCGATGTCGGTACCGCTGGCGTTGGTTACTGGCCCGCGTTCTGGGCGCTTGGAAGCACGTTCCGTGGGAACTACCAGTAAGTCAATACCAAAGTCCATAGCCAGTACGGCACTGGGAGAAGTATCGGACTAACGGCTCGAACAGAAACTGGCCCGTCGCCGGTGAACTCGATATCATGGAGAACGTCAACGCCGTCAATGAGGTCTGGGGTACGATGCACTGCGATGTCAGCCCAGGCGGTGCGTGCCACGAACAGGATGGCCTCTCCGGCAACTTGACGTGCGCCGGCACCCCTTGCCAAGGTAACTTCCACAAGTATACTCTTGAGGTCGATCGCACTGCGGCGCCGGAGGCCGTGCGGTGGTTTCTTGATGATACGCTGTTCTGGCAACTCACCGACGCGGACGTGCCCGCCGCCGTATGGACAGAGACGATCGGCACTTCGTACTTTGTCCTGCTAAACATCGCTATCGGTGGCTCCTTCCCTGACAAGAACTTCGGTAGCCCAACGCCTCTTGCTGATACTGTTTCTGGCGGCACCATGGAGGTCGAGTACGTTGCTGTGTACAACGCATAGGTTGTTGCTCGTGAGGGTGTAGAGCCAGGACTGCTATTCGAACATTACTCTTTGAGGAAGTAGTTGGAAAGGGCGGGGCTCAAAACTTCGCATCTCTGCGTAGACTTACCACTATGGGGCATGCTACCCCTGCTATGGCCACAACTCTTTATGTCTTCGTCTTCTTCTATCACTTGACCCTAGTTAGACTTAAAAAGTATAGCATAGCAAACTAACACACACAATCATGAACTGTAACTTGCATCTCTCGTGTTAAATTTCAGGATCGCTTCGCAGCTAAGGACCTTGAAGAGAAACCATTTGTAGGCCAACCTACTTTCTGCGGCGTGTAAGACGCTGCCACTCGGCTACCTGAGCCACGGTCGTATTGGTCATTTTCCCTGAAAGAGCTTTTGGTATCTTGAAACTATCTTATCTGATCCCTTTGAAGACTTTTATCTCCTAAAACCAGGGGGCGGTGGGCTGTTTGTTTGGTAGACCTGGCCGATCAAGACGACGGGGGCTCTTCAAACGTTATCAAAACGGCTACGATTGCTTTCCCAGTTTTTGCGTGCCTCCTACCTCTGCTATCACCTAGATATCTGTCGATAGAACTTTTCGTTCATATGAATCTTCAGACGCAAACAATTATTATTCATTTTTTGGGTTAGTCCTGAAATTATCCTTGCTCATCATGTCTTCAATAGCTTTCCTGAATAGAGTGTCTACTTGCAGCCCTTATCTGAGTACTTGAAGGGACATTGGTTATCGTCGGACGCCGCCCCGGCCACAGCTTCGGAGGCAGTAATACTGTAGAGGTAGCATACCGCAATCGAAGACGTCTCACTGCTCTCGAAACCATAAGACCATGCTGGTTTTTGATGTTAGAGAAGCGAAACAGATCTGGAAGCAGAAGCCTGAACAAAGTACATAACTCACATTGGCAGTCAGGGTGGTTTCCACAAGCCCATTGCGCGTGGTCAGGCCCAGAGCAACCAAGTTGCCCCCCTATGTTGCTTTCGTTCTCCGCCCCACAGAGATTGCACTGCAGGTTAGGGTTTACTGTGGGGGCCGGTGTAGACGTCGCCGTGGAAACCGGTGTGGGTGTCGCCGTTGGCTGAGCCGACGAAGACGATGCGCGGCGCGAGCACACCGATGCAGCTTGGCGCCGGCGTTCCATGGATCCAGAGGTGCGACTTCTGCGTCTAAAGGTGGCACAAGACGGATCAAAACCGTTCCAGGCTATTGTTGGTGAGTCTTGTGCCGAGTCACGCGGATAAGAATACGTCTTGATCAGATTCTTCATGTCCTTAGCGATGTTGCCCCTCCTCAGGTCTGTCTGAAATTCGGGGTTCGACATGAAGTAGGCCGCAAGTCCGGCTATCTGGGGTGCAGCGAACGAAGTGCCGCTACTGGTCATCAAGCCATCCAAAGTAGTGAAATCGGCGCACTGGATAGCTTGGCCAACTGCCCAAGTGGTCAATAAATTACCGCGCTGGCTGAACTTGGCTGGTGCCCCACGGATAGTGGCTGCGCCTACAACGATAATGGGTAGTTGGGCTGCGAGTACGGAAGGGAACGTGTTGGGCTCGATGGAGCCCCCGGGTTTATCAGCGTCATTGCCGGCCGAGCAGATGACGGGAATATCAGCGTCGAACAATGATCGCATCACCCGGGCCAATTTTGAAGCCCTTTTCTGATTTTTAGCAGGGTCTTCCAGATGATATGAGACTATTGAAGTCGATATGACGGCCTTGCCGTGCAGTCCCTTCTTCTCGATGTCGTTACGGATGGTTTGCCAGGCTTTAATCAGATCGAACTCGCCAAGCGTCACATCGATGCGGACTGTGACAAGATTGGCCCGCTTGGCCACCCCAACGGTTTTTCCCACAGCCTTGGAAGCCACACAAGTGCCGTGTCCAGAATTCTCGTCTATGGCATATGGGTGATTCAACACGTTGATGTTCTCGCGGGTGATGGATGAATCCGCGGGCAGAAGTTCAGTATGCCTGAAGCCGAACGGCCCAGTATCGAGTATGTAGATCGTAATCCCTTGACCGGCGGTATCGTCGTAACCGTAGTAATCACCGAGCTTGTCTCCTGGCGGAGTCGACAGCATGCGTAGGTCAACAACAGGGTTGCCTCTACCTGGAAACTGCTTGATGTCGGCTCGTCTCTGCTTAGCGTTGGTGCTTTCGGGGTCTGAGACACTGAGCTGATCATCTATATCAGCGCTTTCGACAACTCGGTCTACCTTGACCTTATCGAGTTGTACCGCTGTGAGAGAGGTGCGCCAGACATAAGGAACGCCATCCTCGTTCATGACCGATTCAATGCTGTCTTGGTTCCCAACTATATCTGCAAGGGTATAGTAGAATCCGTCGGCATCTGCTTTCGAAGTGCCCTCCTTGGCCCAGATTATGTGCTTCGCACTGGCTGTGCTGGACGGGGTCGCTGACGGTGTTTCTCTATCAGTCTTGGTGGTCGAAACCACGGTGCTGGATGACGGCTCGCTCGATGCCAGGATGCTGGATTGTGTTTCCGGTCTCTTTGTTTCCTGGTCCGGGTCGACAGATTTCTCATCGTTCGAGCCATCGTCTATGCCATTATCACCACTGGCGGCAGACCCAGCGACAGCCGACGCCCCGGCCGCTACCCCCGTCGTTATGCCGTTGGTGATAAAAAAGCCGCCCCCCGGCCCTCCGACAACAACAAACCCAACAGGAACGGGAATAGTATCGCCATGACTGACAGTAACGGTGGGGGCGGGACTGGATGATGTACGAGATGGTGATGACGATGCAGTCGTGGCGGGCGTCACTGGCGAAGATGTCACTAGAGGTAGTGACGAATGTAAAGACGGACGGGCTCTAGACGTTGTAGTGTTGACAAAGCCCACGGTCAAGGAGATTGGTTTGTGTGGCCTCTGGGCAACGCATGCTGAAATGTGTATGAGTAAAAGACTGAAAAAAAGAATGGTCGTCATGATGAACGTAACGAAAGACAAGAACGACAATGGGTTACGGAGTGAACAACAAGAGGGATGCGGCTTAGCACCCTCTCATACGCTCAGATGCGCCGAAAGTCTTCCCGGACCGAGTCTCCTATTATTTAGATATCGGAATTGCAAAACAAAAGCCATAAGCCTGCAAGGTCAGACGCCACTGTGCGAGAAGTTCGTTCAAGACTGCCATAAAATAGAACGTTAAGATTGCTGGCCGGCTATTGCGGATGTGTTTTTGTACGGCAGACTCTCTTGTGCTAGATTTATGTAACGAACCGCAACGGAACCTAGCATCGCATTGAGATCGACACGTTAACTTTCTGTTCGGCCACGGCTGTATACTCATCCCTAAAGATAGGGCTCGAGGCAATCTCTTGACTTGGCCCCTTATGTTATGCATGCACTTGTCAAGGGGTCAACCCTCGTCGTCACCTCCCAACTACACAAAGACACGCTGTAAATTTGCGTTAATTGCCGCTAGCGGATGCTCTAACTGCACTGCTGGCCAGGGTTCAGACTCTCAGGCTTAAAGTTTTCTAGAAAAGGATTGTCGTCATCATTTTGCATAACGTATAGTAATCTGGCTGCGCCTTTTTGAAAGGGGGGTGACGGATGATGAATAGGTACCATTAGAGGCTAAGCCTATAACACAAATTGATATTAGTTGAACATTTTCAATAACACACTAGATAATATGAGTTTCTCAATTTCGAGAATTAAAGCTGATGCGAATAAATACGAGGCGGTCGTTAAACCCACCGTCTCGAAACAATGTTATAGCTCGGGCCTATAAGTGGGAGGCCGACGTGAATACAGTAAAAATAAGCCACTGTGAGGGGGCTCTCCTACCTTATGCCCATCTGCTTGGTACTGTCAAATTACACCTAGCTTTTCTCATTAAAAAGGTTGCCAATTGAGGATGGTACACCCTCCTTCACTTTGCAGGATCCCGACAGATCCTATAACTAAACGTAGTTGCGGCTTCGGCGTATCCGTACTTGATACTTAACCTTCTGAGCCTTTAGTCTGAAGCCCGGTGAAGGAACGAGAATTTGTTTGTTTACCTTATAATGTCAACTCCTTTAGACGTCGCCATCAGGGATGAGCCTTTCAAAAAATTTTATGAGGGTCAGTATAAGGGGTAGCTTGTCAGTTTCTGAAAAACAGACTTGCATCAACAAGAATTTTGATTAGTTACATCGCTCATGTCGTCTCCTAATTACTCAAGAACATGCACAGGGATCCGATCTGACGGCCGAGTATTAACAAGATTAGGCAAAGAGTATAGAATTAGGACAAAGCATAATATAAGTGCCCTCCGTCGCTTCGAGCAAGTCGCCTCCAGCCGATAAACCCCGTTTCCAAGCAATACAACTCGGATCGACGACGATGAAGTTCTCTTCTGCTGTAAGCTACCTGCTCGCCGTTGTTCCTTATGCGACTTCGACGGCTCTCTTCAAACGAGGAGATGTTGCCGTAGGCGACAAGTGGAAAGCTCACGATCAAATCCCTGCATTTCCTCAGAACACCGCCCCTGGCAGTGATGGAGAGCTTCAGCTGCGATTCAAACCAATGATTAGGGTATTCGCAGGATGCGTGCCCTTTCCAGCAGTAGATGGAGAGGGATACATTGGGTATGTCTTGGGGTTTCATCTTTTTTAAAGACCCCTAAGTTAACATTGTAATGAACTTGAGCTGACAAGCGACGAAAGGGCTGGCCTTAAACCCACCGGCAAAGCGAGCGGCGACTGTGGACAGAGTGAGGGCCAGCTCTACGTTAGAAGCGGTGAAGTCAAGGGCCGTACGGGTATAATGTACTCGCTCTACGTCCCCAAAGTCAATAAGCAACACAGACACAACTGGGTGTCCGTTGTCGTATGGCTGTACGGATCAAAAGTAGAGAGTATACAGCCTGTCGGCATCAGCTACCAGACGAGGGAGAAGGTATACGACGTGTCTTTGTATCCCTCAACTAAGTGGTCCGTTGGGCCAAGCCAGGTTGGCAGACCGACGCATCCTCTTGTTGCTTACTGGGGCAAGGACAACTTGGGGCCCCTTGCCGATTTTGAAAATACCCTCGATATACCGATTATCGACTGGGAACAGCTTCCAGGCCTGGCTCAAGAAGCATTGAATGGTGTCGCATACGAATTCACGTCTGTTCCGTTCAACGATAAAAACTTCCAAGCCAATCTCAACAACGCATTTGACGAAGGCTTTTATGCCCATCTTCCAACGGACATGGACGACAGCTCTGAGCCTCTGGAGGAGGGAAACGATAAACCGGACGAAGGAGACGGTAAACCGGAGGACGGAGAGGGTAAACCGGGAGACGGAAATACTCAGCCAGAGCCACACTAAAGTCACTGCTCCTGCTCATCGTAATGCACAGCCTCTTCTGTTGGAGAGTTTAATAGTGTTGGATGTCCAGTATGGATGCACTACGTAATAACCTACATTTTAACTAATAATTGCCACAACGACCTACTACTTTACTCGGTCGTGGGCAAAGCAACTTCGAATACAAGCTTTTATCTAGTTGCAGCGTAGTATGCCTGCAGTCTTACCGTCTGGGCGAGGACCATTTTTGCATGCATTATGGTCTAACACCTACTTCTACTTTGGGGTCAATAATAAGGGAAAGCATCAGAGGTAGACAGCTTATCTTAATAGTCCAGACTACCTCGATATTACGACTGGCTTTGTTGACTTTGTCTAGGAACGAGCGAGCGTTGTCACGGTCGCGCACTGGACAGAAAGATAAATCGGAACGATCCTGTACTTTGCTTCATGAAAGGTAAAGTATAAAAATGTACCTAGACAACATGTTCTTCTCCATTTAGAGTTGATAGTTTGCGAAACTCGATGCTACACACTAGGTCCTTGAGGTTGGTCCCGATATGGGCGATACGCATCGTGCTTAGCCAAGTTTCATACAAGTACCTAGAGCCTTCGTGTTCTTGCCATTCTACACATCAGTCACGGTTAAACGGATTGCATTCCCGAGTTCGATCATGAATGGCTTCAGAGCTTTTGTAAATAAAGATATAACGCTATTTCTACTCCGGCTCAAAGTCAACTAAGGCGTCGAGGACGGTCATCAAGGACAAAGGCCATCTTATCGACCATCACAACGCCGCCTATAAGCATCGAGTGAGGAATACTTTCGTTAGTTTGTTAAACCTGGGTCAGCGAGCCTGCCATTATGAAAGCGAGAGATCCGAGTTGTTCGTATAAAGATGGTGTGCAGCGTAGCGCCTCTTACGAGAAAACCCGAAGAGTCCGAATCCCTCGCGTTACGAGCATTTTAGCTGTGTGAGCTAATGTAAGATGCTCCGAGTGGTAGTGGAAAAAGTGATTCCGGGAATATATTAAGAGTCCTGATCGCCCGCCTTGGCAATGGACCCCATCTTCTGCACACTTGACATCAAAAGCAGTCGGCTCCGAGGGTGGTTGGCTTTCCAGTCGCGAGCGCCTGACCCTCACTTTAGTGTCCCCGTCATAACACCCTTCCCTAACGATGATCTTCAGGTCAGTCGGAGGGGTGCATTCCGAGCTTTCAAATCGAGGTCGACGCCTAGTTTTGCGACATGCGTCTAGAATTCTCCGACCTTTTTACTTATGTATACTGTGCAGTAACTGATTCCAGGAAATTTGCGGCGGCCTCGACAACGCTTCCGACTGAGAAGAGTGCCAGTGGTGGCGTACCAGATGACACCATGTTCTTAAGGGTCCAGATTCTCCAGGCAGGGCATCTACTCCTAAGGATTTAATGTTTGCTTTCGGAACATCCGAGGTTCAGATACCGTTTGATTTGGTCATTGGCGCTGCGATACTACCATAGATGCACAAGGCCTGCCGCTAACTAAATTACTCTCTGATGGACAGAATTGACTGCCGTCTCGGTGACCTAGGGGCAAAGGCATTGTACCAGATATCTCAAAACGAGCTGCCGCTCGCCAAGCCAACACACCTGCAGAAGAAACCTTCTTATTGGAACGCATTGGTGTTCGCTCTGAAGCATGGTTCTTTGGGAATGACGACGCAATCGAGACAACCTGCCAACAGGCCAGCTCTGATCTCCCGAGATTTCTCGTTTCGACTGTCCTTGTAGCAGAAACCTAGCATGTACTAAACGCGGTGATGGGATGCAAGGAGATAGAGGAAGAATTGGTGCCCGGAAAATCCACAGCCGAGATGTTGAGGTTACGCTGCCTGAGATTTGAGAAGCTATTGTAGCTCCCATTGAGTCGAAAAAGAGAGCCTGGTACAGGTGTCTTGGTCAGATATTCTCTGATGAGATGAGGACATTTGAGAGAAATCAGACCACTAGATTGCGAGCAGCAGGAAAAAAGCGGTTTGGAGAGCAGTCATGTCCATCAGTCATGTTCATCAGTTCTCATATAGCCTGGTCCTACAGTATTGAGGTCTCGCTCGGAAATTATTTGAAACGAAATGAATTCCCCTTTGGAATTAGAGTCGAGGATCCAGGCGTCAACGGAATTTTTCGGTCCACCAAGGAGTCGGTTTCCCCGCTGCGAGCCAGTCCAGACTAAGACGTTCCGTGCTCCGGAATCCGCGTTCAAGAGCCGTCAACATCAGACTATGTGGATTGAATGAACTTCACTGGGACATCTGGTTGGCTCTAGTCCCACACATCCCATGATGTTCAGAGCGGTAGCACGTAAGCTCGGCAGTAGACGAGGTTCCAAAGCTTGATATGGTACATCTTTGTGGCTGCAACATATAATAACCCTTGAAATTCCTACCTTCAAGTCTTTGTCATTGTTCTCTTGACATGAGCTACGAACGTGGAGAACCTTCCGATCTCGAGCAGCCGATATGCTATCCTTCAGCAAAATTGCGGTCGTTGCCGCCAACATTGGCTTGGCGTTCTCCCAGACTGCCGTGACTGTCAATGTCGGCTCGACGCTACAGCAGATCGATGGCTTTGGAGTATCTCAGGCCTTCGGGCGAGCCGCTCAGTTCAGGGACATGGCTTCGAACCCCCGAAAACAGGCGTTGGACTACCTCTTCTCGACTTCCACAGGAGCTGGGCTGACCATAATTCGAAACCGCATCGGTTCGGGTGGTGCTGGCGACAGCATTTTACCCAACAACCCTGGAGGACCAAGTGCCACTCCCAATTATATCTGGGACAATAACGACGCCGGTCAGGTGTGGTTCAGCCAACAGGCAGCAAGCTATGGTGTCAAGACGATCTATGCCGACGCTTGGAGCGCCCCGGGCTTCATGAAAACCAACGGGAACCAGAACAACGGCGGCTGGCTGTGTGGAACAACTGGGCACTCTTGTTCGTCCGGAGACTGGCGTCAAGCTTATGCCAACTTCCTCGTCAAGTACGTTCAGTATTACAACCAGATTGGTCTCGCTGTGACTCATCTGGGATTTTTGAACGAGCCAGACTACGTGTAAGCAAAAGCAGCTATCAGCCCTGGACATTAAAACCAAACTGACTCGACGCAGAGTCAGCTATTCCTCGATGCAGTCGGGCCCTACCGAGGCTGCTAGCTTCATTCCCATCCTGTACAACACTCTTAAGAACGCTGGCCTCTCTAATCAGGTGAAGGTAACTTGCTGTGATACCCTGGGATGGCCAAGCGCAAAGACCTACACCAACGGCTTGGTCTCTGCCGGCATGGAGCAGTATCTTGGCGTCATGACCTCCCACATGTATAGCGGCGACCCAAACAGCCCTCTCAACACCAAGCTCAAGGCGTGGCAGACGGAAGGCTGTGACCTCGATTCGTCCTGGTGCACGACGTGGTACTCTAATGGGGGGCTATGCGAAGGTCTCACATGGGCGAACAAGATCGCCACCGGTATTCTTTCGGCTAACCTGTCAGCCTATATCTACTGGCAAGGTGCTGAGGTCAACGAGTTTGGTTCCTCTTCGTACCTCGTTGCGTCCGATGGCACCAACGTCTACCCTTCCGGTCGTCTTTGGGCTTTTGCCCACTGGTCGCGATTCATCCGCCCGGGTGCGTATCGTGTCTCTACCTCCGGTACCATCTCCAGCGTCCAGTACGGCGCGTTCAAGAACACCGACGGGTCCGTTATTCTTGTCTTCACCAACACAGGCTCCGGCACGCAATCCACTCGTGTTTCTTTCAGCGGCTTCACTCCTTCTGCTGCGTCGGCCTATCTCACGGATAACACCCATTCGGTATCAAGCACTTCGGTGACCCTGTCCGGAGGGGCCGTGATCGTGTCGTTGCCCGGACGCTCCGTTGTCACCGTCAAGTTGACTGGCGGAGGCGGCAGCAGCCCGCCCAGCAGCACCACCACGTCCCGGTCTCCCGCGCCGCCTGCCACCACGACCCCCGGATCTGGCGGCTGCACAGTGGCCCAATTCGCGCAGTGCGGTGGTTCGGGTTATTCAGGATGCACTGTTTGCGCGTCGCCGTTCAAGTGTACCTACTCTAACGAGTGGTACTCGCAGTGCTTGTAAAGGGAAGACCAGAACGTGGAAGGCATCGGTATAGGAGGTTATCCACGGCATTCATTCGCATCCACCTGGTATGAGCATGTGCAACGATGGCTCGACTTCGGCAAGAATGCCGATGCCGACTGGAACGACTCGCAAATGCCTGCGTGTTCAGAGAGGACGCTAACAAGAACGGGGATGAACAGCAGGTTTATATACATTGTATTCTGGATCAAACACGTTTCTGACTTTCACTCTTCACTCTTCGTTGCATCACGATCGGATACTGAAGTTCATTTAGATATCTGCAGTGACGATTGACTGAATACTAATTACCATGACAAAATCAGCACATCTACCATCTACCTTCGAAAAATTTAACTTTCGCAAAAGATTTTCGAGCGCATTATTAGGTCATACAAGTCCTGGTCAGTGGAAGGTTGCTCTTCTCCGTGCATGGACGGGCTAGGCAATGTGGTTCAATCGAAGATCCTCGCCAAGAACGAACCCCTTGCATGCTTTGTTATCTGGCTCCTAAAATAATGGGGTCCGTTGCGAGCCGCGAATCTTGGCTCTGGAGAGTCGTTTCTTGGCCCAGAAGACTCTAGACTCATGTGAGACTGAATTTGTCTGTTCCCTGATGGGTGGACATATGATCAATGGAGAGAATTTCACATGGAACCAAGTCACAGCATGTCGCTTTTGGGGATTGTCGGCACTTTGGACATGGACGTCTTGCTGTCGATGGCTTGTTGGCGGTGTAAAAATTCCTGTACCTCGGAATCCCGGGCTAATACTACGACGATCCATAAGCGATGAGGGGAACCCGGCTCCCAGCCATCCTAAAGTGCCTTGGCATTTCCAGCATAAAGCGAGCAAAGTCAACCGCTCTTCAGCAACACGACATCATACCACGCTGAACAAGCAAATCCTCAGCCAGCCACCACGTGGTAGCGTATCATAAACCTCGCACTATCCAGGGGAAGAAAAAGGAGTCTTGGGCCGAAGAAAACGTCATCTTCAATAAAGATCGCGAAAAATGATCGTTCTGAGGAGGTCAAGAAATGCCATGCCTGTGCTAGCGTCGAAGGGGAAGGTGATGTGATTCCTTACGTCACACGCAACGGTCCCATTGAGAAGAACTTTTGCTACGCTTGCTTCTTTAGCAGAATAACTACGGAGGTTCGGTTTAGACGAGGTGCTCAGTCTCATGTCGCACTCATCTCATAGGCAGCCTAAACCAGCACGCAATTGTCGTGCCACTCTCATAAGCCTTGGCGTCGACGGGACGACGTCGGTTAGTTTTGAAGATCGCGACGGGTGTGCTGTGTCTAGTATGAGTCTGTATAAAGGCCTAGCAAAAACCAACAAAGTAGAAGTCTGTGTTCCTCTTGTCACGCCTTTGACAACCGTCCATCTGTCGCCGAGATGAAGACCGCCGTCCTTACCTCACTCTTGGCCACCGTCGCCGCCGGCCTGTCGTTCCATAAGAGAACCATTTCCTATGATGGATACCAGGTTCTTCGCGTCAAGACCCTGAGCCAGCTGGCTACTGTCCAGGAGAAGCTGGCGGCCATTCCTCACGAGCAATGGAACCACGATGTCGAGACGCATATCGACATCGTCATCTCTCCGGAGCAAGTCGAGGCGGTTGAGTCGCTGGGACTCGACTACCGCATCCTGCACAAGGATCTCGGCCAATCCATCGCCGCCGAGTCCGTTTCCAAGACCAACTACAAGCGAGATGTCGATGACCTCTCGTGGTACGATTCGTACCACCCGTACGCGGACCACGTCCAATATCTCACCGACCTCCAAAAGTCGTTCCCCAACAACTCGGAGCTCATCACTTCGGGACGCTCGTATGAGAACCGTTCAATTCAGGGAATCCACCTTTGGGGAGACGACGGTCCCGGAAAGCCTGCTGTGCTCTACCAGTACGTTTGCACATTTCTAACTTCTTCTCGTCCCGCAATGACCTGACAAGAGAAACAGCGCTACCGTTCACGCCAGAGAGTGGATCGCCGCTCCTGTTGTCGAGTACATCACTCTGCAACTCATCAACGCCCACAAGAATGCCACCAACTCTTCAGAGTCTGTCTTGAACCAATACGACTTCCACATCTTCCCCGTCGTCAACCCTGACGGTGAGTTTTAACAGGCAAAACACATGATAGTTGCGAGTAACTGAATTGCTGACTGTTCCCAGGCTTCGTCTACTCTCAGGAGTCTGACCGTCTCTGGCGTAAGACTCGCACCCCGCCTCCTCCCGGCCAGACCTGCTTCGGCACCGACATCAACAGAAACTGGGAGTACGGATGGGACGCCAACCCCTTCGGTCACTCCACCAACTCGTGCGCGCAGGCCTACCGCGGCCAGAAGCCTTCCGACACCGTGGAGAACCAGGGCCTTGACGCGTACGTCCGCAAGCTCCGTGACACCTCCACTATCAAGCTGTACATCGACTGGCACAGCTACGGCCAATACATCCTCTCCCCTTTCGGCTCCAAGGAGGAATGGTACGCTCCCGAGCTCGGCAAGTGGACCAAGACTGCTTCGCTCCTGAGCGAGGTCATCCGCGACAGCTCTGACAGACGCACCACCTTCACGTTTGGACCCAGCGGTGCCACTCTCTATACCACCACCGGTGCTGCCCCTGACCACGTCTATGCCATCGGTGGCGCCGACTTCTCGTACACCATCGAACTGCCCGACACTGGTGACTACGGCTTTGTTCTGCCCCCTGAACGTATTCTGGGTGCCGCGGAGGAGCAGTGGGCCGGTCAGCAGGTCCTGTATGCTCTATTGGATGAAGTTTTCTTCGACGGAGTTGGCATTGCGTAAGCTGGCTGTATCGATAAGTTTTTGTAGAGAGCGCAATGTACAATGTGCGACGTCAAAAATCAGGTTGGATCAATGTCCTTCCGAACGAAACATAGTCTTATTAGATCTCAATGTTTAATCACCCAATCACAAGTAATGCGCTCTTGAATATGTTTTTAGCCAACCGAAACCTCGTCTTACCAACACGAAGGACATGTATCAACGGTGAGTCAACCGATTAGAGGAGTTCAGGGTTGTTTTGCTATGCAGCAACCGTGAGGTGTCGCTACCCAATCCAATATTTCATGTAGAAAAGGATATTGTCAGTCTTTTCTAATGTATATTGTGAGATTTAGGCATCATTAACATCACTGTGTGTCATGTTTTCATGTGGAGGGCCGACAAATCGGCAAATATTCTCTTTAACACTGATATGGTTGTTTACTTCGCTCTTATTTTTACTCCGTGTGATTTCTCTAAATCACTTACTCCACCTCTTCATTTCTCCCGACTCTGCCTTGCTTCGTCGCGAACGACCTTTTCTAGTCCATCAACGAGAGTGGGTTGGTAAGGAAGCTCAGGTTTTGCTGGATATACATAGTACGTGTTAGAATTGCCATTGGCGAATATCAGAGATCGTGTGCGATCCGCTTTCCTGCGGCAAGCTTTAGATAGTCCCAGATAAACCTGTGCCGGAAGCCTATTTTGTCGATGATATGGCCACGAAAGACTACGCGCACCAACTGATCTGGGAACAGAGTCTGTGTATTGTTTCAGTCCGAAAATAGCTCTTATCCCTGTAGCATACGTTTCGTATTACTGCAGAGCATCTACTATCTATTCACTACTCCACACCAAAAAAGCTTGAAGTTGCTACTAGATATGCGCAATTCCTCACATATCCCATCGCCACTCTTGTCGCCTCTGGCGTTCTCGCCAGTAGCGGCCCTCCGGTCCGGTCGGACCCAGGAAATAAGCGCTTCCTCATCCCGCGCGGTTCCCTTCTACCGTGTGTCCGGTTGTCCAGCCTTGGCCTTTCAGCTCCCGCATCCGAGATCGGCAAGCGCGAGCCTGCTCCCGAGTCTATTGTGGTCACCAAGTCTTAAGACGATCGACCGTGAGGCGCATCTGCCTCAGCGCTAGATGGCCTTTTCTCATGCTAGGATCACTGTCACACAAAGGTAAGTGTGGTAGCGTTAACAAAGGTCAGCCTCCATTACGCCAGGCTCAGGTCGCGAGTCGAGTGAAGTATATGTAGCCGATATGCAACGCCGAACCTGGGAACAAACAATACGTTCAAGAAATCAACAACTCGCAGGACTGAAAATTGATTTTGAACCCCACACGGCCCGTGCTACTCTGTAATTGAACGTCGCGAGCAATTAAATATAGCGATGCGGTACATTTGGCGGTGGACAGCCTCGTCGCTGTTAGGCTCTTTTTCATGCGTCCTCTACCCGTTTTGAAACTATGTTGAAAGATCTCCATGAGCGGCTACTATACCCCATTCACGAGATACCAAAACTAGGGATGCCGGTTGTTTAGCATGCAACATAGATAGCGTTTGAGACATCTACGTTTCTGTGTTTCGAACTCAACAGTGAATGTGTCGTACAAAGAAACGAATCCGCAACTATCGGCTAGCAATTATATCCCTTATATCACCACACATACCCGAGATTCACAGCTTTTTGATGGGAACCTGTCATCGACTAACTTGCATACTAAGAACATACCTACTGCAAACTTGCTGAGTAGACACCTCCCAGCTCCTTCCATCATTCAGGAACAATTCAACCCCAGACAGATTTGAACCCGCAACCTTTGATGGCTGGGCGTATTCTGGTATTTGACGGAGAAGCACGCTGAATCGTAGAGATAAAGGACTCGTAACTCTGGTGAAGCAAAGCAAGACAGGCACGTCTAGGCGGTTCAAGGTGTGATTGAGTAGCTTGTCCTTTCTAGGACAGAGTTGGGAACGAATTCGTGTCGAAACAGAGTGGCCAAACGAAACGGAATAGGTATGTTCCGTCCGGTCCAGCCCCACCTGCCTACGAGGCTGAGCGCGTGACAAGATGCTATCACAAACCCAGACGCGCTCGGGGCTTTACAGAATTAATTTATTCCGCCTGTAGTTTGCACACAACGCTGATTCGGTTCCAACTTGAAACATTCAGCTATTTAGATGTTTAATTTTACGAAGTAGTTGACACAAGCAAGATACTTAAATGCCCTTGAAGCTGTATAAATTAAGGAAAATACTATAGGTGTAGCGTTGCTATGGGTGATCATGCGACGGTCGCGTCGCCTGGCATCGTAGCTACCTCGCGAGGTCATGCTGCAGTTGCCCAACCGCGGCGCCTTTCTGCCCTTGGAGGAGAGGAATATCCTGCCGGTTATCGGAAGTCTGCTTCCCGTCAACAATGTTCAAAAAGGTACGTCAAAATCACCTTTTCGCCCGGGCGCACGCGCGTAAGACTTCGTTTGCTGATCGTATCGACAGAGACGCAGCAACCACGACGCCTCCCAAGAGGACCAAGACCGAGGGGGCCGCCGCGGCCGCGGCGCGCAAGCCGAAGCGCAAGGCCGGGGAGATCGAGGGTGGTGCTGAAGGTGAAGCAGAGGATGTCGTCCCTCCTCCAGGTGCTGAGCCAGACCCCGATTCTGAGACTCGTAAGTCTCATTCCTTCGTCTGTTTTTGATGCTTGCTGAAATTCGTGGCGCAGCTCAGCAAAACAAGAAGACGAAGTTTGCCAAGAAAGGTGCCCCGGTCTCCAGACCTGAAGGCTGTAGGTCGTCCATTCCCGCACTCGAAACTTCGTTGCTGACTCTGTTCTAGTCGAGGACCACGGTCCTGGGCCTGGGGAGGAGAAGGATGAGCCGCTGCTGCGAGAGGCTCCGTGTGACCGGTGCGTTCGTAGCGCACTCGCTGGGAACTCTCGTGGTGACTGCCGCGTGGGTAGCGCCACCAAGTGCATTCGCTGCGTCGAGGGGAAGACTCCTTGCTTCCCTATTCCCGCAGCGGCGCTTCCGTTCGCCCTGCGATTCCTCGAGGTGAAGCAAATCGAAGCAACACCTCGTAAGGTACGTTTTCGTCATTCTCCCGTTAACTGGTTCTATTCCCTGACTTGCTTCGCTTCAGGACCTGTTCCGCCTGAGCTCGACCCTCCGATTTCTCCTCGCGGAGGAGGAGGAGGCACGCAAGAGGGCAAAGCAGGGGAGTGGTGCTGCGCAGACGAAGGACTCGGTCAGTCCATCCGCTGGTGCGCAGCCATTGGGCTCTAGCCACGGAACGGCCGTGAAGCCGCCAGTTGGTGGCGGCGTTGCGGGAAGCTCAACAGCGGCGTCGGCTTCGGCTGGCATCGTGGCCGACGGCCTGCGCGTAGCCATCGACGGCCTCATCAGTACGGTCGTCCATGAGGCGGTCCGGCCCGCGTTGGCCCGTCTTCTCGACGACTACGCGGCCGCTCTTCGTGCTGGACGATAAACGGCTTCGTAGCTTTATTTTCTGCTTTCTGGGGCGAGGGGCCCGCCCCCTGTTGAATTTCGTCTCTTTGGGCGTCCGCAGGAGCATTTGAGGCTTCCTGGCCACTGGGCCATAGAAACCTTTTTCCCGCGCCCTAGGGCCTGTGTATCGCCTCCAATCGTCATGAGGCGTAATTCCTGGCCGGCAATTGCTGGTCCGCTTTTGTACGACAAAATGCTTGTACAATCCGCCAACACATCAAGACATTGGTTACCATATCGTTGAAAAATAGCGTGGGAATGGAACCAATGTCTCTTTATCTCACGACAACATCTTCGGTTCATAAGGTATGTGTTGGAGGTCTACCTTGGCCACAACGTTTTCGTAGCGTTCTGTGCGCACGCTTTTACTTCCCTACATATTCAGCGTTCAAAGGCACGCATCGTTCTCGCTGATGAAGTCCTCCGGCTTAAAAGATCTCAAGCGCATCTACCGATTTGAAATCGTCACTCAAAGTGTGACCGGAATGACGAGCGTGAAATCAAGCAATCGCTTTCGGACTCGAGAGTTAGTATCTGGTGGGACTGGACGGCAGCGAGGGGTAAGCTGAATCACTCAAAATAATATCGGATTTGTTGTCAATTGAGGATCTTGGATCAACAATACTGCTCAACTGGGCGATGCAGTTCACACCAAACTGCGGAGTCTAGTCAGGATCTGGACGAAATGCAAGCCCCTCATTCCTGTTGCAACGCTGGACAACGAGCCTCTAATATTCCCCCAATCACCGCTAATTACACGAGTGCGGAAATCTTGGCCTCCGCGTCTTTGTCTTTAATTGACCCGACGTCGATGGCAGTGTCGCTGTTTACTTATTCTATCAGTAGCCGCCAGGAGGCAAGGTACAATGGCGCCAGTCCCCAGAACATCGTCTACATCACGGCGTTCTGTCGTCGGAAACTGCTAGAGAACCCTCGCTCAGCATTGAAAATTTCGACGCGTGCTAAAAGCCAACAAGATGCGTGGTCCAGGTATCATCAGCTCTGCTGCATTCGTGGTCCTACTATCCATGCCTCAATGGATTCCCGCTGCGTCGGCAGCACCTCCGCCACCGGGCAATCTGTGGCGCGTATGGCCCCCCATTGACTACAGCGACAAGCTCTACGCAGGGTGGAACCAGATATCAGTGGAGAAGGAGATCCAGATCTACAACGGAGTGGCCGAGAACCGGACCTACGCTCACCACCCGGAGCTGTTCGCCGTGGGCTCCAACGTGTTCCTCATTTATTCTTCCGCTCCGGTTGACGAGGACAGCATGGGCCAGGATGTCTGGATCTCGGCCTCGAATGACAGTGGCTTGACATGGAGCCCTGGAAAGAGCCTGATGCCCGCTGCCCTTCTTCCAAACCAAACCGAAACATACAACTGGAAGTACTGGTGCGACCGTGGTATCGCACAGCGAGCGTGGCAAGCCCTGTCGTTCGTACATCTCCCTGACGGTGAACTCTACGCTATTGGGCAGTCGGGCAGTAGATGGTGTCCAGGTAGATGGGCGACGGCAGGTCGAATCGCGAGAAGAATCTCCCTTGACGGTGAACCACTAGAAGACCCTTGCTGGCTGGAGAAAAACGAGTTCACCGAGTCTCAACTGTACGCCGAGACAGTGTACGGCACTGAGTACGGCATGAAGAACTGCGCAAGGTCGTGCGAAATCAACAATGTGCTCAAGAAGCCAGACGAGGCGCCCGCCTGGTCGCCCTGGCTGTACAACAATGGCCTCGTTGCCGCCGACGGGACGCACCAGATGGAGGAGCAGACCTTCGCCGTGTGGCACAACGACAGCGACTCGCCGACCGGAGGGTACTGGCAGCGGCACTGGCGTGACATCTCACCAGAGAGGGAGAACACGCACTCCGTGTGGGTTGAGTACAATGAGGATCCGGAGGGGCTGGGATGGTACCCACAGGTCAAGGAAAGGCTCGGGAACCAGATCTACAAGACGAACATACCAGATGCCAAGACGAAGCAGTTCCTCGGCCAGATCGAAGACACGGGCGACAGGTTCTTACTCTCAAACCCGAGGTACAATGCCGCCGACCCTCAGCGTCAACCACTCACGCTGGCGGTATCGCGAGGGAAGGATCAGACCTACAGAGCTATTGGCGTACTGCGTACGAATGCAGCCAAAGATATCGTCCCGGACACGCGCGACGGTATCAAGAATCGGGCGCACGGTTTCAGCTATCCCACCGCGGTGCAGGTCGGCGGCAAACTGCTTGTCGCGTACAGCGAGAACAAGGAGAACATTTGGATCAGTGTTGTCGACATTGATGCCCTACCGAAAGAAGGAGAAGCTTGCAAGTAGGATTACCTCTATTACGTAGTTGAGTTGAGCAACAGCGTGGTCCGAAAATGCATTTGAAATCCAACTATTGGGCGCTAATGCTATACCGGATGTGAAGCTACCAGTGTAACCATTTCTATCAATTACGGGACTATACTCCGCGGTCACCAGAAGTCCTTGTTTAGACAAGACTACATGGAGGATTGCGGGGTTTGCATATCGATAGATCTAGCCGAATCTCAAAAAAGCACAGTCTCATCCTCCTTGATGCTGTGGAAATGGCCCGATTGGCAGTGTCGGTTGTAGTGCCACGCGCTTGCATCAGGGTCTGACGGTTATGAGGCGCCACCCGCACTCCCGTCCCGTTCAACCGCCGCTTATGCGGACGAAAAGGATCTCGAAGGGTCTTATTGGGATAACCGGCCATTTCGCGTGCCTTTGAAGTCTACTTCTATGTATACATTGCAGGTGGGCTAAGTTGAGATTAGCGGCGAGGCGATCACCTTCTTCGTCCTTCGTACACATGTGGGAACTTTTGTCGTTCAGTCAACTTCTTCCATAGCCGCTCAGTAGCATTGCAATGAAAAAGGCCGCCTGAAAGCCGGGATTACCTCCAAAAGATTGTGCAAAAGCTTGATGACTAGATTTCTGTGTTTTTGCCTCGGAGGTCCTAGGCTAACCGGCCTAGGACATTACGGTTTGTCGGACCGGTATCGGTACGCTGTGCTGCACATGAGGAACAAAGACTAATTCAAGTATGACAACATGAAATCCTTCTGTTTATAGTCGAAAGGATAGAGTAAGTACGTAGTTGGTGAGTTAGTTCATGGTCTGGTTAATGTGCTCTTCCACCATTCGATATCCCGACTTAAAGTCCTGAATGGTACCAACTTTGACCAAGTTCCGCTCAATTCGACTGAATGAAGCTGTGAGAACAGTTTGACCAAAGTCTCAGAAATTCCATACAACGCAGAACCGACCTGGAGACCTAGAAAGCTCAATTGAGCGCCTCAAAAAAGCCTGATATACTAGTTCGGGTTGCAGCTTGCGGAGTAGGTGCTGAAGCTCTTGGGAGCTGAAGCAATTCGCTTAAGTCAAACAAACTCAATTAGCATGTAGCTACTCTGAGACACATGCTCGAATCCTTCCATAAGCTTGGCTGATTCCTGGGCAAGACAAACAATGTATAGCATAGAGTCGCACGGGTATGGCCAGACATAGACAATTGTATTGGCCTTCTGCGGCGAGGTCATGGTATTCTTTCACTGAAAGAGATACAGTCCCAAAGTTTTTGTTTCCGAGTGAAGGATTCAATAAAACGATGGCAACACCATGTATGAACACACGTATCATCAGAGACACGGAGTATAAATATTTTCGTGTTCTGCTTCAAGTTCGAACCTGGACTTACTCGACAGAACCACCATTCTTACCTCGTTGAGCCACACACAGAGCACTGAAAGCTACCATTTCTTACAAAGACACCTCACAATGTTTGTCAAAACCTTTGGTCTCGTGACTATCGCCTCCATTGTCTTCACCACCCCTACTGCTGCTTCAGCCTGGGCCGGCTGCTCCGAGGTCTCCCTCGAGACTTTCAACGCCGTTAAGACCGCCGCCAATTCCTTCATCGGCCCCAACGGTCTGTACGCCACGACCATTGACAACCAGTGCGTCTACGTTGACGCTTCCGCCGGTAGCGACTTCTCTGAGGACCACCCGGAGTGCTACGCTTGGTTCATCGGCGTGGCGAAGAAGAGCGAAGCCACAGGCCTTGATTTCCTGTCCCCCAACAAGGCCCGTGGCCTCGGCGGTCTCGAGGAGCGCCAGGCCGGCTGCGGCCAGATTTGCAACTCCAGCCAGGGATCTTCCAAGTCTTGCAACTGCGGCAGCTGCAAGTATGATACCACCTTTTGCGGTGCCGGCGGCGCATGTACTGCGTACCACAGGTGCAAGTAGACAACTGTTACAGAGTGCTGCCTAGGCAACAGCCAGTCGTAAGCCACGACCGAAATATGTGCATACACATTGTCGAATGCTGCTGTTGAAATGGACCATACTCGAGTTCATTTCGTTGGAAACGTTCACGTTCTTTGTGAAACGACACGGTTTACGTGCCGATGGATTCAGCCGAGTCTCGCGGGGCTTGGAGGTCAATGTTAGTCAGTGCCTTAACGAAAGGCGGCATGGGATAGTGGTAGTTTGCACAGAGATAAGACACTCATTTAGCAATGTAACCAAGTCTGCTTTCTCATTCTTACTCAATAGCAAGTATTGTTGCCGCCGACTGAAACAAACTACGCTGCACACGCTGCCTATCTCTTATTAGATACTATGTGTAAAGACGTGGAGCATCTGACTTCGACAACTCAGTATCAAGTTGAAATACTCGGTGGATCTAGTCTAAGAGTAATAACTATGCTTTAACTATTGCGTCGTTCGCACTTGAACCGTCATCAGATCTTTGCTGAGGCCCTTCATTAGTTAAATACTGGGAGATTACTGAAAGCTTGCTGTTGCTCCAACCAACGACGAATAAATGCGTAACCAATCAGCTACCGCAAAAATATCGCTTCTAATTTCGGTGAAGCCAGAGCTGAAAAAGCATTACAATTGCCGAACAAATGCCATTCTGGGCGCATATCCGACTCGGACAGGCCCGGCTGTATCAGTTCCAACCATCCTCTGACCATAGATCCCGTCACTCACTGGCCAAGGCAACGCGACCTGTGCTATTGAGATCGCGGACTTCGAAGTCGTAACTCCGCGGCTTCGCGTTGTCGACATTGCTTGCATGGCCTGTTGGGAACCAGAGACCGGGCGGATACGAGTTCGGGTGATGCCAGGAGCTACCGAGATAATTGGGTCTTATTAAGGTTGTGTTCCTCCCCATGTTGGTTGCATCTGGGGTAGTGTCCACCGTGGAGGGAAAAGTGGCATGACGCTTTTCCGCGTGGTGGGTTCCTCATCAGATGGCACAACGATCGCGACACGGTTTCAAGGACGCCCCTTGCTTTTCCTATCAGCCAGACGCGACGCCAGAGACGGTGTTCTGTCAGCAAAGAGGCCATATGGAGCGAGCCATGGTTGGGCAGCGAGCCCTCGGCAGAGGTCCACAACGACGCAACGTGACGAAAGGGTATACAACCGCGCAAGTGCCATCTCAGACTCAGACGGGACGAATGTGGAGGTTGAGAGGGGGGCAACTGGGGGGATGCCTTTTCCACGGAACCATCGGCTTCAACGCCAGGACAGAAGAGAGGATCCAGTGAGTAATTATAAATCCCAACGTTTGCTGGGAGACAAATGAAAAGTGCTAACCTTGGTCCTCCCCCACATGCCGTCCATCCTCTGGTCCAAGGAACAGGCAGCTTTTCCGCGTCCTGAGCATCGTCACTGACCCCCATATTGACACCCCCCCCTGAGGCGAGACGGAAAAGCAACCACCTGCCCTTCCCAGACAAGACAACCCCAGAAGCTGTCACCTCCTTGTCAACATGTGCTTTTCCGATACGACGCAACCCATGTCAGACGCTTGTAAGGGTGGTTACCCTGTCCGTATTAGCGCAGGGTCTGAATCGAGTAGCTGTTCCCCAAACCCCGCACGAGCGGAAAAGCTGGGCGCCCCATCTCCCCCATGGGGGACACGCTCTCCCCACCCGAGATGTGGCTCTTATCACGACTCCAAGCGGAGTTGTACGGAGGTTCGGTGGATTGTTGCTGGCCTCGGTATATAGGAGCGTCCCTGCACAGACAAAAGAACAGTTCTGAGGACAGTGTCTGGTCTCCAGGTCTCTATTCTCTTCAGCAGCAGCAGCAGTAGCGGCATCATTCCTTCGAGCCGGACAGGTCTGGGAGCACGAAAACGACGAAAACAAAAGCAGGCAAGCAACAGACCCGGCAAGCTTTTGCGCCCAGAAGAAGCCCAGAACAACCAAGATGGCCGATCTCAGAAAGTCCGAGGAGGGCAAGGCGGATGTCAGCCAAATGGAACGCGTCTTGACCGGCGGCTCCAATGGCGGCGTCGACAAGCCTGCTGCCAAGCACGAGAAGGTTGATGAGTTTGGTGCGCATACCAAGACCGACCCCAAGGAGATTGCCCTTGTTAGGAAGATTGACTTTTACATGCTGGTGTGTATCTTGGCGCCCTGGACTCTCACCCCCCCGATGAGCAGTCGCTAACTCTGCCACAGCCTATCCTCTGGATCATGTACGACTTGAATGCTCCGCGAGCGCCTATGCTCATCCGCCGACTGTGGCTGACTTGGGCTCAGGTACTTCCTCAACTTTCTCGATCGAAATGCCATGATCAACGGCAAGCTCAACTCCCTGTCAAAAGACTTGAAGCTCAAGGGCACCGAATACAACACCCTGGTGTCCATCCTATTCGTCGGGTGAGTTACTGAGACCTCTGGGAGTCTCACCCACACTAGGCTAAATATTGGTAGATACCTGTGCGGCCAAATCCCTTCGAACATGATTCTCAACCGTGTGCGACCTTCTTGGTACATGGCGGGTATGTATGCCAAGCCCCCGAAATGATACGCAAAGGTCTAATGGTGGTTGCACAGGCTTCATGTTGGCGTGGTCGATCATCAGCTTGCTCACGTACATGGCACATGACTTCAAGACCATGTTCGCTTTCCGCTTCTTGCTTGGCATCACTGAAGCTCCTGTAAGTCCATCCCCTGGCCGTGCATGGTGAGAATGCCACTGATTCCGATCCGAAGTTCTACCCCGGCGCTTTGTACATGCTCAGTCTGTTCTACACCCGCAAGGAGATCGCGACGCGCATGGCCATCTTCTACACCGGTAACATGCTGGCTAGCGCGTTCTCCGGTCTCATCGCCGCCGGTATCTTTGCTGGTCTGGATGGGAAGCACAACCTTGCGGGCTGGCAATGGTGAGAACAACATCGAGACTTGGATAAGCATGAACCGCCAGAACTAACGATTTTCAGGCTTTTCATCATCCAGGGTGCCGTTTCCATCGCCGTCGCCCTTGCCGCCTTCTACCTGCTCCCCAACGCGCCCCTCCAGACCCGTTGGCTCACCCCCGAGCAACGTCAACTGGCCCACCAGCGCATTTACAACGACACCACCGACCGCCGAGAGGGCGGAACCAGTGTATGGAAGGGTCTGCGTGAGGCCTGCACCGACTGGAGGACCTGGGTCTTCTGCCTCATGGACAACTTGCATCTTTCGGCCAACGGATTCAAGAACTTCTTGCCTAGTGTCATGAAGACCCTTGGCTACAACACGACCATCACGCTCGTGCTAACATGCCCGCCTTACATCATCGCCGGTATCGCCAGTATCGCCGTCTCCCACTCCTCTGGCCGCTTCAACGAACGCACCTGGCACACCACTGTCAGTAAGCTTATTGCTTGTGCCGGATTCGCCATGGCCGTCGCTTCTTTGAACACGGCTGTCCGTTTTGTCGGAATCATGGTGAGTAAAATGAGAACTAGATGGCCAGTTTTCGAGAACGTATAAGCTAACAGGTAACCTCTAGATCTTTGTCGGAGCCACTTACGGCGTGAACAACATCATTGTAAGTCCTTCATGTCATCTTGTCGCGGGCTCTGCTAACCTCCCCGTAGCTTGGATGGACTGCCTCGGTTTTGGGCCAGACGGATGAGAAGAAGGCGGTCGCGATTGCGATGGCCAACACATTTGGCAATCTGGCTAGTGTTTACACACCTTACCTTTGGCCTGATTCGGATGAGCCGAGGTACTTGAAGGCCATGCTTGCTAGCATCGGTTTCTCTCTTGGTGTGATTGTGTGCGCGTGGGTTATGCGGTTTGCTCTGCAGAGACAAAACCGTAAGATGCTGGCATCGAACGAGGGCGTCACGAACTTGTATGTATACTAAACGGTTCGACTTGGTGCGGTTGGAAAGGTAGACAGGCCGAGACACTAGCCATCAGAGACGAGGGCACATGCGCCAGATTCATTGGGGTTATACTGGCATGCATTGGACGCTAGGAGCACTTGTGCGGGATTAATTCATCCGCTAGACATAGATTCTCGTCGTGCCTAGATTTTACGACTCCCTTAACGTATCTCATTTCCCCTGCTCGTTCAAGATCTTTTGGAAACTCTCGATGAACGACGCCTTCCAGTCCTCCTCTGTCTTTGTAGGTTTCCAGCCTAGTTCGGTGGCTAGATCTGACTTGGTTGCGGAGCTGCAGGAAGTCAGTGCCTTTCTCTCCTCGGAGAAAATGTCCTTCTTTGAAGCAGGAATCAGTCTTACTTGGACGCATAGTTCATCTCCACGACTCGAGGCTCGAGGCCAAACCACCGCTCAGCAGCTTCCTCCAAAGAGACGGACCTGGGCTCCGCTGATTTAAGGGCTCCGAGGCTGAAGCCGGCCTTCCCAACCTCCGTTGCGACTTCCCGCCAGTTGTGCGAGCCGGTGTCAGAAAAGTAGATACCTCTTCGGCCTGAGGGGAGGCTCTCTCCTGACAGGACTTTGCTAAACAGCAGTTCGTACCAGAGCGCAAGGTCCTCCACGTGTACATGGCCAAGATAAGCATCGCCATCGCCGATGTACTCTGCGACACCGGCTTTGATGGCACTGCGGATGATGGCTGGAATCTGCAGGGATTCTTGGTTGAAGAGGCCCGTTCCCTGGCCGTAGATAGTCGGCGGCATCATGATGTAGGTCTTGACACCGGTGCGCTCGGCAGTCTGAACAACAGCGATGTCGGTGGTTCTCTGGCCGTAGGCCTCTTTCGCCTCCTTCTGCTCTTCGTACTCGTAGACATGCTCCTTGTCAGACCATCTATGGACCTCCCCCGGTTTCTCAGTGATGGTCCGGTGGGAAAGATTCGAAGTCCCGGACGTCTTTTCCTTGTGTCAGAGCTCTCAAGTAACATCATGCAGCTGCGAATCAACGAAGTAACTCACGTGAATGTAGTGGGCTTCCTTTCCGGTCTGCTTCTTGCGTTCCGCGAGCCCTTCGATGAGTGCCACGGCCGAGCTATCGTGGAAGCCAGTGACGGTGCGAAGGACGTAGTCGTGCTCACTAGCCACTTTCTGAAGGAATTCCGAATCGTTCAGGTCTTGGAAGAGAACAGTGTTGACTCCTTTTTCTTTCAAGAGATCGGCCTGATCCTGCTTCCGTACGAGCGCAGTGATTGACAGGTCCTTGATCTCAGGGACTGAAGAGTCAAGCAGTCGAGTGAGAACTGTGCCGCCGCTGTTCACTGTTAGCCCCTGCATCGACGAATTTCGCCAGGGTACGAATAGTCGACCCACATATAGCCTGTGGCTCCTACGAAGAGGAGTCGTCCTGCCATGCTGGTGAGAGAGCTTTTGAAGTTAAGGGTCAAGTAGTATGAATGCGAAATAAAATGCAACAGTAAGGAAGTATGTATTGTCCTGTCTTTTGTTACCTGAGAACCTGTCAGTCTGGTCTATTTGTGAACATGAGGCCGCCGAAAACAACGGTAAGGCAGCAGATGCGGAGGTTGCGGATTACGCTCGGGATTTGTATTCCGCGGCATTGCGCCGGTGCAGCCAGAGCTTTTAAGCTTATCTGAGGTAAGACGAGTCCGTGGAGTGCATATTGGTAATACGACCATGATCCACGGCCCGCCTGTACGTCATTGCACGGCTTAGTGTTCTCATAATTTGCGACGCTTCTTTGGATAGTCATGTCAGCAAGCCTGCATACATGTTGCCCGATTGTTTAAGCTCGAAGAGGGACAAGACCAGTTTTACATTGAGACATCAAGTCCAACGATGAATACACCAGCGGCTCATTGTTACTGAGAGTCCCTTGGCCCGGTACATTAATCAAAGCATACGAAATTCATCGGTCGGGTGGGTTTGAAAAGTTTGGAACGTTAATCCAGATCGCAGCTTTGGCGCCGGTTACCGAAATCAAATATATGAACAAGGCAGCTGAGAACAGCATCACCAAATTCCTAGTCACCAGGCAGATAGATGTCTTCAATCAGCAGCATTCAAAACCATGAGTATGACAGAGTCCGGCAGACACACGAAATATCTTACGACTATATCGAAAACGTACAACTGAGCTGAAGGTCGCTGAGGCCCTTGAAATGATGGGCGCCACGACCTCTCACAACGTTTCGATGTCTCAACGAGGTCCCCAATAACGTGTTTTCTTTTATCCTCCTCTTTCATGGCTTCGCCTCAGTCAGACGAACAGAGCTGATTGTACAATTTTTCTTCCTCGGGCCCAAACGACGTTATCAGCAATCTCTCAGGGGGATTCCGCGCAAACCCATAATGCAATCTATGACTTCCACTGGGGTCATTGGACGACTGTCGTCTCCCTGTTGTACAAAAATTTCGATCTTAACCCCTGGAAGATTCAGAATTTCCCTGACCGTACCAGCACCAAGCGTCGTGTTTTTCGCTGCGGCCAGTGCAACCGCATCCGTAAGCACCAGAGGATGGGTGTTCGCGAGCGAGTCGAATAAGATGTGGGCGAAAAGAGAGGCCATTATCTTCACCGCCATCGACTCTGTCATCCGAAAATTGTCTCCTTGTTTTTGGCAAAAGTCTGCCCAGCTGAGGATCTCCCGGAAATCTGAGGTGAATTCTTCTTCCATCATGCTCTGCGTCAACTTGAAGTCCTTGTGCCTCTCAAGCACAAGTCTCGCTTGCTCCGGACGCCCTTTGCCCGAGGTGAACAGCAAGGCTCGCGTTGTCGCCTCGTCGTACTCCATTGCAAGAAGACACTCCAAGATTTTGGTAGACTGCTCGGGGCATTCGTTCGTAAAAGCGTTGGAAATCAGCTCTCTCGAAAGCTTGATGTCGTGGCGCCTGTCAAATAGCAGCTTGAGAATGGCCAGCCCGCATCCGTCATTGGACGCTCCGATAGCGACAAGATGGTCAGTGACCTGAATTCCTGGATCTCTTTCAAAAAGGATACAGAGTATTTCATGCCCATGTGCAGTATTCCTTGCAGCGGCCTCCAGTATGCCGTCCGAGATCTTGATGTCATTTTGCCGTCGCAGCACAAGATTCATTATCTCCGGCGTCCATTGTCGACTCTTTATCAAGGTTGTCGCTAACTTCTCTTTCACTTGAAATGCTGTACTTTTCTGGAGTAGAACGATTACCATTTCCGAAGAATGATGCATCGCTTCCTCCAATACCGGTGCTGAAAGCTGAATTTCTTTAGGCGACTCACATAGGAGCCTGACAAGATCCAGGCCGCAAAAGGGGTTTGATACAGCTTGGGCGACCACAAATTCGGGTATTACGGAGTCTAAATGGTTCCAGAGAAGCACTTCCAGGAGCCGACATGACTCTTCCGAACTGGTTTTGCAGAGGGCTTCGCTCCATGACGAGTCTCTGACGGGAATTCCTCTCTTGTGCTGCACCAATACCGCAGCCGCCTCGGGGCTGTTCCACGTGATGGCCCAATCGAGTGGTGTGCCCAGTGTTTTTTCGCCATTGTCGGTGTCGGCGCCGTTATCTACAAGGATCTTGACGATTGAAGACTTGTTCTCCAAAGACGCAATATGCAACGCCGTAAGTCCTTGGTTTGCTTGGTAGTCTGGGTCGACGTGTTCTACTTGAAGCATATGGCGAACCACATACTCCAAGCCAAGATGGCATGCTACGCCCAACTCCCTCAAAGCAAGCGTTCTCCTAAGCCTGTATCGCGATTCGGCCATTTGGAGATCCGCAACTTCATGTCGATGTACCCAAGCATGTCTGTTCGTCCTATTCTCGTCGATTAAATCCCGTGCTTCGCCGTATCGCATCGACTGATCATCTGATGGCATTTGGTTGTAATGAAACGGCCACGCTGCGGCAGCATAAAGAATCATCGGGGCATTAAGTCTCTCCAAAATTCCATGCCCCTTTAAATTTGACCGAGCCACCTCGCAGCTCGTTCTGTCAATGTCGGGGATTGCCAGTCCTCGGACGCAGCAAGAGAACATCGTTGTGTTCGATCTTGGCATACTGAATCGCCCCTGCCAATTCCCCTTGGTCTCTGCGTGCATTAGGAACTCTCTTACTGTTTGATGCGTAAATGACAACGTTTTGGTTGCTTTTTGTGGTGATGTCGGCAACGAGTCCAGGGCGAACTCGTTCGCTGCCACGACGAGAAAACCTGAGAGGTTCTGTACGATCTTTTCAAAATCGTCTCCCCACGTCTGAGCCAGAAAGCAATCCATGGAGGGAAATCGGTCCTCTTTCAAAGCAAGGGTCAGCGCCTCGTTGGCTTCCTGTAGCGTCAGGGGTCGGACAGCGGCGAGGAGGATCTCGAACAGCGCACATGTTCTCTTGTGATTCTTAGAGCTCCTTGTTAAAACCCTCTCATAGACATCCGATATCTGGGTAGGCAAGTCTCGCAGAAGGCCGTCCAGATCCGTAGCTCGACTATAATCACTGGGGTTGTCGGCGATGATCTGGAAAATCCAGTGCAGCCAGAGGTAAGTGCGGTTCTTCATCCCTTTCAAATGAGTGGATATCCTGTGACGGTCGAAGTCGCTGAAACGTCCAGGGAGATCCAGGAGCTTGGCGTCAATGACGAGGTTGATCTCTTGACGAATGTCGTCTGTCTTCTCGTCGCCATTGAACTTAATATATGACGATGCTCCCTCAATTACGGAAAGCCCCTGAAAGGCGGCTTCTATGGTATCGTAAGGCCGGCTCGTAACGAGAAACTTGAGATTCGTATTGTTTCTCAGGGAGCTATATCGGCCACTGTAAAATTCCTTTAGAAGGGTGATGAATTGCCGCCTATCAGTCTCCTCACATTCGTCCAGGGCATCTACAACGCAGACGATCTCGCCCACCTCCGGACACTGGGTGCAGCTGATAAGAACGTCCCAGAGCATCCGGAATGTACTGGCCAAGCTGCTGCCAGATTGTTGGTAAGCCGCGCGAGCCTTTTCGATGAGAGTCCCAGTGGGGTCTTGCGTGAAAAGCTGGTGCAGGATCGCGGCAAGGGCATTTGCACACCTCGTTCTTCTGTTGTCGCCATCTTTGAAGAAAAAGTGGCAAACTGTCGAAGTAGCTACGCTCGTCGACAACCGCCTCTCGTCTATGAGTGATCGTGTCAACACCGACTTCCCGCAACCGGGGCCGGCACATATCCATAGCAGACTAGGAGTTCGGCAATCGCGCCATCGAAGGAATCTCGGGTCTTGGAAAAACCACTCGCACGTCCCGTTGACCCTACGAGGGTTCAGATCATTCTTGTATCCTTCATGGTCTGCAAACAGAAGTTGAAGCAGCTCTCGTTCTTCTCTGGCTTCGTAATGCTTCTGGGTTTGGTCGAGGATGTTGGATATGTTGTCTAAAATGAGTCTTGATGCTTGTATTTCCCGTAGTTGAGCGTCTGCCTTCTGTTTCAGCTGCTGCTTTTGGACCAGATCCAGACAGTCTTGGCATCGCCTGTTCAGTTCGTCGATTTTCTTAGTTTTCTCCTTCCAGTCTTGTGCTCCTGAGATGTTCTGCCACGCACGGGAGAGCTGGGCGCGTGAAAGATGACAGACGACTCGGGCTTGGTAATCGATGATTAGAGCATAGAGAGATATTATGCTGCTTACAAGGTCTTGTGACCTTTGATAAGAAAACCTCTCATCGTCCTGCTCTTCGAGTGTTTTCCAGAAAATCTGAATGACGTTGACAGACTCGAGACCGTCGAGCATAGCCTCATGAAGCTCGGCACCAACCGTAAGGAGCTAAAGTAGTATTAGCGTTTGCCACCAAAAGCCGAACAGAGATCGAAATCATCAAACTTACTGGGATAAAGATGCTAGCCGCCGACCATGCCAGGGCTGCGTGAGGCTGATTGCTAATGGCAGACTTGACCACGCCATCAGTCCAAATCAAGAACTTGGCTAGCTTCTCGACTTGTCCTCGCAAGCTGACATTCCGCCCCTGCAAGGAGATCTTCCACTGTTTTCGCTCCCGATCCCCCAGCAGCTTTCTAACGACGCTCTCGACAAAGCTCGTGCTCAAAAGTCCGGGGTCGCCGGTCTGCTCGCCGGACAGCATAGTGCCTAGATGAGTGGTGTAATCAGCCGCTAATGCGGATTCCTGTGCCTGGAACTTTTGAAAGGCTTTCTGCCACAAGTCGAATTGGCTCTCCGGAGGTTTCTGTGCTTCTAACTGTTCGCTTTCATCACAATTGGTTTCTTTGGCCCTTGACGTAACAGGCGTCTGTGTACCTGAGGCTGATGATGCCACATCCGCGCCAATCGCCTCGTTAGTAGCATGAGAAGCTATTTCTACATGGGCTGGAGATATTCCCGTTGATTCGATAGATTGGCGAGGCGTCAATGAAGCTGTTGGTCCTTCCGGCGCTGATACGTCGGGGGTTCGGCGAAACGGTCGCAACAGGATGTCCCTCCGACGTTCTCGTCGCATACTTCAGAGCGCTCAAGCGACAGGATAAGACTCAGTATTGGAGGAGTTTTCAGAAACAAGAAATAAAACATGGGTTTTGTCTTGGTTGATGAGGGGCAAGAAAGGTCAATCAGCGCTGATGGCCTGAACAAGGCTGGCGGTTCGCTTGCTCAGCCCCATGTAGGCTTACATGCATGGCCGGGGCTTTTTCGGTTCTTTGCTGGGTGATACGACGCCAATCGGGTTCGGAAAGGGGATCATTTTGGTCGATATAATTGGCTGAAGTGCCATTCCGTGCATTTTATAGTTGACCTTGCGATTCCTCGGCTTTCGTCCAGGGATATGTATATGGCTCACTTCTAGCGCCTAGTTAGATGTTATTCTCCTTGACGAACATCATATCCACGACCATGCCCTCACATCACATGATCCATCGGCTTTGTTTCAATTTCCTCAGATTGAACTTCTTGCACACACTCTAGCATGACCTGGTTCTTGTTGCAAGCTATCTAGGCACGAGTTGACCACCTCATTCTTGCAACGAATCATCACACATACATGGTCCAGAAAGTCTGAGCATGATCATGTATGTGCAGTGTTGATGTGCGTCGTCTAGTCTAATTGCGTCAGTCATCGCATCGCTTGCAGCTGTTAGCCCTGGTACCTGTTGTAAGCCTTCGTAAAAATAACTGGCATTTTCTCTAATGGCGCTTTTCACATGCTTCGAGAATGCTCCGCGACTTGTGGCTTCATGTGTGACAGTCGCAGGTTTTCTCCCGCAGGCTGATTTGAACTCCACCCTGTGCAACGCACTTGCTCGATGGAACAGATTCGCTATCCTCTGCGGAAGCCGAGAGCTGTTGCTGCTGTTTCTTCACCTTTAAATCACGATTGTGGAAGTGTCGAATCACGAGAGCGGTGATAGCTGCGCATGCTCCAAATCCGGCCGTGATGTAATTACCAATAACAATGTACGGCTGGAGATTGGCTGGGAAGGTGAAGATTGGGACCCAGGCAGTAAAAATATAAGCGAATGCGTTCATCTAAGTCGTGACGCGCAGATTAGTTTTCCGGTCATTCAGAAAAAGTCAAAAGAGGAATGATTATTACTGACCAGTGCTGATATATAGGCTCGTTTTTCCGGGTCGTCTCGGTTCACTTCGTTCACCCAGGTCCAAGTGATCCCGGCGCATGTGCCACTGAGGGCGGTGAGATCTGAACGATATGATCGTGGTCAGTGCTCTCTCTTCGACAAATCTCATGGAAATAACAGATGGCGGAGAATTACAGTAAAGTGCCCAGCGAGTTGCCATGACTGGGGGGTGCACGGGTGTAGCTGCAAGGGCAATAGGGAAGATGACGCCCATTACACTGGCAAACACCATTCCCGGCCATCTAGCTGATCCGGGCAAGCTGTCTGAGACCCATGAGTTGATGAGAGTGCAGACGATCGAGATGACATTGATCTAGATATGGTGTCAGGTCCAATTTTTTCATCTAGGTAGGTGCAACTTACGCCAAGGGGAATTATGTTAATTTCAGCAACTGAAAAGACAGCAGGTTGTCCCGGTACGTTATAGCTCTTGACCCAGAAGATCACTACCTTGAGTTAGCTGTCAAAGTAGTTGTGAGTAGCTAAGGGGGGGAGGGGGGGCCTACTCGATCCTCCAGACTGGCCAACTTGAACCAGGAACGCGAAGAATAAGGGGACTTGTATCCATCAGCACTGAGAGAAGTGGTATTCCATGTTCGGAGGCCTCACAAAGATAAACTGGCCAGGTCGCGTGCCAGCGTTTGATGTCCTCCCATTTGAATAGCCCCGTGAACGGCTTCGTTTCGGTAGGCATCCTGGCGCGAGCCAGTTTTACTTCGTTCTCAGTGAAGACCCTGTGAAAGAAAACAAACGTAAGCCGCGGTTACAATCGACGAGATCTCCGACAACATACCAATTCGCTTTTGCTCGAGCAGGAAGTTTTGGCATCGCGAATGCCGTCCAGATGGCGCAGGGGAGTGAAATGGCGCCGCAGACGCTGCTGGGGTGTTAGTGCCTGACCTCGGCCTTTTCGATACTTGGGTAAAGCCAAAGTTGACGGGGCGCTTACATATACATCCATCGCCATCCGGCAAGACCGTTCACTCCGTCAAGTCCAGCAAAAACCGCGGCCATCAGAAAGCCCGAAAAGAATGGGCCGACCGACGTAAAGACTTGAATAAGGGTGTTTCGTCGAGCCAGTTCGTGAGGCTTATAGTAACTCGAGCATACGTACATCACAGCTGGGAAGTGGCCAGCCTCAAAGAGTCCGACGCTGGAAGGAGTCAACGACGCATCTGGAGCAACGAATATGAATTACCGGAACCTACAAGAAACGAAAGACGTAAAGCTGATTTACATCCTTCACGCCGGCGGTGGCAAAGGTGAAGATCGTCCAGGCAAGTTCCAGAAAAGCAATGTACAGAGGAGCGTTGACCTTGGTCGTCTGTTAGGTTGGGTTCGAAACCTCAAGAACTTGGGAAGCATACTCGTGTAAGGAGCAAGTTCGAAGGGATCTGCCCAAAGACGTACGCAGCGCTCCAAATGGCATTGGCGTAGTTGAGCTCCTTGCCGTAGAGCGCAAGATCCTCCTTCATACCACTGTCTGTAGGTAAATGTTAGTTTGACATAAGACTCCGGCTTTGGTGCATGTACTAAAGGCGTTGGTAATGTTGACTTGATCGAGGTAACGACACATGACCCCCAGGGCCGACGAGGAAATGAGCGTCAGGTCGAGCTTCGTAAGAAAACGGGCTTCATCCTTCGGGACGTCAAGTGCTGCAACCAGTCAGTGACTCTTTCTACACTTACCTGCTGAACACTCACTTGACCAGAAAAATGACTTCCATGTTCGTTTGGACTCGATGTACACTGGACCATCTGCTTCGGCCGCATCGCCGACAACCACGGCATTCTTGACGTCTTTTTCTCGAAACTGAGACATATTGGGCGCAGTCGAGTGTCGTGCATCTGACAAGATGCCGCTGCATGAATGAATTTCTTTAGGGCATCGTACAGTTTTATCAGTCGAGCGCGGACCCAAAGCGTTCTCAATGCCGCCCATGGTGTTATTGCTTGTCCTAGGGCAGCTTCACACGGCACTGCGAACCTGCATGATAGCTGGCGTCTTTACCGGCCCACATGGCGACATCGACCAGGGAGCGCAGGAACTCCGATAAGGGACGCCTTCAGCCTTTTGTCTGGCCGGACACGCACTAATCATAGGTGGTCTTTTTATTTTTTTTGTTCCGTATATGAACATTTGCCCCGACGTCCAACGTTGAAACTAGCTTCGAGGATTTATGGATGGTGAAGGTTGCAGACTAGGCGAAATATCGGAACCCGGAACCAGCGCCACTGGATGCTGGATTCGACGATGGTAAGCAAGCCTGCAGGATCGCGAAGCCTTGTAGGACGGCTGCCAGTAGGATTACGAGCGGCACCGGAGACGCCCGCCATGGCGTGCTTGATCAGTTCGACTTCGGTCAATGTCCGCCTTCAGTCATCGATGACTGTTGAACATGCTGAACACTGATAGGACGAAACAAACCGCCAAAAGCATTCAGTGCTGCAACATCTAAGATGGCGTGTCGACTTTCCCAACAGTCACAGTCCGCGCAATAGGAATTGGCTTTCATGGGAAGAGGATTGCATCACCAACTCCGGTTTAGGAATCTCAGCGGCACGAGTCTTGTAGCACCAGAAAGGTCATACTTCAGGGCCGACTGATGTGCGAAGGTGGATCGAATTGGTATCCATGTGGTCAGCCGTTCGGTCGTCCCATCGGCCTCTCCCTGGATGATCACCGGGCACCACCCCGACGTCGGTAATTGATCCCCACGTCTACCTGTCGGGTTGGAGCTCGCCATCCAGCTGGAAAGCAGATAAAGCTTAGTGATCCAGAAAATGGTCAAGATCAAACCCAGCACGTGCTGTCAGGCTTATTGTACGTGCACCTACTTCCGGGCAGAAAAGCTTGCTAAATTGGACCTGGAAGTTTCTGCGTGCATGTGTGCTGTGGCCTCTATGCGACCATTGACTTCTGATTAGCTTCGCCATCACACCACCAATAAGCTCAAGAGTCCAAGGACGAGTGCATACTACGTCTGCACAATGACGGTATTGAGCATGCTGGTTCCAAAACCGAGCCTTCGTGTTTGGCGTTTAGTCAACATCCAGCCCGTTGGCTGCTCCCATTAGTAAATAATGCTTACAGTTACACATATCTTAGGGAAACCAGGCCGACAAAGAAAGCAGAAATGCCGATGAACTTCGGTTAGAGCATCTCTCGAGATATACGAATACCCGATCAAACAGTTCGTAAGGCGTGAATGTAAGATATATTTGGGACTGAGTTGCTGGGGATAAATACACGGACCATCTTAGACTTTGATGGAAATCTCGGGGGCTAAATACTGATGACTTCAAGCCTGCCATATCTTGATTGTAAGCCGATGGAGGTCCACGGTCATTGGCGCCAAGATAGGACGACATTTGACAAGCTCGCCAAGCGTCCGGGGCTCTCTGGGTTACGCTTCGTCTCGATCGGAGTATCCATTCGGCTAGCGTCGTTACAGGAAGACCTGCATATCGAGGTATGACCTATACTATATTGCGATGCTCTCACTTCACACGAACGCGTAGTAATTGAATTCGTCGTATTGCACGAGAATGTGGGAGATCTTGTGGACGTACATCTAACCGGGCTCACAGAGCTCGTATTCGTGAGTGGCAGCGTACGTGTATGCAAGCACGGCATCTATCGGAATCGTAAACACTATTTTCGTACCAGATTGAAGGCTCCCGAGAAAGCTGGCTGTATTTCTCATATCAAACTCAATAAAACGCAACCAACTGTGTACCATAGCTTTTAAACTGTTGAACCTCCACGGTCAGCCGTCCCTCTTCAATGTTGTCACACCATCTGATATTGGGAGCCGGTTTAGCCCACAGTGACACCCCGTTCCGCCCGTTCCATACTTCCTAAAGAGATTCTTCATTGTACTGGTCTTCGTACTTCAAGTGATGTCAGCGAGCCTTTTTTTTATAATGCGTGCTGAATCTGCTCACCGTCATTTACCAGCTTAGTCCGCATCGCAGTTGAAGGTCGTGCCCCCTTCGGTCTGAGTGCAAGCCGTGTTGCGAGCCTTACAGTGGTCGCTGTCGGGCTTCACGTTGGCAGCGCAGCAGAAATCACACTCGGTCCCCTGAATTACGGCACCGCAGTTCTTGGGCTGCTGGCAATGGCGTTTGACGAGAGGGGAGGTGACGAAAGTGGACGGCATGGCGATAGCCAGCGGAAGGAGGGCCAGGATGTAACGGAAAGCGACCATCTTGCTATGTTTCCGCTATGTATGGGAGTCTTTGTTCCAGTGGATCGTTGCTTCTCTTGCCAGATGGCTAACGACTGAAGAGATTCGGACTAACATGTGTCTATGATGTTTGTCGGTTGGGAGGCAAGTTCTTATACGTCTTGCCTTTCAGTCGTTTCCGAGTCAACAGCGGCGCCCGCAGTGGCGGTCGTGAATGTTTCATTCATGCCTGCGTGCAGTTTGGCTTTCTGCAAGGTACCAACGCAAACGTCGATCCTCAAGTGCCGTTGTCCCGGTTGACGATGTCAGCGGCGGACACATTGTTGAAGAGCCTGGGTCCGATCAAATCGGATCTGCAGAGTTTAGGAATTCTGCCGCAGGGGTAGAGAGACTGTTGGATAAGCAGAACCACGAATCGTGTATGAAATGTTCGTTCCCTGACAAAACGCTTACATATCCACGTACGGCCGGCACTTTCAACAGCCATAATCGCGGCGAAACGCGTGGAGTAGAGGTTTAATCGCGAAGTGCGAGCATGCTGTACAAGCTTCTGGATTCCTAGGAGGAATTGCCTCGGTGTTATGAGGCATATTTTTGAGTTGGGTGAGGGTATTCGAGGCTGTTTCGTGTCTTGTGTCTCCCCTTCGTCTGATTTCAACCTTTTTCTCTGAATAACGTTGGCCAAGGTAACCTCGGCCGAAATCATGACACATCGCTTGCATCGGATCTGCGAGCCTTCCGGGGAAGTTTGTAGGCTTCGTCGTCTGGACTGGGCAAACTCTGATGATCTACAAACTGTCATGGATAGTGAACGCTGTAGTCCCTGTGGTTAACATTGCTGCTCAGTCAAGCTAGGCGCCGCTTGGACGCTATGTGTGGTTCTCTAGAGAACATCTAACTTCCGGCGGTAAAGTCCATCATGCCATGGTTTCGCTGCGTGCATCCTCTAGTAGTTAAGTCAGCACGGAAAAAGAGATTGAACAAGAAGAGTCTACCGTCAAATTTTACACCTATCACCATGTTTGTCCCACATCCCGCAGGATTACAAATCGCCATGCCACTTATGGCAAGCCCACGGTGGGTATTGATGCCGCCTTAGGCTCTGGACTAGCCTTTCCCTGTCCCGAGACCCTCGTTCTCGGATGGCCTTTCAGCACTCTGAATCGTCCGGTCTGGCAGCTTTTTTGGTGAGCACTTTCAACATTGCCTTCAGTGACCGCGCATGGGGCACGGCACCTCCCTATTGCGGGATCATCAGAAAACTTTGGATGAATTCAGTGATAACTTGCGGGATACAGCGATAGTTTGCGGCCGTTTGATGTTTGGGCAGATGGATGCCCCGCTCTGGCTTTCCATTGGGCGAGACTGCCTTCGGCATTACATCTGTTTCGTGGGTTTACAATCGACTAAGCAACCGACGCCAGACACGTCGGCCAAAGATACCGTACGGGGCCTGACAGGCAAGAAATTGAATGAAGTTGGGTGTGTAGCCTCAATGCAGAAAGTCGGGTGAAGCTGCTGAGTAGTTGTTGATTATGGTTTGCGTGCGGAAATGGAAAACCTTTCGGACAAAGAATGAGCCGAGTCACAGGCAATCGGAACTTGTCAGATGAATATATGTTAAGACCAATGTCTTCATCGGAGAATTTAGTAGATATTGCAATATCTCCTTGATGACGGCAACAAAAGAAAGTCAAGGGAATAAACTTTAAGATACATGTAATGATACTAATGGTACAATGATATTATACAGTTACGCTTTCCCATTGGTCGTGATAAACTCAAACTCCTTGTACTGAGTCTTTGAGAGCTCCCTCTCAACCCACCCGCTAATACTGGCAACCGCATCATGTGGGCTTTCCAGATGCACCTGGAAGAAGCCCTGCAGCTGGGACGGCGTGAACGTGTCCCCCGGTATTTTGCTCGCAAACTCGACTGCAAGCTTAGTGATTTCTTTCATGTCCATGTGCGATGTGCACCCCAGGTCGGGAGAGAACATGCGCACAAACATCTCCTCCGCCGACTTCGAGCTGATGTTGCCCAGAAGGACTTTCATGTCAACGCGGCCTGGTCTGACTAACGCGCTGTCAAGTTGCTCGGGTCTATTGGTCGTCATGATGACGATGCGGCCTTCCTGAGACCCAACACCGTCCAGGACATTCAACAGTCCAGAGAGGGTACAGTTGGGCACGCTGCTGCCCTCGGGTGAGTGCGCGCGGCCGTTCGGGTTGCCGTTCTTCTCATTACTGGAGCGCTCGACCCAGACGGCGTCGATGTCCTCGAGCAACACGACACACCGCGGGGGGATCTCTTGGAACATCTGCTCCAAGTCGGCATCCGTGGCCACGCTGGGAATCTTGACTTCGTACAGGTCGAGACCAAACTCGCCAGCGATGGCCACGGACAAAGACGACTTACCGGTCCCTGGCGGGCCGTAGAAGAGATAGCCTCTGCGGTACGGCATGCTCCGGCTCTGGTAGCGCATCTGGGTCTTGGGGTCGAGGTAGTTCCGGATATCGGCGAGCAGCTCCTGCTTCACGCCGTGGTCAAAGTGCACCGTGTCGAGATGTCGGAGGGGTTTGCGGGCCTTGGGCTTCCACGCCAGGCCGTACCGGTCACGGGCGTAAATGATGACGAAGTACTGGGTCTGCCTGTCGGCGTACTCACGGCAGGTCTCGATGAACCGTTGCACAGGCTCAGCGGACCAGCCGAAGCAGCTGATGGTCAATTCCTCGCCCCCGATGCCGTCATAGCTCGGATCCGACAGGGCGGAAGTGAAGTCCCCTACAGCCCGAGACACAAGGAGAAGACCGCCACGGTACCAGAGCCACCTCGTATCCCAGTGGGGGCAGTACTGGATCGCGTGACGCGTCTTCTTCAGAGCAGCGGCGCGGTCGGAGCTCGCACGGCCGACCTCGGTGCGGCCGGTGAAGGAGCGGTGGTGGCGGGGCCGGTTGGCGAGGACCCATTTCACGACGCTCCGGTTGACGGGGTCGCCTCCGGGAATGGTGACGGAAGCGAGGAAGAAGCGACGGACACAGCCATATACCTCGCGCCAGGCCTGTTGCAGGAACCTCCAGGCGGTAGGGATGGTACCGGCGATGGCGATAAGGGAGCCGATCTGGGTGATGTCGAGCTCGGACCATCGGGTGAGGACATCTCTCATAACGCCGACGCCATGGGACCACGGGTCCAGTAGGGCGTAGCTTGCACCCGCAACGTGGAACTGATGGTCCATTGCGGCGGTTGGATCAGAACTATCGCATCAAAGAGTTCCGTTGGAAAAGCGCCGAAGAGCGTAAGAGGCACCCCGGACAGGGGTGCCGAGGAGGTCGGAGGCTCCGGAGCTCGAGGCCAGATTTGTTATATCAAGCTGGAATGAGGACCAGGAGGCTAGGTCAGAAGCAAGCTGACAAAAGGTTAAACCATGAGAACATAAAAAAAATCAACGCATTGTGATGAAACGAGAGACAAGAAGAAAAGCAACACGGCGTGTTCACAATTGTGCCTTTTTGTCGGTCGTCAGCAGCGTGGCCGCTTTGGTTGACGTTCACAAGAGCTCGGAAAGTTTTTCGCGTCGCGTGCTGAGCCACACCTCAAGCCACGGGCATAGCCACCTGAGGCCGATGCGGAACAGCGAGAGCTTCTCGGCCGAACAAAGGACCGAGGGAAGATGCCTAGCGCAATCATGGTGACTAAGCAACAAAGCTCTGGGTTTTGATTCTTGAGAGAACATTCCTGCTTCGAAGTTTTCGGCTCGATGCCCGTCGGATCCCGTACGTGGATAGCACAGGATAATGCCAACATGTCGACTCCATCGTCGCGGCNGGGGCAGAGAGCAATTCCACCATGTCAATCGATAGATGGCGATGGTGTCAAACGTGCAAAACAGGTAAAGGCCTGGAGATTAAGGAACAGTACAACGGCGTACTACTCGAATATTATACTTTCATTTATACATTTAGTTTTGCGAGCCCAAAGAGCCGGACGCCGCGTCTAACCAGCCATTGCAGCTGCGGCTTTGGTTCAGTACCAGTAAGTCAACCGTTGTACGGCTAACGAGACTGGCACGATGTTTTATCAAGTAGAAAATGATTATAATAGACCTGGCTCGCCATGAGAGGGAAGCACGTTGCTGTTTTTCAGATACTTGTCCAACTTGCAAACGAATTTGTGGCTCAAATCATCATGGCTTCCGAATCGTTGATTGCCGCGGCTACCTACTTTGCTGGGACTCGTAGCGCATATCGCAGCAAATCCTGTATCGGTTCCGAATTGCAATCGAGTTGTAGGTCGCCTCCTCTTCTGATTTGGAATGGCACTTTTAAGATTGAACTAGATAACTAACTCTAAGAAATGCCGCAGTCATCACCATGAATGCCACGGCAAGGTTCGTTTGAGAAACGAAACCGAGTATGTCTCGGAGAAAGCAACTTTGTGGTCTACCCTTAGGGGGAGCATCTCTAGCTTGCTTCTTCACACCTACAAGCGCGGATAAGGTCCCAAAGGCTGTCGTGTTTTCCCTTCATGGCCAATGTTAGTTTGCTGTTAAAAGTGGTGGCCATTACTCCTTCGTGTCCACTATACACATACACGATGATCTCACCGTTAATCTCGCCCACCTAGACCGAACGATTATCAGTGATGATCAGACGTCGGCACTTATTGAAACTGGAGCTAGGTGCTCGAAAGTGTACGCCGTTCTGCAGGAACAAAATCTCACCGTGCCCGGTGGCCGAATGTTACGCACAGGTGTTGGCGGTCTATCTATGGGCGGTACGTTTTCTTTTCTTCCGTTGTACGTTGCCCGATGCATGGTAGGAAGGCTGACCTTACCAAGGCGGCATCCATTGGTTGAACGATCTACACAGCTTGACTTGTGACAACATTCCGGGATTCGAGGTGGTCTTGGTCGACGGCAGCATCGTTACAGCAAGTCCGACGTCCCACACGGATCTCTACTGGGCACTTCGGGGTGGAGGAAGGAACCTCTGTGTTGTTGCAAAGTTCAAATTCAACGCCTTCGATCAGAAGACTTTCTAGAATGCCCAAGTCCAGTTCGATGGTGCTTCCAATACCTCGGCGAACGCTGTGTTCGCAAAATTAGGGCCACAAGCTCGTCGAGACCGACTTCAAGAGCGGTGGGGTCCTCCTCTGGGATGCATATGCAGGTAGCTCGTCTCCTGCATCGCAATCCTTACACACACGGATACTTTTGCTGAAAACACGCACCCTGCGGTGTTTGATGGCTTCTACGCTGCCGAGCCTAGCAATGTCAGAGTAAGCAATGCTTTCTACGCCGATGTAACCAATGGCATCGTCTTCCCTGGCGGAGTCACACGCAACTCATTCTAAACAACGTCATATGTTCTCGACTCTGGGTTGATGCAGCGAGCATTTGAGATTTGGAACGAAAAGTCGTAAGGCATTGCCGCTTTTGCAACTCGGAAGCTGCAGCTGCAGAAATCCACTCGCCCTCGACGGAACTTACAAAGAGAAACGAATGGAACCCTACCATTTTGGCCCATCATGCGCGACCCCTAGCACTCGTCAACATTGTCGTCATATGGAGCAAGTCTGAGGACAACAAGACGGTGTGTGCGACACAATAGGGTATCGAAGACCGCATCAACGCAGCTGCCAAGGGAAGAGGACCGTACGACGTCTTCAAATACACCAACTATGCCAGCCAGCTTCCAGAATCCCTTGACAGGTTACGGATTCGACAACAAAGCGCGTTTGTTGGAAGTTGCTTTGAAGTACGACCTGCAAGGCGTTTTCAGACGCTGGTCAGCGGTGGTTTTAAGCTCCATCCTGGACCCCAAGACTTGTAGGCCCCCTCTGCAAGTCTAAATAGAGAAGAAACTGCATGTCAAATTTGGTTTACTCAATTAGAGGCGCTTTGTTCTGGAGGTGTAAGTGGCCAGTTGCCACTCTTCTCGTGCGTCACAAAATGTGTAACATGGGGTTTCTGATTTCATCCATAGGTTTCCCCTAAACCTAGTAGATCTCATATCGATTATCCCTGAATTATCAAAAGGATTCGTCACCCATCTGCAAACAACTGAAAGCTGCAAAGGCACAAAGCTGGTTTAGCTCAGACCTGCCCGTCTTGTGAGAGATGACCGTACTGAACATGGTATCCATCTGTGTACAACAACTGCTTTTATCAGGGCATGTTGGTGGACTATGCGCAAGCAACCGCGTCTCCTTTCTCGTCGATTGTTGACTCTCTAGCTTGCTCACAGCTCTCACTATTCTCATAATATCTGAATAGCAATACCGAATAACTACGTCTTCCCCCAGATGATCATCGATTGACCTAACCCAATCGGGACCACAAAGCAGAGAGTCCATTCAGATTACGGCCAAAAGACTGTGATTCAACTGCCTCCTTGCCATCGCTATCATAGCGGCACCCAATGCGAGAGTTGCACCAGTCCACATGGACAACGCCAGGAATCCCGAATGAACTAGAATCTGCCCACTGATCGGGGGGCCAACCAGCGCACTATCCCGATAATAAGTCAGCATCTTTCACCGCCCTTGAACTGTAAATGGCCAACTCACGTCACAGCAATGGAGCCCATCATAAAACCCACAGCCAAGCCTTGATTGCTGTGGTGAGCAATCTTCCCTACGCATGCACCTTGCAAACTCATGACGGCCTGTGAGGACGTGTTAGCTCACAAAACCTCGAATCGCCAAGTTTTAAACCAACGTACCCCCGAACAGAATCCATAAGCTAGACACCAAACGACCAGGCCTCCAAGAGAGGATGCCGCTGTCCAGCAAAACCCAACAATGCCGGCTGACAGCGTTGCGAGTACGCAGAGGTTGAAATGCCCGTACCGATCAGCAAGGAACCCGGGAATGACACGGCCGAAGAAGGAGGCGGCGTTGAGCCCGGCGATGAGGTAGAACGCCGTGGACGACGATAGACCATGGTGTATGCCATACGCTGACACGTAAAAAATGGGCGTAAAAAAGCCGAAATAGCCTATCGCCAACCCGCCGCACAGCAGTATGAAGGCTTTGTTCCTAAGGATGGAGAAATCGGCCTGCTTCTCTGCTTGCGCCTCGCCACTGGAAGACTCGCTTCCCTTTTCGGTGGCGTCGGAGGTTGGTTCAGACGATGTAATTGGTGCTTTGGAGGCGGGTGTATCCACGACGGTGAAACAGGCGATAGCAAGCAAGGGGATCATGGTGAAGGCGATCGCGCGCATAGTCCAGCCGAAGCTCAAGTGGCGTTTGTTGAGTAGTTGCTCCAACATGATGGGCCAGATGACCCCCCCGACTGACGAGCCACCAATGGTCAAGCCTAGGGCGAGTCCGCGGCGGTGGGGCAGACGACGGGAGACAACGGCCACCGGAGGGCAAAAGATGAGAGACATGCTGACGCCGAGAAGTATTCCTTGAGCAAGGAAAGCTTGGTAATATTTCGTGCAAAGCGAAGTCATAAAAAGGGCGACAAGTTCGCCGATGCTGCCCACAGACATGAGGGCCTACACTGTGTGTCAATCATTGGCACTGATGGTCAAGTCGCGGCCACACAGGAACATACCGTGGGCCCGAGTTTGTCACATAGGATACCGGATACCGGCGCCCCAAGGAACAAGATGAATACGGAGACGGAGCCGATCCATGAAATGTCGGATTCGGATCTTCCCAGATATGATTGGTAGTATTCTTGAAAGACGCCAAACGCGTTGAGAAAGCCGACCGTGCAGAAGAAGGACAGTGATGCGCCAAACACGGCGAGCCAGGAGCGAACTCTGTTATGGGGATTATCATTTAGTCTCTACGGGTATAGATAATTGATGGTACGACTTCATCTACTCACCTGTCGTAGCTCGGAGGAGGTCGAAGAGGTTCCATTATGATGTCTGACGGGTTTCTTTTGAATCCAAGGGTTACACAAGTAAGCTGTGTCCAAAGGTACTCTAACTTACTCGGAATTATCCCAGGCCCTTCTTGGTGCCTTTATATCCAAGTTACTAGAACCCTGTTGTGGTGTGTAAGACACATGAACGGGATGGGCACACCCGGGAGAGCGCCGCGGATAATCCGCGGACCATTTTAGGGTGGTTGCGCACTTGGTCCGTGGAGCATCCGCGGACGGAGCTCAGCTGGTCAACAACTTGGAACAATCACATCAACAACGACATCTGACGACAGCGCGTTTCCATTATTTATCGCCCGAAAAGGACACCGCGTATCACGAGAATGAAGCGCGCACCGTTCAGTAACTCAGAAAGCGCCAATAAGCGCCGTCGTCAACCACAGGTTTCTTGCGACTCCTGTCGAAAGAAGAAGCTCAAATGCGATCGCGGCGACCCCTGCTCAAGCTGTGTGATTCGCGGCTTGTCGTGCGCAGGCCAGCCAGCGTCACCTAGGCCAGTCGTTACGCCAACGACGTAAGTATAAACCACTGCGGGCAGACAAGCTAGGAAGTCTATGGGCAGGGTTGACTCGGATGTAGTAACACCACAACCCAGTACCCGAGTAGCGACGACTCCATTATCGGGCGACTTCGGAGGTTGGAGCAAGCAGTTTTTGGTTCTTTACCGGCCACGACCATTGGAGCTTCCGCGGACCTACCGGCAGATGTTGAGAAGTCTCTTGAAGATCGGATGCCGGGGCTTATCCAACAGCAGCAAAGTCCCAATATCTCTCCGCGACGTATCTCGCGGCCCTCGATGCTGAGCAGCGAACGGCAAGAAACAGCCAGGTTCCTCGACGCTACGTTTACAAGAACTGGCCTCAATGTATTTTGCCACCAAGACTAATACTTTATTGTTCATCCGAAACTGACACCGTCACAGGTCTCGTTGCCACAAGACAAACTGGGCTATCACATCACCAACGTCTCCCAGTTCCCTAAAACACCATCCACCACAACTACCGGACCCAGTCCCACCGAGAGCCCGGAGCTTACAGTATCAACATGGTTGATGACGCAGGAAGAGGCCTTGCTTCTTCTCCAGGTCTTCACCGACAATCCATTCCATCTTCTTCCCATCCTTCATCCACCTTCCACGAAATCAATGATTAACACGTTGTATTCCAAGCTGTCCACCGGCGAGGATCCAAATCCGGCCCATGTTGCGCTCATTCTAGGTATCGCCGCAACGAGCGCCTTTTTCTTCAATGGCAGCTCCAATTGCTCCTTCACCTCGTTCACCTCGACGGAGCAAGCGACGCAGACGGCGTTTGTATGGTTCAGGTCAGCCATAAACATCCTGGACAAGTCCCAGCCTGTTATTACCAGCTGCCTCGAAGAGGTTCAGGGCAGAGCTATACTTAGCTATCTCGTGTACAATATTGAAGGGTGTTCTGCTCGTTTCAGGTACCTCCATGGATGCTCGCTGTCTGCCGCTCGCGAGATCAGCTTGCACTTGGTCGATAGCCCGAGCATGGAGCAACAGGACGATGCGTCCCTGCGGGAGATCAAGAGGAGGGTGTGGTGGCATATTGCTGCTACAGACTGGTAAGACTTTACACCGTATCCACTGTTTCTTTTCACTCGGTCATTCGGCCTGCTGACGAGTTAAAGGATGCTTGGCCTCATGGGCGGCCCCACGGACGGCACATACAACATTCACCCAAGACAAATGAGCGTCAAGTATCCCCGCAACATTAACGACGAAGAGGCAAGCCTCGCAAACGAGTCATTCAGCTTCCCTGCCAGCACGCCGACGATCATGACCTGCTTTCTCAAGCGTATACAACTGGCCGAAATTGCCCGAGCCATCATCGACTCGAGAGCTCCCGGAGCCCCTGATGCCGAGATCACGGATTACAAGAAGGTTCTCGAACTAGACCGCCTCTTCCACGACATCTTGAACGACTTCCCCCCGTTCCTCCATCCCGATGGCCCCATACCGCCCGATGCTCCACGGTTCTTCTCTCTTCAAAGAGACGTCGTTTTGCTCGGCTTCCACTCCCGCCGCGCCCGCCTTCACCGACCGTTCCTCCTCCATGGCACCCAAGACGCCCAGTATCAATTCTCACGGGACACTTGTCTCCGCTCCGCACGCACGGTTCTTGCCATCGCCACGAGCCTACTTCGAAGCCCACAAACAACAGAACCAGCTCGAACATACAACCCGCGGGCCATGGGTTGTCGCATGGGTTGTGTCGTAGGCCATATGTTCATGGCATGCGCCATATTAGCCTTGAACGCCGGGCAGGATCCGAGCTGCGAAACCCCAGGGGTGCGTGAACGCGCCGCTCCAGCTTCATCCTCGGGCAAAACGGCCGAGACGCACGCCGAGGTGGCCCAGGCCTACCAAACACTCGCCTCCGCCGGTAAGGAATCCGCCGTGGCCACCAAGCTGGTCCGGAATCTCGTCGGCGTCCTACGTAAGTACCGCGTCCAGGGCATAGACGACATTGTAGCGACGGAATCGGACGAGACGCCGGAGAGTCCCAGCGTGGACCCGAAAGACGGGGTTTCCGGGCGTGATCTTACGTCAGGGAAAAACTTTGGCGGGAGAGACGACTTGTTTGACTTTGGATATTCCGGTATGCTTGGGGAAAATGACTTCGGGCTGGACGGGCTTTGGGACGATATTCTCCGGGACAGTTCTGCCACGTATGGGTGGGACCAGCTTTTTGCCGGGCTTGACACCTATTGCGGACCGACATGAAGAGATTATGACGAACATAGTACCTTCGAGCAGCTTCTGCCAGAGATCCGCTAGACGGGTCACCCTTCGGCTAGTGTCCAACACAAGGATGAAGCCCTATGATCCGTTACAGGAAGGCCAAAATGTGACCGAGAGGGGCCATTCCATCTTACAGCAGGACATTCTCCTCTCAGTCTCTACTCAATGATGGAAAGGGATGACTGACCAGTTCTTAAACTCCTTGCATGGAATCGGGCTTGTTGTCCAGCCTCTCGAGGGAGATTTCGGCTGAATTTCCCGCCCAGCTCGTCTGGAGTCAGAACGGCGATGAACTTGGCCGTCTAGATACCAATGTTATTGAGAGGCTGGATCTATGACGAACAAGCAAGACGGCCCTGCCGGCGGACCCATGAGAATTTCTGTCGCTCCGATATCTCATTCAAATCGTTATAGGCAGATGAGATACGCATGCGAACGTTCTTGATAGGGAGGACCGATAGCGGGATACAAGGCTTTTTATGTCCACTGAAGGCGAAGTTACAACCAAATTCTATGGAACAACAGAGAATGGGTGTATCTTACCACCAGTAAGATTTGTTGGTCCTCACCGCAGGGGGCAAATAGCGGTAAAACATCGTTCCGGGCGGCGCCAAGTCTATGGTACATTCATGAATGGCGCCCATCGTGTTACGAGATGTTGCTTGACATCCCAGTTTGGTGTTGTCAAAACCTCCTTACCATACTACACTGTAGCGACTTAATACAGAACAACTCAGATCGCCCTGGCATACGTATATTGGCTGAAAGTGACGCCGCCCGATGTCTCGGTCTATTCAGTCCATGCCAGCAACGCACGGCGATTCCGCCAGGCTTATGCCTCTATTGCTGAAGAATGCGATATACCTGGACGCGATGATCCCGAAGTCGACGGTCTAATGCTAGCCAGAAACTGGCTCGAAAAGGGAGGTCGGGGCCCTTGTCTTATGGTGATTGACGAAGCCGATGATACACATCTGTTCTTCCGCACACAAGATGCCTCTTGCGTTGACAAGTCACACTGTCACACTGTAACATCAACACTGAAGACAACCTTGGACGCTACATCCCCGAGTGTAGCTGCGCTTACGGAATGCAGCGATGTCTTGGTTCGTATTATTCTGAGAGGATATCTACTATCTCACACGCCTTTGATGGAAAGAGGAGTTTGAAGGAAGAAAACGAAGGCCCTCTAAATCTTTTTGAACCTTGGAGAATGTGAATACTGCATCAGTCTTATGGGCAGTACATGCTATCTTTCTTACAACATAGCTCTTAACATCAACTCTTAAGAATCTTTCTTTTGTCCGTCGCAGCATAACTCTATACAGTGGTTTTCAAAGCCCATCTCTAAGTTCTCTTTCTCAGCCGAAAAGAAGCAGATTTTACTGGCGTGATGCCCATCCGACGCTTCCAGAATCTTGCAACAACGCATCCTTGTGCTCCAGAAGCCATCCCTTGACAGTCGTAGGCTTCCTTCCCAGCGTTCGCTCCACAAAGTTATTCAGGGCCCAGATCTCCTCGTTTGCCTCCTCGAACTTGAAGAAGTTCCACATGATTTGCACCAGACGCGGTCCCATGGTGGGACCGTAGAATTCGGAAAACGCCACGAAGCTCCCGTCATACGCGATCGGCTCGCCCAAGACCTCGGAAAGGATGCCGGCCACCTCCTCAAACTTCAACCAGTCCTGTCCGTTGTTCATCGTGTGAAAGGCGCCGATGTGCTTGGCGTTCGGCGAGAGGAAGAGCCTCCCCGCGACTTCCGCAATATCTCTCGGGTCCATGAACGGTACGCGATGTTCCGGCCAGATGAGCGTCTTCTTCGCTAACACCGACTTGATCTGAATCCACATGTTGTCCATGAACGTGGCCCCGCAATTGATGTAGGTGACGGGGAGTCCGCTCTCGTCGAGGATCCGCTTGGCAATGGGATGCTCCACGGGCAGCGAGCCTCGCCCCAGAGTGTCCGGGATTCGAGATTTCGGAAACTCAGGGAAGAGGCCAGTCAGTCGAATGACATGTATTACACTGTTGGCTTTCTTCAGAGCAGTCACCAGGTTCGTCATGGGCGTCTCTTCGGATACACCTGCCGGCGTGACGACGAAGACGCCTTCAATACCGTCGACGGCGGATGACAGTGACGCTGCATCGTTGTAATTGGCCTCGACTACCTCACCGTTGGGAAAGGCGGTCTGCAGCTCTTCTCTTTTCTGCGGGCTGCTTGTTGCAAGCCGCAGTTTTATCCCTGGTGCCTCTTTGATGAGAAATTGGGCCAAGGGTCGGCCAATATGGCCAGCGGCCCCGAAGATCAGGATGCTCTTCGGAATTGGTTTGACAAAGTTCGACATCATAAAGGAGTATCGGACCTAACGAGAGAATGCTGGACCAGAAGAAGATAGAAGCTGGGTTGCAGCCTGCAAGCCGGCCCGACAAAAACTGTAATGAGAGGTATTGTGTTCGAAAACGGATGCAGAGCTGACCAAACTGCTGGGAGGTTAAATACAATTATTCCATCTCAGACACTGCGAGAACTGAGGTTGTACTGCAACAGGTCCTAACCGCCGTGTGGCACCCGAAATGCGATTCGGCCTCTCGGCAAGGCATTACCGCATATGGACATCCGGCGGTACCGAGGTTGTTTGTCATCCGTGGTTCGGATTGGAAA